>WELB01000047.1:525650-541453 GCA_009602725.1 Spirogloea muscicola
GGGACGACCTTGTGGGGCTTGCTGAGGATCTCGTAGGCCTCGGCGAGCTCGCGGAAGCGGGCGGCGGCGGCTGTGCGGCGGGCCTCGGGCGCGCCGGCGTGCCGGTCGGGGTGCCACGCCAGCGCCAGCCGTCGGTACGCCGCCTTGATCTCGCCGACCGGCGCGTCTCGCGGAACGCCCAGCACGCGGTAAAGGTCCATTACCGCCCTAACCCTAAATCTAAGACCTAAACCCTATGACCTGCAAACCCTAACCCTAAATCCTAAAGCCTGAACGCCATAACCTGCTCTGTCCCGCTTCTGCTGTCGGGGCCGTGGCGTCCTGTCGGAGGCGGCAGCTGCAGCTTGGCAGAGGCCCTTCGCCGGGCTCGGGCATGGCCCCGCGCAATTGGACAACTGGGTCAGCTGAAGTGAAGCTCAGGCAGGAGGGTTGAGCGAACTTGTGGAGCGAGTAGCAGCTTCAGCGCCACTGCGGAGGAGGTGGCGGCGATGGTTGCAGCCGCAGCTTGGGTCTCTCTCGTGGAGAGTGTGGAGAGACTCGCGGGAAGGAAAGCGAGGCCGTCCTTAGCTGACGTCCTTGTGCTCCTGGAGGCCTGGCACCAAGGCAAGGGGCGAAACAAATGGGTTCTGAGTGGGAGGACGGAGTGTGGCTCCTGGGACGGTGGTTGACGACAATGCACTTCCGGAAGAAGTACGGGGGCAAGGGCTGTGGAAAGCCAGCCAGAAAGAATGGACGATGATTTACCAGGTCTTTAGGGCCGTAAGGCGTTCAATCTACACAGCTATGCGAGTGACTACAGCGTATTGGAGCTCAGTAGCCCCGAGTCAGAACGGAAGTGCTCGCCCGTGGAGAAGAGGGGCTGGCAAAGCCAGCCCAAAAATGAATGGACAATGTCCAAAGCCAAAGAAAGAGGAGCCGGAGAAAGGACTACACTACAAATCACTGCAAATCACATAGACGATGCAGAGGGAAGCTCAGTACCCACGAGTGAGCAACATCAGGTCCGAGTAGCTTGCTGCAGGGAAAGAGGCACTCTGCCGAGACCCAGAGTAGAAAGCCTCAAAGTCGGAGTAACTTGCAGGTGGAAATGAGTCTACTTCAATAGGCGGACCAGTGCTCAGGCCAACCAAAAGTAGAAAAGATGTGGCTACATACTGCAGCGTGCTAGCAACCCACCAGCACAAGAGCAACGTGGCCACACAGACCACGGATTGTGCACGCAGGCCACCTACACGTAGGTGGCCGTCGACTCGACTGACGCTTAGTGTTGTGGTTAAGTTCCAGTTACCTTCTCTGGCCCTTGCCGTCAGGGCGTGCCCCGGCTACAAATTCGTAGACGGCTTTAGGGGTTGACAGGGTTTGGGCGAACTGATCGTCTCATTCTGGCATATACTTGCCCAGCTCGTCTCCCTGCAGACCCCTCCGGCGCCGCCGCTCGTAAGCGGCGCTCGCCGCTCAGCCCAGTGGCAGGAGGCCATAGACCCATCTCCTGCGGCCCTATCTGGACGGCGCCCGCTTGCTGCGCCCAGTGGGCGCTCGTGCCGGTTGCTGCTGCTGCCCAAGGTTGAACCCTGACCTGAACCCCTAAATCGACATCCCGACTCTGAACTTTATATCCTGAAGCAGTTATCTCTAGGATTGTTCTCCAGACCATGACTCTGACCTGAGACTCATTCCAATTCTGAGCCGATTGACTGTCATTCTTGCGCTCAAAATTCTCTTGCACTACTGTTAACTGCATTATGATATATAACATCTGAATTAGGGACCCTAACCTTTATGTCCTCACTTCTACCTGCGGATACTCACATAATGTGCTTACACTAATTGCTTCAGACACACTCACATATACGTTGCAATGGCATTCAGGCCACAATCTCAAATGCACGTGGATCGTACTCGATCTGGCTGCTCGCAGCGGCTGCTGGTCCAGGGGAGGTTGCTGCTTCTCCAGAGGCCACAGTGACGGCTCTACCTCGCTCCACATTTGCGTGGCTGGCCGGCTGAGGCAGACCTTCTGGCCTGCATGCACACCCTGAAAGCCTAGCAGAGGCGCTGTGGCAAGCTGGCGAGGTGGTCACCATGCAGAGGTCGCAGTGGCCACCACCGGCTGCCTCCAGTGGCTATGCAATGGCCTTGCACCCATCTTGGCACCAAGCTCCGCCTGACTGGCACCATGGTAGCAAAGGTCGCTCCATGAGCCCTGCGCCGCCCTGGGCTGCCCTCCCCTCCTGCTGCTGCTGCTGCTGCTGCTGCTGCTGCTGCTGCTGCTGCTGCTGCTGCTGCCGCAGCGGCACAGCCGTGCTCGCTCCTTGCGCTGTCCCAAGCTCCCCCCTCCCTCCACCTTCCTTCTCCGCACGGCCCGACTCCGCCTACCGGATCTCCACGACCTGGTGGCCAGCGCCAGGCCCGACTGCCGTGCCACCACCAGCAACACCACAGCAGGGGCTTCACAGTGCAGCAGTTGAGAAAGGGAAGGATATCGACGCACTTGAGAGCGGAGGCGTTGAGGAGCAATTTGTGCAGGAGGTAGGGAGGAGGGAGGAGGATGTCTTCAACAGGGAGGGAAGCGAGGAGGACGTTGAGCTCGAGCTCACAGAAGAGTGGGTCCGTTTCTTCGCTGAGGCTGATGCTAGGCGGCGAGCAAGTGAGCTATCTGAAGCCACCGCTCACGTGCCTCTCAGCTCAGCCACTGACTTGTCCTGATGCATGGCTACCTCCTTTGCACCCTTTTAAGCACACCCTCTCTCCAGCCTCCGCTATCTTTGTCGCCTAACTTTCCCCACATCCCATACTTCTCATGTTCTTGTTGGCCCCGAAGTCTCCTCTCATTCTCTCCTTAGTACAACTCTCTCTTATCAATCATTTCCCTGCGTCTCTCTTCCATTTCCATCAGATGTCAAGCGTTTCCTGATATGCTTTGCATTATTGCTGCGGTATATCGCAGCCTGTCTGAGCATACTGCAGCCTTTGCCGCCACAGGGAAAGCGGAGCGGAGGAGGGAGGCCCGAGCTGGCCGGGCCTCTCGACGGCGGCCCGAGTGCCAGCCCGTGGGCACGCTTCAGTCAGATCCACAGGCGCTGCTGCGGATGGCTGAGTCCTGACAGGAGTCCTTCTGTGAGGGTGCCAAACCAACAGATTTCTCCCAGATGTATCCAGGTTCATGGTCTGGTTTTAAGCATAGAGGCTTGCAGATTGCAGGATACAGGGTTTTACCGGTCGAATTAAGCATCAGAGCTACATACGCTCGTGACAGTCAAGGAAAGCTTGCGTGTATTGAGAAAGTAACGGCCAAGGGGGGAAAGGAGGTGGGGAGGGAGAGAGGACGGGGTGTGGGGCAAAACAGGAAGGTCATATGCAAAAGGGGCGATGGCTGTGGAAGGTCAGCTCGAAATGACTACACAAGGTCGGAAGGGGCCGGATAGCGCTAAATCAGACAGCTATACAAGTGGTTACTATGAATGTAAGGGGGGAAGAGTAGAGAGGCGGGAGATGTACCGAAGTGGGGAGTGGGTAATAACATTGAGAGATGGAGAGAGAGTGAGGGGTGGGGGGTGTCGACTTTGGCAATCCCTGGCCGTTGCTGGCTATCTGGACCGCAACAGAGCCCGCGCATCATGGGGCAATTGCTCCAATTGCACGGTGGCAAGATGGGACGGTGTTCCGCCGTGTGTCACGATTGACCTCCGCTTACAAAGCTCTCATTCGCGGTAGTCTCTTGCATAGCTGTGTGGTTTTGGCGCCTTCCGGCCCTTTGGACCTCGTTCACTCTTTTTGGGCTGGCCTTTCACAGCCACTTCTTTACATCAGAAGAGCTGTTTGTTTCCCGCTTCAATTTTCTCTTGCAAAAATTGACCCTTCAGCGTCTACATGACAACGTCCTCCTGACTGCATTCATGGTGCCTGAGCAGCTCTTCGGCGTATATCTTGCATGCCAATAACTTACAAGTGTTGGCTTTTGAAAAGGAGGTAGTTGAGAAGCTGCTAACCAAAAGATCAAGTTGCTTGCTCCTGCAGCGCGACGAGAGCGTGCCAAGTCCAGGCCAGAGGAAAAAAGAAGTTCTTAAAGGGTCAGCCATATGACCGCTGGGCAAGAGCACCCATGCAAGGATTTGTTGTTTTGGCATATCTGGAGGGATATGAAAAGGGAGAGGGTGATGGACAGGGCGGGAGAGAGAGAGGTAGAGGGGGAGGGAGAGAGCGAGGGCGAGAGAGGAAGAGAGAGAGACGGAGAACGAGAGAGACAGAGAGAGAGAGAGACCTTAGCATTCTTATAACCATGTATACATGCCAAGCCACAAGCCACGGTTTGACATGGCATTGTTTTAGAGAAGGGATGCCCACGCCCCATTGTGACTTCATGTTGGACATGTATATTATGGGAAAGAAGCTCCACGAAAGCCCAGTATAATGAATGGGGCTTGTGCTCGAGTGTCCATGTTGGACACCTCTGTTTATACAAGAAGCGGCACTATGGCCTAGGGCCCTCAGCGCCTGGTAATACATCCACAGTTGGAACGAAGTAATTGGCGGGCACTGGCACCATCACAACAAGGCGAATTGCCTATACCAGTTATTTGTAGGCCTCTAGGCGGCTCTGGAGGAGCGGGAGAGAGAGGAAGTGCTATGGAGGATCTAGCGAGGAGAGGTGAAGCTCGCGACAGGGGAAGCTGGTTCTCGAGGGAGCCGTACCAAAATAGTGGGGAGCTCGACCGGAGAAACTATTATTTGCTGTCGTCCGTAGGCATCCATCCTACGTCCTCAGCAGGGCCGGCCAACCGAACTAAGGTGCGATCGGTCCGAATGTGGCCGCCGCAGATTGTCAAGTCTCTGGCAACAGTTGGCAAGTGAAGTGTCCGGCCTGCAAGAAGAGGAGCTGCTCTGCGGACTGGCAAGAATAGATGGGCGAGCAGGTGCAAGGAGAGAGGAGCAGACCCAGTGGCAAACGGAGAGAATATGAGTGCGCCCAGTTATTTGTTGGAGCACTTGAGGCCGCCGTTGGCCTTGTCGTTGGAGCAGTGTGTGGAGGACGCCTCCTCGGCATCGTCCATGACAGCGAGCAGGTGCGTGGGCGCTGCGTCGGCCTGGCGCACCGTGTATGGCAGCCCCTCGAAGATGCTCACAGGGCAGTCGGCCGTGAAAAGCGACGTCGACGTGTACGACGGAACATCGTGCAGAATGTATGATGCAACCTGCGTGCCCTCCCGGACATTTGGTGGAGACCACAGCTTCTGGTATGTCTGGCCAAGCACGCCCTCCGCGGAGCCTGCAGCGGCCAAGAGCATCATTGAGACCTTGGTCATTTGAGATTGCCAAACTTACTCTAAGATGGATTTCAAGAACTACTGACACAGTACCATTTGGAATATTGTGATTTAGAGTGCTGGACCAAAGGTTGCAGCACATCATAACTTAGACTCTTGGAGCCTGCGGCAGAAGTCGGAAAAGGTCTTTGCTATCACAAGCACAAGGCAATAGGCAGCCGGCGGAGTGGAGCTCTCGAGCTTACCGGAGAGCTGAGAGAACTCGAATGACATGTCGAGGTGCGCATAACAGCTCGCATCGGTCCACTCGTTGCGACCGATTGGGCGGGCCTCGATGCTGGACGCCAGCAGGCCGTCAATTTCTACGTGCACCCAATTGGCCTTGCCTGACCGCACGACCTTCACACCTGACGCTTTATCTTCAAACACCGCCTCCTCAACCGTGTTGCTCACTTCGAGGAGGACCTGCCAACGCGATATTGTCTTGGCGCTAATTAGCGTGACGATACTGGCGGTAGAATACGACATCGTGATCAAGTGAAGCCGACACAATCAGATTGTTGACTTGTGCAGGAGGCCACTGGCGTGCTTGCTGCTCACCTCTCCATCGAGGGCGAAGAGGAGGTGGTCGGCATGGGGACTCCATACAGCCTCTTGCTGCGCTCCAACGTAGAGCTTGTGATCGCCGAACATAACGGCCAGGGCTTGGACCCACGTCAAGTCGTGGCCCTCAGGCGTGGCCTTGCCGATGAAGTGCGCATTCACATGCAGATTCCGGTCCGACACGATGCAGAAGTCGCCGTCCCGCTGGCCGTGGAACCAGAAGGGTACGCCGTCGCCGCCAACGAGGCGCGGGTCACCACACAGTGAGCCGCCCTTGGCGCAGATAGGGCACGTGGCTGGCCTTGCGGCGGGCTTCAGCGCGAAGCTGGGGATCGTGTAGACGCCGTTCCATTGCAGCACCTTGCCATAGGTGGGGTCCAGGACCTGCGTCGGGCCAACCTTCTCCAGCACTGCGCATTTCTTGTCATTGGTCGACACCAGCGCCACAGTGCAGCCCTTGAAGTTCTTAAAATTCTGCACCGTCTGCACGGACGCGAAGTGCCAAGTGCCATCCGCGCCGGTGCGTGCGAAGGCCCTTCCAGGCGCGCCACCAGTTCCCAGGTCGCAGGTCAGCTGGACCAGAGCGCCCGATGCGGGCTTGTCGGCGCTGTCCATCTTCCCGTCCCAGCACTGGTCGCAGAACACCTGCAATGCGCACGACCAATAACAAATTGAGACAATGGTCAGACAGGCGAAGCCACACGCTAGGCCTCATTGTGGTTGCTGCGGGTGTTGCCGCGGTTGCCGAGCGGTCTGCAGTCTGCAAGAAGTGCTCGCGACTGTGCTACTTGGAGAGTTCAGAGCTGGGCCTCGGAAGCTGCAGAGGAGGGAGGAGCAAAAGGGGCCAGGCGAGACCTTGCCCTGCACGGTGCAGTAGTGGGCAAGCGCCGGCGCGGCGAAGCACGCGAGGGCGAGCGCGACGGTGAGCGCGGCGCGGCTCGCCATGGCTGCCGAGCGCGGAGTAGAGGCGAGCAGATGGAGGGGCAGCGCGAGGAGACGAGGTGCCTACAGAGGGTATTGCAGCGCCAGCGGGGAATGGCGGTAGTGGGGGCTGTTTAGTGGGAGCGACGGTTTAGTTGGGGGTTGTCTTAAGGAAGGCCTCCGAGGTCTGGGCGGGGGTTGCCCCGGGGGGGGTTCCTGTAATGGACAAACTTATGTCGGTTCCAGGGCCTCACGTGTCCAGGCGCGTGCGAGTAGGACCCCACCTGGCTCCAGCGTAGGGGGTGGCGCCGCACGGCCGGGGGCGCGCCACGTGCGCGCGTCTGCTTGTCGTGGTTCGGTGCCAAGGGGCCCATTTGCCTGACGTGCTCCGCGCCCGGCGGCTGCGGGATACGCTCAGAGGGTGCGGCAGCAGGTCCAGCGGAGCGGCAGGTGCTGGCCAATGGTAACCCCCACCACCCCCCCCCCCACCCCCCGGGGGTCCCTTTGCGCCCCTCCACTTCGGACTCCCCCTGGACCTGGTACCAGCTCATGCTTTGCACCAAGGAGACGGTTCCAGTAGGGGGCGACGGCGGTAGTTGCCCAGCACAAGCACAGAAACAAGAGTGGACAGAGTTCGAAGGGGCCAGAAAGTCGCTGAAGCACAGCGCGACTCAAGTTGCCACTGGGTGGTGCTCCATGTTCCGTGTACAAATCCGCTTCGTCCCAATGAAAAACCCCCAGAGCCTACACCAAGAAGTGACAAGCTAGAACGTGGAGGACAATTGAGGTACTGGCATCCTCACTCTTTATAAGTTCCGAGGAGCCCCTCACAGCGAGGGAAGGGCTCGCCCATTGAGGATAGGGGCTGGAAAAAGCCAGCCCAGAAAAGATGAACAAAGGACGAGATATCCTCACAGCACAAATCGAATGAAGTCCACAGTACCTGCGTACAACAACATATATGAAGCTCAAAAGGAGGTCTCATCATCTGAGCGAAGGCCGCTTATTGGGACTTTTCGATTGTGCCCAACAGTCAAACAGAAAAAGAGGCAAGCATCGTGACGCTCCAAGAGACTACCTGTGCAAATCTCAAAATCTTACCTTCAGTCTATTTTGCACAGCAGTGCCTGTCACTATGATGCAATATTCATAGGACAACATCTTAATGCCCATGCACCGCGTGGTACATGGGTTCTTCACCAGATGGCCCTGCAAAGCAGGAAGCAGCAGTGGACAGCCCACATTACATCTGCTCGTCAGCTACTAAATACGTGTCATCACATCTTCGTGATAATGCGCGTGCCAATGCAGCTGCCCTGCAGCAAAATGCTTCTACAAGAAGCCTTCTGAAATCTTGTAGATCAAAAGCAGACTGCACTCCTCACCTCGTCCAATATGAGAGGGTCCCAGAGCTGTTCTTGGGCACCTTGGACAGGTCGTTTGCGGCTGATTACGATAAGATTGCGCCATACTAAACCGTATGTTGTTAAGAGAATGCCCCACCCTGAACGAGCGAGTGCTTCAATTCAGCTCTGGAAGGGTGTTATTGACATAAGAGAGTAAAGCTGCCCGCCTCTGGCAGTATGTGGCATCTTTGTCTGACACTCTGTAGATCCCGAAAGACTACATATGTAATTTCTTACATGGTGTCGTAGCATACAAGCAAGTAGTGATCAGCTAGCTTCTCACCTCATATAGCTCAAGCAGATTCTGGCTTCTCTGTCTGACAGTATCGCAGCTGTCAATGACCAGGATCGATCAGATGCTATATCACAAGCCTTTCAACGACAGTACATACTGTGCAGCAACCAAGGTGCAGGATCCATCAGTGCAACCTGTCCTTTGGTGCTGACATTGCCGGGAAGATGAGAACCTGTACGTGTGACGCTCAAGACCAACATTTGACAGCTCGTTCACCCAGTGATTGAGCAGAGTCCTTCATACCACAATCATCACATATTTCACCAGGTTTGATCTGATCATGCCAGCAAGAAATGCAGCAACCTGCAAGTCTCATTGGTGCTACACTTCAGTCACTGTGCTGATTGAGGGGCTTGAACCCGCACCATACATGCAGCATGCACGAAATGCCATTCACCAGCACCTGTGGACCTGCACCTACTTAATCTATAGGAGCATCTGGGGTTGCCCTCTTCTTGATTGGTTGTCAATGACCACCAGCGGACAAAAACTTTGTGCATACAAGGAGTCAATGATGACATTCCTACCAAATATACAAACATAACTATTGAGATGAGCTGCAGCTTGGGAAAGAAGACTACTTACTTGAAGGTCTTGCCCAGGCCCATGTCATCACCGAGGATGCCACCACGCTTAAGCTCTCGCAGATGCACCAGCCACTCAATTCCCTTCCTCTGATGAGGATAGAGCCTGAAAGATATGTAGGCACCTTGCGTTGAGGTTGGGCGCTATGTCTGTAGCATTGACTCTCAAGCTTCCAGGTTGCTCCTACACTAGCTGATGCAGAAAATGAGCAGGCATGCAGTGAGGATAATCTACTCTGTTGGCCGCACCTGTTTGCGTAACGAGCTGATAGAACGAAAGTGCCTCCACCAAGGTGCAGGTCTTGTGATTGGGCAGATCCTTGCAGGTGACCCCTGCCCTGTCGTTCTCTGTCATATGATGTAGAAGGTCTACTCGTGACATGAAGCTTCTGTGCTTCTACGAGGTCGTCGAATCTGCTCTCCATAGCAGGCTTGGTGTGCTGTATTGTGTGCTGCGGTTCACATGTTGTGCATGTTTGACATTCACGCCAATCTGTGGATCTTGGCGCTCGTAGCTTCGTTCGACTTGAATCGACTTCCTCTGACTCAATATTGTGGCAGCAATTGCAACGCCTTGCTTGATGGCGATCCAATTTGAACTGAAGAGGAGACAGAAACTGGTGCACACAAGTCCTCGGAACAACTGTAGGAGGAATATAAGCGGCTCCCAAGCCAGATCGAGTCTTCCGACTTGCTCCTTCATGCGGCGGCGCTGCAGCGGCGGTGGCGGCGGCGGCGACGGCGGCGGCGGCGGGCTACTAGCGATGGCGGCGGGCCTTCAGTCGTGGACGGGGCGAGTGGCGAGAGGGGCGCAGTGAAATGGGCCCCCCTACGTGATCTGCACATCCAACCGTCTCGTTTCTGGGCTGGCCTTTCACAGCCACCGCCCTCTACTGAAGCGTCCTGTCTCAACCGTATCATCAACCCGTCTCTGGTTGAGGCGGGAGAGGCTTGGAACCGGCCACTCATGGAGCTGCTCGTTGTCGTTGGCAGGCGACGGAGAAAGAGAGAAGTGCGCGCCCATAGAGAAGAGGGGCTGGCAAAGCCAGCCCAAAAAAGAAGGGACAATGTCCAAAGCCAAAGAAAGAGGAGCCGGAGAAAGAAGAAGGGCTCGCCCATGGAGGATAAGGGGCTGGAAAAAGCCAGCCCAGAAAAGAATGGATAAAGGACGAGAAGGGGCCAGGGGAAGTACGAAGAACAACAAGCACAGAAAAGAAACGAAGCAGCTACGAAGCACTCAGTAACCCCTGCTAAGCAGCCTCAGGTCAGAGAGACTGGGTTTCCCAGTGGCTCTCCCTGAGGGGGCAGTGGAGAGAATAAAGAGGGCTCGCCCATTGAGGATACGGGCTGGAAAAGCCAGCCCAAATAAGAGGGAACAAAGTACGAGAAGGGGGCCAGGGGAAGCGCTAAGGAAAAAAAGCACAACAAGAAACAAAGCAGCTACGTATTACTCAGTAACGTGGAGAGGAGACCTCACCTCGTGAGTAGAAAAGACTCCTCGTGAGAAGAAAGGGCTCGCCCATTGAGGATAGGGGCTGGAAAAGCCAGCCCAAAAGCCTCCTGAGAGGTCTCCTCGCCAGGAGAGACTTGACTCTTCCAGTGGAGGGCGATGGCTGGGATTGGCCAGCCCAGAAAAAGAATGGAGAGGTCTCCTGTCCTCGTGACCACTCACGAGGAGAGGTCTGGTCTCCTCGAGACCTCTCACGAGAAGGGTTCGTTCGTGAGAGGAGAGACCGCCTTGGTCTCCTGTCTCCTCTATCACAAGGAAAGGCGACCTCTCCTCGTGTGACAGAGAAGGCGCGCGGTGCACATGAAATTGAAAGGGAGGTCAATTCTGGCCTTACAAATATCCTTTTAACTGGGTGATGAGCTGGATAAGGGGGACACTACATATCCCCGAGTGAGCACATGCATATCTGATAAGCTATACAGGGGAGCCAAACCACCACCACGGAAGCTATTAGCCTGGGCTAATGCACGACCAGCACGCTGGCGTATCGCGAGTGCCTGGGAGCGCTGTAGACTCAATGATAGCCGCATTCTATAGCATGCAACAATGGCGTGCGGGACGCTAGAATGCCTAAGCTACCCGCCCGACTACATCGGCGGGCATCGATATGCAGTGCCAGGCGATGGAGGAGGGAAGACCACTTCGTTCCGTAGCCGCCGTATATGTCCATGGCGCATGAGAAGAAGTGGTCGTCCCGGGGTTGGTCATTATAGTGCCTCTCCTTCCTCTCCGCAAAACGTGTCGCCCAACCTGGCACAGTCGGTGTGGGTGCCCCTGGTTGGAATGCGTCGATGAGAACGACGTCGAGGAGAAGACGAGGCCAACCACTCCGGGGGGTGGCCTCCACATCCAGACGCCTGACGTAAGGCCTGCCGCGCTCCTGGAGTACCGGCATGATCCCCGGCACCTCCATGGCCGCATGATAACCTGCCTCGCGCACCAAGCCGTACATAGCGTCTCTGAGAAGATTATGGGAGGAAATAATTGGACTCTTCGTGAGAGGCCTCTCACCGAGACTCTCACGAGGAGAGTAGAGGTCTCTTCTCCCCGTGACGAATCACGAGGAGAGGTCTAGTCTCCTCATGACCTCCTGCTTCGTCCTGTTTGTATATTCCTTTGGGCTGGCCTCTTGCAGCTATTGCCGTAGATTGGAAGCGCTATTTCCTCTCACGACGGAGAGCCACTTTCTCTCACGAGGTGAGGTCTCCTCTCTTTGTAAGAACAGCTCTTCCATTGCCGTAGATTGGAAGCGCTATTTCCTCTCACGATGGAGAGCCACTTTCTCTCACGAGGTGAGGTCTCCTCTCTTTGTAAGAGCAGCTCTTCCAATTTACGGCAACGGCTGTGAGAGGCCCGCCCAAACGAAAGCGCGGCCCAAGTGACTGGTGGCTGTGAGAGGATTAGTGTCCCCCTTAGCCAGCTCATTACTCAGTTATCAGCACATTTGGAAGGCTAGAATTGGCCTCCCTTTCAATTTCATGCGCACCGCGCGCCTTCTTTCCGAGAGGCCAGCCCAAAAGAATGTACAAAGCAGGACAAAACAGGAGGGAGCGGAGACCATGGCGGTCTCCGCTCTCATTGGGTAAATTGGGCGAGCTTCGTCTTCTTATCTTCCGGGGGCAAAGTTTTCTCTCACGAGTGAGGATACGAGCCGCGACGAGCACCTGGCTCAGACGAAATCCATTGTGTGGCAGATGTGCTAACAGAGGTGCCTCCTCCATCTGTAGAATGCTTCTGCGGTGCCGCCGCCAGCCTGCAGCTTTGTGACCGCCATGGCCGCTTCTCCAGAGCCCGCCGCCGCCGCCGCCGTCGCCGCCATGGCGTCACGGCGCCACCAGCAGGCGGAGCCTCCGGGCGGCCGCTGCGAGCCCGGCGCCGCCGGCGAGAGCCCTGCAGGCTCCCTTCGACCTGCTTCTATATGAACAATATCAGAGCGAACGAAGAGCTCATAAAGCATGGCAGCCGGTTGCTGCAGAAAAATCAACAAGGGCCTATCACGCAAAAAGCTGACTGGCAGGTGTGGGCTATTACAGAACTAGCTGGCTGAACCCATCAGGCAACTTTGAACCCTGAGAACAGAGCAATCTAATATGCTTAAAATGCAAGACCAGTCAAATCGCACTTTGACTTGCAACTAACTTAATAACATAGAGCCCTATACAAGAGCAAGTATGGCACAATATTGCTTAAAAACTCTATGGGCTCCAAGAGTACCACCTCCTTGGTTGTATCCATCAGCTCTGCTACGATGTCATCCTTGTTGTTTCTGTCGCTCTCCAACATTTCCTCAACCAAGTCCTTCTGCTGCTAGAAGACCCACCTTCTGAAGGCACTGATGTAGCTGGTGGATATTCCAAGGCAGCTGGCACTTCAGGTAGTACTTCATTTTGTTCTCTGACTAACTTCAGCGCAATCTGGGGAAGACGACAAAGAAATGATACCAAGACCATCAGTCGACACGCAATCTCTGGGCAACTCGAGGTGTGCCCTGTTGCATCTTAGCTGCCACAATGATGCTCTTGTCATCCGATATGCTAATCCTTGTGCATGATCTCTCGGACGTTTTGCTATTGCAGGTAGCCACTGTGATGTGCTAGCTTGAACAAACTCCTCACACAGTGAAATTGAGCAGGCCACTGGACAACACGCTGACACCTAGCAGGGCTACATGTTTACGTCGTTCAGCTAGTTTTGGCTGGCACGATGAAGCTTACTAAGCGAGTGGTTTCTGTCTTACAGCCTTCTGGAGGTCTTAGGCAGGATAGACAGCTAGGCCGATGTGCAATGTACAATTTGGCAGTCTATAAGAGAGAGCGAGCGTGAGAAATCAATTTTTACACCTACAGTGCATTAAGCAGATAAAGCGGCATCCTTAAGTGCTGCTAGTAGACACGCAGAGGCATAATCTTGCTTGAAGAGCAAATTGTCATTGAATTGTGGAGTTTGTAAAGTGATATGCTGCCATAGATGTATGTGCAAAGGGTCTGATATTACTCATAATTTCCGCAGGGCAATGAGTCCTGCGGCAGCTGCAAATAGCTCTAAATTTTCGAAAGAGACTTGAAGGTCTGTAACGATCTATAAGCCTCGGCTAGCTATTGCAGCAATTATTGAGAGAGTGAGGATGAAGAGGACACTCAGGCAGATGAGCGGCTCGCAGAGTGTTTCCAAAAGGGAGGATGTTCAGCAGAGTATCACCAATCGCTTATTTATTTCAGTATCATTTATTACAGCAGGCTGGCTCTAGACTCAGCTGTGGTCACCATGGGTAATACGTCCACACAGGGAGCACTAGCGAGTGGTACACTTGAGCCCGCCAGCAACCTTGTCATTGGAGCACAGTGTCGAACCGAAGGTCTCCTCGTCCTCCTCCATGTCGTCCATGACGGCTAGCTTGTGCGCCATTGCACCAACCTGGGGGACGTCGTAGGGAGTCGCCTCGAAGATGCTCACAGGGCAGTCAGCGGCAAAGAGGGAGGAGGACGTGTATGATGGGACGTCGCCAAGGATGTACGAGGCGACAGTGAGGCCCTCCTTGATGTTGGGCGGCGACCACAGGCGCTGGTATGTCTGGCCGAGCACACCCTCCGCAGACCCCGAGAGCTGCGAGAATTCCAGTGCCATGTCGAGGTGCGCGAAGCAGCTCTCCTCTGTCCACTGGTCCCTGCCGATGGGCCGGGCCTCCACATTGACTGCCAGCAGGTTCTCAATCTCGATGCGTGCCACATTGGGCTTGCTGGAGCGCACAACTCGGACCTTGGCCTCATCAGACGCGTAAACGGCCTCGTCTGCAGTATTGCTGACTGGAAGCAGCACCTGGTCGGCAAGGCAGAAGGTATGTGGATCAGATCATGACCAATAGCTGCTCTCCACATTCAGGCGGCAAGCAAAGACAATCATTCTTGATAAGATCCTAGAAGTTTGAGATGATCAGGAAATTTCGACAAGGCTTACCTCGCCATTGAGGGAGAAGAGGAGGTGGTCGGCCTTGGCATCCCAGGTGGCCTGCTGCTGGGTGCCGATGTAGAGCTTGTTAGTGCCGAAAAGGATGGCAATGGCCTGCACCCAGGTGAGGTCGTGGCCTTCCGCAACAGCCTTGCCGATGAAGTGGGCATTGATGTGCAGGTTGTGGTCGGAGACGATGCAGAAGTCCCCATCCTTGCGGCCGTGGAACCAGAAGGGCACGCCGTCGCCGCCGACCAGGCGGGGGTCGCCGCACATGGAGCCGCCATTGGTGCAGAGCGGGCAGTCGGCGGGCTTCACGGCCTTCTTTAAGGACAGGTCCGCCAATTTGTACGTCGCCCCGAACTGGAGAAGGACGCCCTTGACAGGGTCCCGGACGTCGAGCGGGCCAGCCTTCAGGGGAACGTTGCAGGTTTTGTCGTTGGTGGCCACGAGCGACAGGCTGCAGTACTTCATGTTCTTGTAGTTCTGCTCCGTCTGCACCCTGACGAAGGTGTACATGCCGTCAGCGCCGGTCCGGGCGTACTGGGTGTACGGGCCCCTGCCATTGCCGACGTCGCAGGTCAGCGCGACTTGGGCGCCCTTAGCGGGACCGTCGGTGGCCCCCTTCTTGCCATCTCCACAGGAGTCGCAGTACACCTGCATTTACAGTTGATCGAAAGCGTCAACGACCGTGCCAAGAACAACGTGTGACTTCCCTGTCGCTAAAGCGACAATATATTATCTGAGGCTGCGCTCAGGCCTGCATCATCCAGCCGCTGCACTGACAAACACTGCCTTCTATAGGAGAGCAGGACTGCAATGATAGCGAGAGCACGGCAAGCACAGCGAACGCGATTGAGCAGGTGCCGTGTGCTCACCGAGCCGGTGACCGTGCAGTAGTGGGCGGCTGCGGGCGCCACGAGGCACGCGACGACCAGGAGGGCGAGGAGCGCCGGACTGGCCATGGTAACGGGCAGCAGGAGCAGCAGCAACGAGCGCGGCGGCGCAGCTGACTGGCAGCGGCGGCGGCTGGCAGATGTAGGTGGCGGAGGTGGGGGAGCTGGGAATAAGGGCGAACTGGGTCCCCAGATGGCTGGCCCGATCGCCGATCTTATAGCCCGGGCCCTGAAGGCGGGGGAGGGGGAGAGAGAGGAATAGAGAGGGACGGAGGGGGGTGGGAGAGCTAGAGGGAGAGCGAGAACGAGGGAGAGAGAGAGAGACGGAGAGGGAGAGAGAGAGAGAGAGAGAGAGAGAGAGAGAGAGAGAGAGAGAGAG
>WELB01000047.1:542551-557720 GCA_009602725.1 Spirogloea muscicola
GCATCTGCGTGCTGGCCGTGCTCTCGCTGCGGCCTCCGGCTTTCGTCAGGGGGATAGTTTACCGGCAGCTAGTCTGTCGGATGTGAGGCTCCTCACTCGTAACTACTAAGTGGTCCATCCTCCCCCGTTCTGCCATAGCCTCTTCAGGCCCCGCAGTCGCTGCTTAGCTCGTACTTTGGCCCCTTCGAACCTTGTCAATTCTTTTCGGGCTGGCTTCTCACAGCCCTTGCCCCCATTGGCAGAGTCACTTTTTGGAAGAGCCTGGCCCATGGCCCTTTCGGCTGGTCAATCACAGCCATCGCCCTCACTGGAAGAGTCCATCTCTCTTTGAAGTGCATTACTTCTTCCCCCACACCAGCCAGATCGCGCGCTTTTTCTCTCTCAAGAGGAGCGTGGCTCTTCCTGATAAATAGCTCTTTCCATGGCAGAGGCTGTGAGAGGCTAGCCCAAAAGGAAAACAAGGTCTGAGAGGGCCGGAAGCTAGCAAAGAGAAGTGCGCGCCCATAGAGAAGAGGGCTGGCAAATCCAGCCCAAAAAAGAATGGACAATGTTCAAAGCCAAAGAAAGAGGAGCCGGAAAAAGGACTACACTACAAAAACACTGCAGAACACAGAGACGATGCAGAGGGAAGCTCAGTACCCACGAGTGAGCAACATCAGGTCTGAGTAGCTCGCTGCAGGGAAAGAGGCACTCCGCCGAGACCCAGAGGCGGCGGCCACAGCACGGCCTGCTCGCGTGTGGACGGCGTGGGCAAGGGAGCGTTGAAGCGATACGGCCAGGCGCATGCGGAAAACTTGTGCGAGCGAACCGGCGGCGTTGAAGCCGGGCATCGCCCCTGGCAGACCCGGCCGCCGGTCAATGGCCTGGCGGGCAAGCCGCTGAAGGAGATCCAGCCAGCGGCTGCCGAAAGCCCCGTGCAAAGGGGGCGAGGGCTGTGGAAAACAGCCAGACAATTGAAGAATGCCTAGAAGTATTCCGGACACCGCTGCTTGCGATGGTAGTCCGCCAGTATCGATATCTTCTACAAAAGTCAACATGTCTGATGCTTTAGGACCAGCCCAGTGATCTCCTATGGCGGCATGGAGCCAGAGGGGTGGAGCTCCTTCAGTCTTCCACGGGCACGCGTCAGGGGGACAGACCCGCTGGCAGGGCTTTTCTACGCGCTGGCCACGACCTGAAGGCCGCGGCAGCTGCTCACCCGGGCGTCCTCATGCCCACGTATGCCGACGACACCACCCTGGTCGGGCAACCAGACGAGGTCTTGGCTGCCTTCGCCACCCTCGGGGAGCAGCTGAAGGAGATCGGCATGGACACCCGAGCGTCGAAGTGCAGCGCTTGGTCCCCACAGGGTTGCCAGCCCTCCTCCGCCTTCCCTCCGGCTGTCAGACACCAGCCGGGGACCTCACACTCCTCGGGGTTCCATTGGGCTCACCTGCCTTCGTGGACGAGCAGCTGCGCAGCAAGCTGCAGGAGCACCTCGAGCCGGCGGCCCGCCTCCCTGAGCTGCACGGTATGCAGCTAGGGCTCGCCATGCTGACGCGCAGCATTGCGCACCGTCCCCTGTACCTGGCTCGAGCCCTCCCCCCCTCCCCGGCGACGCAGGCCGCCTATGCAACCTTCAATGCGGGTATCCTGGGCAGCACAGCGGCCCTGGTCCAACACCCGGCCTTCCTGGAGACGCCGGCTGCAGTGCACCAGGCCTCCCTGCCTGCGAGCCGAGGGGGTCTGGGCTGCCGTACGCTGGCTCGTGCCTGCCGGGCAGCACACCTGGGGAGTTGGGCGCAGGTTGCGGCTTCGGTGGCCCAGCCTTTCATCCGGCATGGGGGTCGCCTCCTGGAGCAGGCGGCCACGGACGTGGAGACTGGCACGTTGCCATTCCAGGCGGCTCTCCACTCCGCCCGGGATGCGCTGCTTGCGGATCACCCCGCCCTGGTGCCATGGGCCGTCCCGTTCGCTCTCCTCGCGCGCACGGCCGACCTCCGGGCCCAAGCTCGCTTCATGGCGGAGGTAGATGCGGCCACTTTCTCCACAGCGCTGGGGCTTTTGCCTCCGGACGACCTCCGGGGGCGCGCATCTGCTCTCGGCGTCTTCACCAGGGGCGGCTGCTTGGTTGTCTGCTCTGCTGATCCACGACGTGCTTCGGATGCCGGACGACGCATTCCGTACGGCGGTGCACCGCCTACTCGGCCTCCACTCCCCTGCCTAAATGGAGTACAGCAATGCGAGTGCGGCGAGTGCAGCCCTGACGCGGCGTCTTTGGCGGCCCATATGCTCCGGTGCGCACGGGGAGGGGAGCGGAGCGGCACCCACGACTTGCTATGCAATGCCATGTTTGGCATATTCGTGGAGGCCGGTACACTGTGGCGCTCGAGAATACCAGCATCATGCCTCCGAGCGCTGGGGCGAATGGCCGCCTCCACACCCGGCGCGCCGATCTCGTCGCCAGCGCGCTCGGAGGGGGACCTTGGCTCATTGCCGACGTCGTCACGACTGACTCTTTTGATTCCAGAAGCGCCAAACGCTCGTCGCAGGCGGGCTACGCAGTCCGCCAAGCGGCAGGCGGCAAAGAACGGAAATACTCGGATCACCCGGTGAGAGACGAGTTTGTCCCCCTCGCCGTCGACGTACACGGCGCCTTTGGCGCAAAATGGCTTGACCTGCTTCACCACCTTGCGTGGCGAGCAGCGGCCCGCCGCCACGGGCAGCAGGGCGAGCAGCCTGGCTTCAATGTCGCCGGGTCCCTTGCCCAAGTCTTCCGGATGCGCTTGGCCATCTCTTTGCAGCGGTCCCTTGCCTTCGCGGTCCACTTTCGTGCTGGCCGCGCTTTGGTGGTGACTTCCGGCTTCCGTCAGGGCGACGTCTTTCCGCCTGCTAGCTATTCAGACTTGCATCTACTGACTAGAGGTTAATGATGAGTCCGCTTGCTGCTGTCTCAGTCCTTAGCACTCCGGCTCCTTCAGACCTTGTCCACCATTCGTTTGGGCTGGCCTCTCCCAGCCACCAGTTGAACTGGCCGCGCTTGCTTCCTTTATAGGACATCATAGAAGTCCTTGACCACCCACCAACTCTGTGAGAAACGGCCAGGTCGCCATTTGCGTGACTAGTATTGCTGCTACAAAGAAGACTGCCACAATCAAGCGATTGCTCATCCGCAGATCTGAAAGCTCGCCTCAATCACGTCTGCTATAGCTGATGCGTTGCAGTTTCTGTTGTGAACGATCTGTACTTCAGGACCGCGGACAAGCTGCCTCGTCCGCAGCGGCTCATCTCCTTCGACCATTTACATCATGACTACCTTTGCCTCCTCGAGGTCGTAGGGCTCAACTCGAGCAACTTTCAACTCCCGCCCCCTGTTATACTATTTCACTCTCTCACTTCCTTACCTCGCCTGCTCGAGCTCTATACATTTAGAAGAATAAGGGCAGCACCTTGTCTCATCGTGCCTGTCTTGCCTCTCCCTTTGCTTGACGTTTTGACTGCTCACTGCGAATCAGGGGCCCACACTTGGACCTATTGAGGAGGCTGAGGGTATGAACTCGGCTTAGTGGGCGCTTCTAGTGGGCCCCGCAAGGGCAATACGCGACGTGGCCTGGTCGAGGACGAAGGCAGAGTGAGAGGAAGGAACACAGCTGGTGCTTGAGTGCATCAAGATGGTGAGGTAGTATCTTCAGGGGCATGGGACCCTATGCAATGTACGAGCTTATCTACTTTGAACGAATGTGGACCATATATCTTCTAGGGCATGAGACCCTATGCAATGTATGAGCTACTTGTTCTGAAAGAATGTGGCCCATGACACGACCTGAAACGATCTCCTGAAGTAGACAGGACGACCATTTGACATTACACATGACCTGGATCTTTGACTTGAATGTCTTATGTCTTTGTGTAAGGATGTCCGCCTCTCACGGGGCAGATGCTGGGTTCGTAGAAAGACGTTCTCGAACCAAGGATGCTTTAATGTGAAGGTATAGGACTGAAGTAACATAGTAGCACGTCATATGTCCTCTTCAAGCCTTCCACCAAGGCATTGCAGAGAAGATGTTGCTCAACGAACATCCCTACATTAGACATCTCATCTCAGGATGACAATCTGCGAAGAAGATATAATAACAGGCGCTTCTGCTTCTGTACTGCATGACCTTTTTGCAACATAGTTAAGGAATTTTTGTATCACCAAAAGAGCCTCAAGGCTGCTTGAGGTTCAACCAATTGCAACAGCATTCTCTTGAATAGCTGCCAGCCTATCTACAGTGTCCAGACTTCAATGCAGACTTTGCACGGCAATAGTAAGGAAGAAGGAAATAGCAGCTTCTTTAAAGGGGCAAGTGCTGAAAAGGGCCAGCCCACAGACAAGGTTGAAGAGTATTTTGAGGCGGTGGTACGAAGAGCTGAAGGAAACCTTATGCTTTATCATACTGTACAGTTAGCTCGCTCAGCAAGCAGCATAAGGGTTTCGCTTTTGTAGATATGTGTGCTTATTCCTGCACAGGAAGTCTGGCTACAACTATGGCAGAGTCTTACAAGCTCTTGTGGTAGAATGGCTTCTTATTGGCGCAGTATAGAGCATGAAAGCCCACTGCTGGTCTTGCCATTGGAGCAAAGTGTGGGGGCAATGTTGTCAACGTCGTCTACATCGTCCATGAGGGCAAGCTTGTGGGTCTGCTGCTGCAGCTTGTTGTAGGGCAGGGCCTCGAAGATACTGACAGGGCAGTCTGTGCCGAAGAGTGAGGACGCAGTGAATGAAGCAACATCGTGGAGGGAATATGACTCGGCACGGGCGCCCACCTTGAAGTTGGGCGGCAACCACAGCTGCTGGTAGCTCTGCCCCAGCACGCCCTCTGCTCCGCTCGCGAGCTGCACAAATTTGAATGCCGTATCCAGATGGGCGAAGCAGCTGTCCGAGGTCCACTGGTCGCGCCCAGCGGCGCGCACCTCCATGTCAATCGCCAGCAGGTTCTTGACCTCGATGCGCGCCCAGTTGGCCGTGCCAGAGCGGGTCACCTTCACACTGCCAGCCTCAGAGTGGTACACGGCCTGGTCATGGGTGTTGCTTACTTGCATCAGCACCTCGCCGTCCAGCGAGAAGAGCAAGTGGTCCCTAGCTGGGTGCCACACAGCTTCCTGCTGAGTGCCGATGTAGAGCCTGTGCTTGCCAAACATGACAGCCAGCGCCTGGACCCAGGTCAAGTCGTGGCCGTCGGCGGTGGCCTTGCCAACAAAGTGTGCGTTGATGTGCAAACTGCGGTCGGAGACGATGCAGAAGTCGCCATCCTTCCTGCCATGAAACCAGAAGGGCACGCCGTCCCCGCCAACCAGGCGCGGAGAGCCGCCTTTGGCAGAAATGGGGCACGCCGCGGGCTTCAAGTTCTGCCAGAATGACAGGTCGGACACCGTATATGTCCTGCCGGCCTGCAGCAGCTCGCCCTTGACGGGGTCCAGCACCGCCAACGGGCCGGCCTTGCCGAGGATGTTGCACACATCGTTGGCGGCACTGACAAGCTTGATAGTGCAGCCTTTATGGGTCCAGAAGCTCTGCTCCGTCTGCACCCTATGGAAGACGTACGAGCCGTCGGCGCCGGTGCGGGCATACACAGTGGACACCGGGTGGGGGCCCCTGCCGACGTCGCAGGTGAGTGCCACCTGAGCGCCCTTGGCGAACGCGTCTGGCGGGTCCCTCTTGCCGTCGTGGCAGGCGTCGCAGTACACCTGCGTTTCGAATATGCGCTAGGTTCAGACACTGCGCTCGTAGCTGCTAGACTGACCAGTGAACTGAGTGCAGGACGATTATCTGGACACAAATGCTGAGACCGCCTGCCGCACTCCTCTGTGTACACGACAGAGCGAGGGAAAAAATGCAATGTCTGTGCCACTGCATCGTAGAGTACCTTGCCGGTGATTGAGCAGTAGTGCGCAGCCGCGGGGGCGAGGAGGCACGCCAGGGCCAGCGCCGCCACCGCCGTGCGTGCCGGAAGGCTTGCCATGGCGCTCACGAGGCCTGCTGTGATGACGGCGGCGGGCCGGCCAGCCTTCTGGCAGGGCCGCAGCGAAGGCCGGAGCGAGAGGTGGCAGCGCTTGCTGGAGAGCTGCGGGAGCTGCGAGGTGGAGTGAACGCAGGCATTGAGGTGGGGCTCGGAGGAGAGCACCATCCTGGCCGGCCGGCAGAGGGGGGAAAGGGAAAGCACTTCCAATGTAGAAGAAGCTTTTCCATTGTAAGGCGATGGCTGTGAAAAAAACGGCTAATCCGATGTAAGGCAATGGCTGTGAGAGACCAGCCAGCCCAAAGAAGATGTGGGCTCCCCCAAAGCGGGCGAGGGCTGTGAATAGCCAGC
Organism: Spirogloea muscicola; assembly: GCA_009602725.1. Taxonomy (NCBI): domain Eukaryota; kingdom Viridiplantae; phylum Streptophyta; class Zygnematophyceae; order Spirogloeales; family Spirogloeaceae; genus Spirogloea; species Spirogloea muscicola. The sequence continues at coordinate 548,884 of WELB01000047.1, forward strand.
CCAAGAAAGATGGACAAGGAAAGCCAGCCAGGAGGGAGGTGGAGTGTATTGATTGATAGAGGGCCTGAGTGGCCGAAGTACAATTGGCGAGCACACTGACAGGTTTGCATCACCTGTTGCTAAAAGGAAGAGATGAGGCTGGTAGCGAAGCAGCTCTTCCAAGCTCGCCAAGCTGACCCCCCCAGCAACCACGAGTCAGAAAGGTGGCCGGGCTGCCGACGGCGTGCTGGCGGGGCTGCCTGTCGGTCGGCAGGCGCTACTCCGCCGACGCAGCCCAGCCGCGGTGCTTACGGCACGGCCCGAGCGGGGGGGGGGGGGGGGAGAAGGAAGGCGCATGGAATGCAAGGGAGGCCAATTCAGCCCAAGCCCTGTTCAGGCTAAAGCTAAAAGAAATGGCTCGACCGTAGAAAAAGAGGGGCTAGAAGCAAACAGTGGGGCCTAATGCAAACGGGGGGCTAATCTAATAATGTGGATTACAGGCTGAAAGGGGCCCCCCCCCCCCGGGCCGGCAGCCGGCCCCCCGCCGCCGGCAGCCGGCCTCCCCCTCCTCCCTCCTCCCTCCTCCCTCCCCCCACCGCAAGCCCGTGAGCGTTGGACGCGTGTCCCCCCCGGCTCGCGCCCGACGAAAAGCGGCGCCGACGCCAGCCGCCCCGCAGGCCACCTGCCGCTAGCCCAATTCTGTCGCTTCCGGCTCAGAGGTCACCATCACATCACGCCAGAACACATGTTTGGCCTTTAGCGGCGCGGCCCCATCTGTCTGGCGCCCGACGATGCCGCGGCCGCCGCGGGCCCCCAAAGTCGCCGCTAGGCGACAGCAACGCGGGGGGCGCTGACCCGCGAGCTCCCGGGGCGCACGAGCGGGTGCCACATGGCGGGTCCTCGGACGCCGGGAGCGGTCAGCGGCCGTCCGAATGGGAGGGGGCGCGCCCCCAGCCCGGCGGGGGAAGCTAGCCCCCGACGGCGGAACCGGTCGCTTCCACGACAGTCTTCCACCATCTTCTACCATCTGATTCCGTCGTCAGCTGCGAGGCCACTTCGGGACACAGGGGAAGGGAGCATGGGTCGGCAGCCGCACGGTTTGCCCAGCCAAGGGCTATAAGAGGCCGCGCCTTCGGCCGCCACTCCAAACCCACCGCCAGCCGCCCTCTCCGCCTCCCGGCGCCCGCTGCCAGTCCCTCCCACTGCCTCCGCCGCTCCTCCCCGCCAGCCACGCTCACTCCGGCGCTTCTTCTCAGTGCGGCCGTCTCGTTTCCCTTTCGCGTCGCCACCAGCATTGCGGGTCGTCGCCCTCGTCCCTGCTCAAGGCCGTCCTTACGCCGTACACAGCCTCTTGCTGGTCTTTCGGACGCCATGGCGAGGCCCGTGGCTCTGGCAGTCGTGGCGCTGGTGCTGTCCTCGCTTCTCGCCCCCGCGGCCGCCCACTACTGCACCGTCACCGGCAAGGTACCCGCCGAGGCCCCGCCGAGGCCCCTCCCACCTGCTTGTTGGGGCGTCGCTTCCTGCTGGTGCTTGCGCGAAGACGTCTCGATTGCATCGTCGAGTGCTGCCATGCCTGAGGCTGACATTGTGTTGCCCCTTCTGCTCCACTTGCAGGTGTACTGTGACGCCTGCCACGACGGCAAGCTGAACTCGCCGGACACCGGTGCCGCCGCCGCCCAGGTGGAGCTCGTCTGCGACTGGGGCAGAGGTGGCCCGCTGTCGACCGTCTTCGCACGAACCGCCGCCGACGGCACGTACATCTTCAACAATGTGCAGACGGAGCAGAACTTCAACACGTTTAAGGGCTGCACCATCAGGCTCGTCAAGACAGCCAGCAAGACGTGCAACATCCTCGGCAAGGCCGGCCCGCTGCAGGTGCTGGACCCCGTCAAGGGCGTGAAGCTGCAGGTTGGCCAGACGTACACCATCCCCAACTTCTCCTTCCTCCAGAACGTCAAGCCCGCGACGTGTGCCATCTGCGCCAAGGGCGGGTCCCTGTGCGGCGACCCGCGCCTCGTCGGTGGTGACGGCGTGCCCTTCTGGTTCCACGGCGAGAAGGACGGCGATTTCTGCATCGTCTCCGACCGCAACCTCCACATCAACGCCCACTTCATCGGCAAGGCCACCGAGAAGGGCCACGACCTGACGTGGGTCCAGGCCCTGGCCATCATGTTCGGTGACCACACTCTGTACATCGGCACACAGCAGGAGGCCATCTGGAATTCGCATGCCGACCACCTGCTCTTCACCCTGGACGGCGAGGTGCTGCTGGAGGTCAGCAACACCGGCTCTGAGGCCGTGTACCAGTCCAAGGCCGGCAACGTGAAGGTCACCCGCTCCGGCAAGGCCAATGTGGCCCGCGTCGAGGTGGAGAACCTGCTGGCGATGAACGTGGAGGCCCGCCCCGTCGGCCGCAGCCAGTGGACAGCGGACAGTTGCTTCGCCCACCTGGACATGTCCTTCGAGTTCGCGCAGCTCTCGGGCGTCGCCGAGGGCGTGCTTGGCCAGACTTACCAGCGGCTGTGGTCTCCGCCCAACGTTAAGGAGGGCGCATCCGTCAGCTCGTACATCCTGCACGACGTCCCCTCATACACCTCCTCCTCCCTCTTCGCCTCGGACTGCCCTGTCAGCATCTTCGAGGCTCTGCCCTATGACGTGCGTCAGAGCGGCGCCGGTGCCCACAAGCTGGCGGTCATGGACGACGCAGAGGAGACCGACGAGATCGCTTCCACTTTGTGCGCCAATGACAAGACCACTGGAGGGCTCAAGTGCTCCACCTCTCGCCGTTAAGGGGTCATAGGGAGTGTAGTTTCCCAGTTGTCTATTAGAGCCTTCGCATCCGAGTGAGACGTGAAGCATGCTTGCTTCCCCATGCTTGCTGAGATGACTTATGTAGTGTTTGTCTTGGCCGCAAGATCCTGCTTCTATCAAGCCGGCCTTGCGACGCCAAAATAAGTGCAGGAGCGGAGACAGTTGACCATGTGTGTCAAGGTCTTCATCCTGCATTGGTTGGAACATTACACCAGCCATTTTTATTCTTTATTCATTTGACGAGGCCCTGTACATTGGCACAAATGCTAAAGAAATTTTTTGATAAGCTGGTCTTATGTCATTACACACGGCTTGGGTGTAGACGGCATATCCACAAATCAACAGATTTCTTTGCTGTTGGTAGTCTTTGTTCCAATAACTTAGTATGAATATCTTGTTTTAACACATTACTAAGTCCACATAATGCCATGCGTCACCAAGCAGAATCAACGAACTCAATAACATCTTTTATATGATCGTATGATATGCGTATGAAATCCTCTTGCTGGGTGTCAATGCCCCCTGTGGTCAGTGTCAACGGGTACAGCACACCAAGTAGAAGAAACGACTACAAATAATGATTAAACTTACTTCCTACTACTAATAGTAGTAGTAGTAATAAGTCTGCTCGTCTGCTCTATAACATGCACCCTTCACCCTTGAAGGCATGCGCTTCACAGGCCACCAGCTGAGAGAGGCATTGTTGTGCACCAGCCTAGTAAGTGGCAATGTTCGCACTTGTCTCCGGCCTTATTCTTGGACTAGCTGCTCCAATCTCAGAGGCAAGCAGGTCGTAGTGCAAGGTCGTGTGCTACACCCACCTCAAGCTCAGAAGGCGGCAGTCGTCGCACGATCATGGCTTGGAATTTGTGGTTCCCAGTAAAGCATGTGCCAGTACACCTTCCAAAATCCACGTCAGCACATTGGGATCTGCAGATTGTAGATAAAAATCTCATAAAAGTCTCATAAAAGTCTCACAAATATCACATATTGATCATGTCATCTTGTGTATGAGCAGTAATCCCCCTGTGAACAATGTATTAGAGCATTTGGGTGCTCTGCTGTTCCTGGCTTATAGATTGGTAACACATAAAATCTTCCTGAGTGATGAAGGCAACGAGAGCACCCTGTGTATCCTGAGCAGGCTTTCATCCCTTACTTACCCAACGTAGACAACGGATTTCGGTATCAACTTTACTTCGCGTGCAGCTATATCCTGGCTTTCCAATCATTCATCCATTGCTCCAAACATTGACTGATGCACTAGCTCAATCTGCTTTTGAGTCACTCGATGCCTGTTGACTGATCTGCTAATGGTCTATCGTGAAAGATAATTTGAAGTGCTGTCTGGATTCCAGAGAAGCTGTGGTGGGCCTGTCTGAAGCATGATAGTCAAGCACTCCTGCACAATCTGCATCCAGTGACTCGATGACGCAAGTGCTTTTAGCTGCTGCATTCTCTTTATTTCAGCAAGTTTACTGAGCAGGTGGCAAGTACACGTCGCTTCTGCATTTCAGCAGAGGCTTCAACGGATATTGGGCCCTTCATGCTGGACTGAAGATAGAGAGTCAACGCGTTGGAGGTGCCTCAGAAGTGATTAGCATTGTGAAGGGGCTTCAGGTGCTCCACATGCAAAGGAATGGCAACTGGCAGGTGATCCTTACAAGAGTAAGTGAAGAGGCTCTTCAGTGATGCTCCAGACACCAGGGCCAATGTCAAAGCCAAAGTTAGTGTCCATGTTGGCTGTTGTGGAAGTACTGGAACTTGTAGGAGAAGGCATATGGTGTGCATGAAGTCAAGGGAGGCCTAGCCGAGCCAACAGACTTGCGCTGCTGCCTCATTGATGTGCATGTCACTGCATCAACTCAACAAGCATGTGTTGACTGATTTCTGATTATGTAAGTAAGTGGTTGACGATGCTGTATCTATCGAAGAATGGAAGTACTTGAAGCTTGAATTAATTCCAGTCTGGATGGAGGAAACGCCGACAAAATTTGCAACTCAATTCTTACACATCATATCGGCACATCAGTGCACTGAGTTGACATCTCAACATCTTCAGCTTATTGGGTCCATAAGTTCGCCAAAAGTGTGCCATCTGACATTAACCACTTAACTCACGAGCAGAGGGGGGCTCGATCATAATGTGTCAGAGATATGGCTGTTATACACATGTGATGTAAGTGTTGCACCCTGAAGTACCCAACTACCATTCAGCTTGGGAGAGCGCAGATCATTAGATGAATAGAACAATATAAGAAATGTCAAGTTTCAGGATGTCACATGTAGGGAAGGTTTTATTTTCCACCACGAGCACAGTCGAGGACGCCTGTTAAGCTCCTCAGACATGCTGGTCAACGGCAATTTGTGCATATCAGACCTACATTTGTACATCACTGTGCAGCACCAGCTACAGAAAAGACCTGATTTATGGTGAGGCACAACTGAGGTGCTAGCTGGCAGCGCCGACAATCGGTGCAATAGGCCACACATAGCAACAATCAAAACTCGTGCTAGATGACCGCTGGCGGCACCACTGGCATGGCCATGGCTTCGATGACTGGGTCAACTGGCTGCGCTGCAAGCGTGCATACATCGTAAGTGAATTGCACCAAAGCATGACGGCTGTGAAACCCGTGACAGAACCAGGTCTCCACGACAGCTGCCACCAGCAAGGGTGGCAGCCTGCTAAGTGAAGTGAAGCTGCAACTTTTACCCAGAAATACATCGGCAGCACTTGGGCAATCTCACAGTCGGGCTGCTGACATGATTGCAAGCACGTCACCCGTGTTTGTGGATACCAGCAGCATGCCAACAGCTGCTATGCTCACGCTGCACCGTTCACCTTCTCCCACGCTGTGGCTGCAAGCACAGAGCCTGCTCGCTATGCAGTGTTGTCGCCAGAGCTTCCTCGCATGAAACAATAAAGGCCAACTTCGCTTCTGATAAACGTAACCCAATCTAAACAAGCTGACTTTCTCACTCAACATGGAGGAGGCCAAAGGAGGGCTAACAGTACGCAACTAGCTCAACAGCAGGCTCGCGCTTCCGCAGCCGCAACTGATATGAGCCATTGTAGCCGTCACAGTCATCAGGGGACCCGTCTATGTCCTGCTGCGTCAGACGACGTTAGACGGCAGGCGCACCATGAGCTGCCCCTCAATTGCGCTGCACGCATGAACAAGTAGCACGGCTGTTAGCAGCTGTGGCCAGTGCATAATCTTTGTGCATGTGTGAGGATTGCTATGGTCACGCAGCAGCTCGTGCTGCGTCACACTTTGGGAGAAACTGCTGGAGATGGCTTCTATAGGCAGCACAGAGACTGCGGCAGCTGGCACCGAATGAAGCTCTTGACTCACGTACTCTGATGGCACAATCCTATACGTTGATTTTACTTCTTGATTGTGCAGCAACTTCTATCTCAGCATAAGATCAACATGCTAATCTGCAGAGGTCATATTTTGAAGGCCACAGGACGCAAACTCAAGCGCCAATGGTACATTGCGGCAGGCGGCAAGCGAAGGGCATCGACCTTTTGACATAGTAGTAGCAGAAGTCGGCCAGGATGAACGTCTGCACAATCTCCGACAGAAGAACCATAGACGGCCACAAGCCGTACCCCAGCGCGCTAAGCAAGAAGCTGTCCCCGTCCAGCACCTGCTCCAGGCATCAGCCGCAGCGCTAGCGTCAGCGTCAGCGCCAAAGCCAGCGCCGATGCTAGCAGTGTAGGTGACAGCCACAGTGCAAGTGTCAACACCAGGACCACCGTCAGCGCCGGTCTCAGCTGGCGAGCCGGCAGCGGTCAGCGGAAACCTGGAGGATCCAATGTGCACAGCTGAGGAAGCGCGCAACCCCGAGCGCAAACACGTAGTGTGCTGTGAAGGGCTCCACAACCTGGGCAGGCGCTTGCCGGTGCGTCAGCAAGCGTCGCAACCGCCAGACGAGGTGGCAATGGGTAGTGACGAGTCAGCATCATGGCAAGTCCTTACGAAGCGGCGTGCCACTGACTTTCTGCGAAAGCATTAAGGCTCTTGCTGACAGGAAGGAGCAACAGGAAGGAGCAACCAAATACAGCAAGTATTACTACAACCACCTTGCATCAAGGCAGATGAATAATGGTAGCTCCAATTGAGCGGAACCCAGACTGGTAAAGGAAAGGAAAGAGTGCCCTGGGGGGGGCATAACCTTGGTGTTCTGCATGACGCGGAGCTGCGGGAGGACGGACACGGCCTCGAGGTACACGCAGAAGGCCCAGAGTATCCGGTTGGCGATGTTGTGAGAGGTGCCCGGATGGATGAGCACCGCCAGCACCGCACAGGGGGCGAGCTGCGGCACAGGATGGAGGTAAGGGAGTGAAGAGGGAGGCAGCCGAGACATAATGCAGGAGCAGGAGAGGAGGCAGAGAGAGAATGGCAGTGAAGGTGAAGAAGAGAGGGCAAGGAGGCAATGCAGTCCATGTAGCAACAACATCACTGTGTTTCTGAATCCTTCATTGCAATTGTAACTGTAATGAATCACTAGTTGGCCGGCCACCATGGTCGAGCGGAGGAGGTGGGGTTGGCATGGAGGGTAGTGGGGACGGGGCTCACGACGTAGTATATGGGCATGTTGTCGAGGTCCTCCGAGTGCGTGGAGCGGAGCTGGAAGCGAATGGTGTAGATGACCCACGCAGTCGTGGCGAGCGCCGCACAGTCGAGCAGCGTGTGGATGTCCTTTTCCATCACCAGGCTGCAGTAGAGCCGCACTGCTAGGAAGATGGCCGTGAGCTCCTGCGACTTCAGCGACAGACCTGAAATAGGAAGGAATCGATTTGGTGAGCAAATAGAAAAGCTCTCGCCCGCTTCGGGCGACCAATTCTCATCCCGAGCGGCGATGCCACTGAACCAGAAACACGCAGTCAGAGATCATAGGTTCACATCCTGGACGAGACAATTGGAGAGTGGGTAGTCCTCCTTTAACAGGTCACGGACATGAGGCATGCGATGCGGTGCGCACCGGCGCACGTGCGCTCCTTGGTGAGCTTGTAGATGAGGACGCCGATGCCTAGCGCGTGGATGGCCTCGGCGGCCACAAACAGGTTGTCGTGGTCCACGACGACGAGCCGGAGGAAGACGAGCGTGAGGATACCTGTGGGCAGTGGCAGCAGCAAAGCAATAATTACTTATCTAGAGGGTTGTATTATGCTGTATGACCAGAATCTAAACACGGCGTAAGTATAAGAACGTGGAACACTTCATCAAACAACCAACATTTAAGTGGTGAGAAGAAGGCTACTCGACTTCTATCTCCATTTCGGGCATAGATTGAAGGCAGACTGTCTGCATTCCAAGCAGAGGACATCGGTTCAGTTCTCTCTGTCCGCAACGGGCAAAGTAGAGCCTCGCACTCTGAAATGAAGCTCGGCGCCACACGTACACAGCCTTGGTAGCGGAGGAGGAGGAGGGGGGAATAGGAGACGGAATGCGGCTGCTTTGATCAAAATCCAGGCTGGTAAAGCATTGAGGTGAGTGGGAATCGAACCTGCGGCGACGCCCAGGGCGGCCTTCATCTTCGGGGGCTGCTTGCGGACCCAGGTGATGGCCGCCTGGAGGGGGTTGCGGGCACGCCGGTCGGTCCCCATGGCCGCGGCTGCGGCGGTGGCGGCGGCGGCGGCGGCGGCGGCGGCGACGAGGCTTCTGACGTGCGCCCGCGGCCCTCGCCGCGACGAGCTGCGAGCTCGTCGGGGATTGCCGGGAAGCCGGCGAGCCCGGCTACGAAGCCCCGGCCCTCTCGCCGGCGGCCTTGAGCTCCCGCCTTCTCTGCCTCTACCTCTCTCCTCCCTCTCTCCTCCCTCTCTCTCTCTCCTCTCTCCCTCCCTTTCTCTCTCTCCTCTCTCCCTCCTCTCTCTCTCTCTCTCTCACTCAGAGCTCTCCCCTCTCTCCCTCTCTCCCTCTGCCCTCCCTGCCGCCTCGCGCAGGCTCCGTAGCCGCGCCGGCGCCGCCCGCCGCCGCGCTCTGGCGCCGCGGAGCTGCGGAAGCTTCGCGGAAGCTCCTGCCGCCTCGCCGCCG
>WELB01000047.1:560424-575569 GCA_009602725.1 Spirogloea muscicola
AAAAAAAAAAAAAAAAAAAAAAAAAAAAAAAAAAAAAAAAAAAAAAAAAAAAAAAAAAAAAAAAAAAAAAAAAAAAAAAAAAAAAAAAAAAAAAAAAAAAAAAAAAAAAAAAAAAAAAAAAGCGGCGGCAGGGGTCAGCGCCGAGGACGGCGAGGCGGCGCCGCCCGCCGGCGCCTCCATGGCCAGCGACGACGGCGACGGCGACCTGTGGGGCTTCGGCTGCGGCGTCCAGGAGGTCGGCGGCCACTTCCTCAAGGCCGCAGTCGTCGCCTTCCAGGTCCTCCTCTGCATGCACCTCGAGGTGGGCGCTCGTTCATCCCTCGTGTTTGTGCTAATGCATTCCTCTTTTCCACTAGGTACAAAGCAGCACAATTTTCAAAGTTTTTCTGCAATTGCCTACAATATTACCTTGTATCTTGAATCCTACTTCCATCAAAGAGAATCTTATCGTAGTTTTACTAGGTCATCCTTTCTAAGTTCTTTGTTTTGTGCCAATCTCTATTTCAGTAACTTTACGTAACTTATTCAGTGATGATCTGGAGTAGAAGGATTTGGATGTTCTTTCCTCCCTCCACTTGCCCCGCTTGCTCCTCTGCTCGAGTGCCTGGCTTGGCCTTCGCTCGTGCCGGCCTCCACCTCTGTCCTCTTTCTATCCCTCTTAACCTGCCCTGACTCATTCACTCTCTCTCCCTCTCCTCTCTCTCTCTCCACCTCCCTCCTCCCTCATTGCTCAGGCGGAGCCTCGGTGGGCGGCGCGTCTGCCCATGCGCGCCATCTTCGCGCCGCTGCTGGTGGCGCAGGCCGTCGCACTGCTCTTCGCCGCGCTGCAGCTCGTCAGGGGCCTGCACGCGGCGTGTGTCGGAGGGCGGAGGGAGGACGGCCGGCGGCAGCGCAGCGGCGGCAGCTATGACGGGGACCCAGATGGGGCTCTTGCGTGCTTCGAGTTCTGCTCCTTCGCCACGCGCGGCATGAGGTCTGCTCCCTCCGCCCTCCCGCCCTCCCTCCTCTGTCTGTCTCCTCCATGCTCTGCCTGTCCGCGCCTCCCTCACTGGCGGCGCATGATGCTGCATGGCTGCCGCGCGCAGGCTGGCTGGGTGGTGGTCAGCAGATGACGAGCTGCGGGCTGAGCGCCGGGGCCTCGCCGCCGCCATTCTGCCAGGGTTTGCGACCCCCCCCCCTCCTCTCCCTCCCTCTCTCTCTTGGCCTGTGGGTGTTGCTGTCCCTCGCTGTCACGTGGGTGATGGCCACCTCTCTCTAACCTGTCCTCGTCCCTCCTCCCTCCTCAGATACAACACCTTCCAGGGGACACCGCCGAGCCACATCCGCAAAATGCGCAAGGGGGAGCTCGCTCACGAGGTGCTGTCTCCACCGGCCCCGCCTCCAACTGGACCGCTGGATGCCCACAAACATAACAGAATATTCTACACTTTGTAACACTCAAAGCAGCCCATAATTCTAATGCCAAGCCAATCCTTCCTATCTGACTTGGGAGTTACCGTCGTTGCTTCCATCAAATGCCTGCCGCCCTCCTTCGACCCCTCCTCTCTCCTTCCTCTTCCACTCTCTCTCCCCTCCTGGACAAGCGCCCTCGCTTCCCATCTGTGCGTATGCTGCTGGCATCAGAGGGCCGCTTGTCAGACTGCCATGGCTGACTGCAGCAGCAGCAACCCGCCGTCCTGCTCTCCTCCAGGTCGTGCAGCTGCAGGCGGCGCTCGTGGACCAGGCGGAGCGCGCCAAGGTCCAGAAGCAGGAGCTTGACCGCATCCAGCAGGTCACCTCCCTACCCTCCTCCCTCCTTCCTTACCTCCTCTCCTATCCTTCCCCTTCTCGCTGCTCGTCACTGACAGGAGGCTCCGGGGCCCATGCGCAGCAGGAGCGGCTGCTGTGCCGCATCTGCTTCGAGCGCGACATTGCCGTCGTCGTGCTGCCCTGCCGGCACCGCGTCCTCTGCAGGTCCCGCTCTGTCCCCTGAGCCCTCTGGGCGCGTAGTCAATGTATCATTGAACACACGGGTAGAGGTAGTTACCTCAACTTAGGAGCTGCGTGTACGTGCAAAATGTGTTTATTGTAAATAATATGTGCATTATGTGTGCATAATGGCCGGCTCGGAATGATCTGACTCTGCTTTTTCTTTTCCTGTGTGGGGCGCAGCGGGTGTGCGAGCAAGTGCAAGCAGTGCCCGATCTGCCGCGGCCCGATCGACGAGCGCATGGTGGTCTTCGACGCTTGATCAGTTGCCCAGCCGACCTCCTCTTCTGATCGCGCATGCGCATGGCGGGCTGATCTTGTAACCACTGCGCCGACGATCTCCGCCAGTGACAGCAACCTTCCGGCACCTCGCTGTACATAAGAAGTCCGAGAGTATGGTGCATCCTTGGAGCTGCTGTAGCTTCGTCTGCGACACCTTGGTGTTGTTGCGGCGACGGCAGCCGTCTGACAAGAGCACAGAGAGCGGCTGCAGCTGCGGCAGCGAGAGCTCAGCTGGTGCTGAGCAACCCAGGAGCTGCCGTGGGCAGCTTTGCTTATGGCAGATTGTTATGGAATTTTGGCGGCAGTTATGGGCGATAGCCTTGCCTTATTGGTGCTAAGTGTACATTAATCAAGTCGTGAGTCGCGGTTATAGTCATTGGAACGTTTGCACTCACTAAGCAGAGCGAGTGACACATAATAACAACGATCTGACAGTCTGACAGCAGCTGGCGGCTCCCTTCCGGCCAGGGGTACAGTGACAGGCATCATTTCGCCAACTTTAGTCTATATGGAGATCGCGCAGCCACTCAAATAGAGATGGGTCAAGGTTAAGCTTCAACATGGGACCAAGCAATGGTATTTTGAATCAAACTTCAATTTCCCACTTGCGAAATGCCCAAGATAGGGACTTCTAACTGAGTGTAAGCTACACAAGAACCTCAGATCACTGGGGTATTGCTCGTTGCGTGGCAGAATGTTCTACCAGTGCATGAGAGTGGCCGCTACACCATTACAGAATTTGCTTGAAGTACAGAAACAGCAAAGCCAGCTGACGATAACAGCACGGAGCACCTAGTCAAGGGGCACCTGAAGCTGCTGGAGTCTCGTGTCTCAGTAAAGATATGGGCTACCACTTAGTAGGTATCACGCAAAGCGTATCCAAACCCGAGGTTGCTGGCACAATTTCTGTTAAATTTCCTACAGTGAATAAAGGGAATCAAATCAACAGCCATGTTTAGCCAGGTCAAGGTCTCAGCCTGTCCATAGGGCCCATTGGTGAACCAGGAGCGGCTCGCCGAGCTCCGCAACAGCCGCCGCAATAGCTACTGCCGACGCTGCATCCCTGGCCATGAGGATGCCGAAGCCACCGCCGCCAGCGCCCACCAACTTGGCGCCGCAGCAGAGGCTGCCGACGCGGGCGAGCAGCTCCTCCATCACTGCAGTGCCACTTTGCGGCACGAGCTCCTGATTCAAGCGCCACGCAGATGCGAGCGCGGCGCCCACATCGTCCAGCCGGCCGAGCGACAGGGCCGCCCGAGCCTCGTCTGCCAGCGCTGCGAGGACACCCACCGCAGACACCAGGGTTGCGTCTCGCTGCAGGTACCGCCGCACGACCTTCTGGAGGACGTCGCGCGCAAGCCTCACCTGCCACGCCACCCAAGGGAGGTGTCATTGTGCGGTTGTGACCAAAATGAAATAAGATAACAAGCAAGAAATAATTTAGATATTTCGATTACAGAAGTTATGGATTGGCGTATGCAGATATTCAAAATCTAAGACGAGACTGCCACCAGATGTACTCTCTGGCATCTAACTGCAGGCTTTGCAGTCAGTCCAACCTTCTAGATACGACTGTTAGCTCTACATTGAAGATGGGCCCACTTAGTAATATGGTAAACTCCTTCCAGCACACTTTGAGAAAGGATTCATGGGCTTCAGCAAAGCGACTGTGTGCGACTATCAGTAAGGTGCAGCTTGCAGGATGTAAGAATATGTAGTGCCTGTCGTGACTCAGACTATGGCACTCGCGCTCTTGGTCCAGGAGGCCTGCAAGCATGAGCTCAGGGTGCACCTGGCCAGTGAACACGACAACAAGCCGAGCCTGCAGCTCCAACTGTAGTGCAGGGAGGAGCAGGATGGGCTCCACGGAGATGCGCATCGGCTGCGTCGGCAGGCTGGTCGTGCACTTGGCGCCGGGATATAGACCGCCGACCTGCAAAGCAGCACGCGCCCACAAAGAGGGTACTGAATTCAGGATCTAGCATTGAGGCCTAGCATTGGAATTGGAGACTTTCGGAGCAGAGATAGATGGTTACAAGTGATAGAAAAGCCGAAAGTCAAGCCTTCAGTAAATGCATGGCAATTGTGAGCGATCCAGTCAACGTCCTAATGCGAGAGCAACTCTGGATGCTAAAAGTGCCAACCATCTAACTTCCACATCCACAAGCGACTGACAAAGCAGTGCCATTACAGCCGCCAGCGTGATGCAGACATTGGTTAGAGGTCAAATTAAGGGTCATTGCGGAGAGCCTGCCTTAAAGGGTTCGATGGAAGGGTTTGTTATACTTCAGTACTGAATCAAAATGGGTTCTCTTATATGAATGTTCATACAGGTCATGGTCAAGGTTGAAAGTGAAGCCTCTAGAATATTGCACCTGGTCCTGCCAGCCGCCGCCAGTGCCCATTTGCTGCTCCAGCAGGAGCACGAGGCTGGAGACGCGCTCGTTGTCGTCGCCCCCGCCGCCGACTTGCAGGAGTGCGCGCACGAGCGCAGCAGCCAGGATGCTGGACGTGCCCAGGCCGCTGCCGCGGGGGACGGTGGCCCACGTCTCGACGCGGAGACCCCAAGGCATAGAGCCGGCTGCCACTCCGAGGGCCTCGTAGCCAGTGACGCGCAGCGCGGCCCTGGCGATGCAGAAGGGCTCAGCCGGCGAGAGCGCTGCGCCCGCCAGGTCCGCAAGGCCCCGGAGCGACAGCCGGTTTCCCGCTTCATCGGAGAACTCTAGTCCTGCCTTGACAACAGCAGAACCCAAAGTAGAATGTCAGTACTTAGTCTGGTATATGAGTGTCAGGCTTAAATTTGTACTTAATAGCTGACATTTCATGATCTAAATACTCAGTCATATAAGTAGGAGTTAGGCTTCAATTTGTCATTAACAGCTGTAATCTCGCAATGTACTCGCACCTGGCCCTGGTGTGACTGTGACTCTGGCGCCGACCGGTGCGGCGCCGTCGAGCATGACGGCGAGGTTCAGGACGCGGCCGACGCGCTCCAGGCTCCACGGCGGCGTGTCGCTCCACCCGCCGACGAGATCGAGTCGCACCGGCAGCTCAATGACGGCAACGGCGCCGACTGTCGGAGCAGGAGGGGAGCACAATTTTGCCTGGCCAAGTTGGGGGTCGGCGTTGCCAATTTGCAACGTCGAGCGACCTGCCTTCAAGCAAGCAGAAGAGGTCAGATCCTATCTCTCCGTCATGATTTGAAGCGCAAGAGTGCCACCGAAACGGAAGTGAGCTGCTGTATCTTATCTTATAGGAGTCCTATCGAGTACTCAACATGTGTCTAAGAGACATGGCAGCACCAGCTGACGACTCGACACCAAACGAAGGCGTCTCTGCTTCTACACCCAAGTCACCTGTCACACTTTCGGCAGACCCCAACCCCACAGCAGCGGCAGTCTCGTCAGCCACTGCCCGCCAAATGGCATGGTCGAGCGCAGCACGCTCGTCAGGCACCATGCTACCGAGAGTGCCGAGCACATCCAGCCGCGCCTGCAGCAGCCGGCTGCGGGGAACACCGTCGACCGTGCCTGGCGAGCTAGCAGGAGCTGTGGACTGGAGGCCGTCATAGCCAGCAATTGGCACCTCAGCCATTGCTGCAAAGAGTTGCGCCGCAGCGGCGCTCTCCGCCGGGATGAGCGCGCAGAGGGTGGCCAAATTGCGCCCAAATGACCTCGTCTGCAGGAGCACACAATGTAGCATCTCAAGCCTTCATTCATTCCTGCGCAACTTTGCAAATTAGCACATAGTTTCACAAGGTGGACTAACATCCATGGGGATTGAGTGGCAAAGCCCAAGACCCAGAACCTCAACTTGCTAGACAACTGTGCACGATGAAGCACCTGCATCCTGCACCTCCATGTTACAGAATCGGAGAAGGCAGAGCCCGAGCACAAGTGTATCACATCATCACGTAGTAATGTAGAGACCCAATGTTTCTTGCAGATAACACTAATGTGAAACAGTTTAGGAGTTGGAGTTGAAACAGAGTCTAGTAGCTGACCTCAATGCTCGCCATGGCAATCTGAGCAGCCTTGAGGCCCCTCGTGAGGCGCACCTCACCAAGGAGCGCGCCGAAATCGACGATCGCATGCACTGCAGCCAGGCTGAGCCTCTCTGAGGCGCGCCACTTGGTGGCAGCTACACTATCCGGCGGCCCGACGCCGAGCAGCCAGGCTGCTGCGCGGAGGCCGTCCCGGAGCGAGCGCACAATGGGAAAGAGTCTCGCAGTCCACAGGCACTCGGCTGCCGCCTCAGTGGGCTCCCAGAGCTCCGTCGCAAGCACCTCCCGGCACCTTAGCCAGTCTGTCCAGGGCCGGCCACCAAACGTCCCGCCGTGACGACCGCCGCCGTCGTCGACCATCAGCTGCTTGGGATTGTCATCTACGCCGCAGGCGAGGACAATGCTGCCACGGCCGTTGACCAGCGGGGCCCTCCACACGCAGCTGCTGTTGGGCACCACCCAGAGCCAAGCAGTGGTAGCTTCTGAAGTCCCAGGTTCGTCGCTGGAAGCAGCATCCGATGCGTCAATGCCCATGACAATGCATCGGTTGCCCACTCGGCAGCCGGCCGTAAGGACTGAGTCGGCTACAAGCGAACCATCGCCGACAGACGCCCCGGCCTCCACGATCGTTGACACCAGCGTCGCTGGAAGCAGGCTTAGATTCTAATATCAAAATCAATGTAAGGGAGACTAAATAACTGGGATGCGCAATACTAATTTGTGACAAAGAGTGTATATAGTGTGACAGAAAAGCATGTATATATGAATAGCTGCACATTAGCTGCACACACCTGATTCGGCAACGTGGCAGCAGGACGGCCCGGCGGTCGACGAGAGGTGGCGGCGTGATACGCGCCCACCAAGCGCGTGCCCAAGGTGGTCAAGGATCTCCCCCGATGTCCCAAAATGCATGAACGTCAGGTCCTCTGTGCCAACCACCTCAAGGGGATATGTCAGCAGATGGAACATGCATACAATTTGTTAATCACCTGGTGGTCCAGAGGGTGAAGCTTGCCACGTGGGCAGTCAAAGACAATCTCTCAATGCCTTGGCTGCCACCAGAAACAATTGATGCTCAGGAGAAGCTACTTAAAGTACAATATCTGATCAAGTGTAGGGTTTGATGTGCAATAAGGTTAATGGGCTCAATTACTGATCAGTCACCGCTCAGGAGAGGGCACTGCGATGCTTGAGCATCTGACACTAATACGCACCGACATATCATGGTAGTAGCCATAAGTCAGATAAGTCAAGCAGATGGTACTTGACGTTAATAGACGTAAACTTGCGTGACATGCTTCACGAGCGCAGATAGTGACGCCCTCACCAGCAACATACAAGGACAGCCGGCGGGCTGCAAGTTGTGAGGTCATGGTGCTTCCTAGTGGCCGGGACGCCAGCCAGGAACGCCGGGCTGGCACCCAGGCTGCAGCAAGCTCCTCGTACAGGCTCACCTGGCCCACCGAATCAAGGTGCTGCCTAATTATTGCAACATACTCCTCGCATGTGAAGGATAACCAGGACCCAAATCAGGACTGTAACAGTTCCAAATGATTGATTACGGCACTTGTGATTCTATGGTTCAGAATGTTTACCCCAGACGTTAGTGTACCTCATCGCCGCTTGCTAGCAAGCTTGCAACTGGGTCTGGTTCAGCCAAGGCCAGGCGGATGAGGTCCCGCCAGGCGCCGCCACGCATAGCGAAGATGCCTGTGTCCAGGAGCGCAGCGCCGGCCTTAGAGACAGCATTCCTGGCCACCATCTCCTGGACATATGCGAGGTGCTAAGCCTGAATCAAGTAGTGAGCCCAACACTGGGCTCCGTCCTTGCTTCTATACGTAAGTTGTGCTCTTCTACAGGTATTTTACCACTAATTATCAAGAGGAGTACCATGTGAATGCGCGCGGAATACATGACATGACCTCGCCTGGAAGAACCTCTTGCCATTGCAAGGCCGAGCTAGGAATAATAGGACACAAAGTCGCCACCATCCACCTTACACAAAATTTGGGCAAAGTACTTTACTAAACAGCAGGAGTGCAAAGCGCTGGGCTTTACTTGGCCTTCATTTGGGAATCTCACAAGCAAGTAGCAAGAGCACTCAGTCGCCAAAGCATAGTCAGGATTGCCCACTGCCTAGGTCCTAATTCCAGAGCCTTAACCCCTTAAGCTATACCAATAGTCAAGCCCGTCAAATTGTCTGTTAAGTTTCATCGGTTGCAACAAATCTGAGGCTCACCTGCACTGTCGGCTTCTGCAGCAGGTCAGCCACAAGTCCCATGGCCGACACCGTGCCGCTCTCCCTGCCTCTGCTCAGGGCGCCTTTCATACCAGCCTCTTGGCCTAGCTCAGGGAGTACTACACCATGGTGCTTGGCGACGCTGAGCGGCACAGGGGCAGTTATAATGCACACGCCGTCGGGTGGGCACGCGACGTGTCTGCTGTCAAAGCAGGCTAGCACGTCACCAGTCATGATGAAAAGGCCGCCTGTGGCACAGCACAACAAGACTTCCTGAACTCAATAGGCTCAAGGTCTCTGAAGGTCAGATCTTTAAGCTGATTGAAGGCTGGTAAAAGGGAAAGACATTTATTAAGGATAACGGCTTCAGCTTTCAGGTAGCATTGGAGGTCAAGGCTTTGCCAATTTTCAGCAATTCCCTAGCTTGTTAGAGAATTCTTCTCTACTGAGACTGATCTGTGTAAGGCCGACGCAGCCCTAGCGTTGACTCCATCTGTGACAACAGTACATGCAGAGTAACAGATAAAGTAGCAACTTGACAACCTGAGTGACATGTTACTCTGGTAGAGTCTTAAAGCATGTGTGACCTTTTGACATCCAGAGCCCAAAGAGACAAACCCTACATTCTGACCACCTAACCTACATCCCTGTAAGCTCTGACGTTGATCTTTACCCAAAACCTTAACCTACATCCTAAACCCTTAAACCCCAGACATTTTTGCTCAGCAAGAACTGATGACAACTTCGTGCGGTGCCATACCTTGGCCGTCAAATGTGCGCACGGCAGGGGCGGATAGAGCGAGTATGTGGTCAAAGAGCGTGGCGACCGGCGCGTCGGGGTCGGCGCCCGTGAAGCCCGTCGGCAGCGGCAGCGGCACAAAGGGCTTGCCGGCTGGGTTAGCCCACGGCACCCGCTTCGAGTCGCCGCCGGCGTGAACCAGCAGCACCGCCATGCTTGCCAGCTTCTCTGCCGCCGCTACAGCTGTACTGGCCGCACTGGCCGAGCTGGACCCAGCAGTAGTGCCATATTGCTGAAATAGCCAGAAATAGCCCAATTAGCAATCAAGGATACAGATTCAGGCCGGCCTTTCTGCAGCCTCTGGCTGTCATCAAGGGGATAGCTCTCCGGCGGCTAGTCTTTCTGACTTGCGGCTCCTAACTAGAGGTTACTGAGTGGTTATGCTACCAAGTGAATGTCAAGCTGGCTGTTCACTGCCTTCGCCCCATTTGGGAGAGCCACATTCTGTTTATTCCTGTCAGGACTTCAGAATCGCTTTTGAGGCTTTATCTTGGACACAGGCTGCACGCAATGCCAGCTTCACAAGGCAAGTCGCATTGCCAAATGGCACTCACGCTAAAACCCACCTCAGTAATGTGGGCGACGAGGCCACGAATGGCATTAAATGTGGCTCCGCCTGAGCCGATTCGACAGCCGTCGGGGTCGGGCACCGCCAGCGCCGCCGTCGTCGAAGCCAGACGGCCGCACCGGCGCGCCTCCGCGAGCTGCGCAGCGTACAGGCTCGCCTGGGCGGGGCTGTGCGCCGCATGCTCTGGATTTAGGGTCTAGGGTTCAAACCCTAAAACCTAAATCTAAACCCCAAACCGCAGCATTACGGCGGCAAAGGCAGACCTGGCGGCGGTGAGCACGACGGCGTCCCATGGCGGCATGCGCTGTGGGGCCTCCACGCTGAGCCGCAGGGCCGCCCAGGCGGCGGCCAGAGCGTCGGCGGCTGTGGCGGTCACCATCGAAGGAGTGGGGTCTGCCAATGGTAAGGACTTAGTTGGTGTCTTAAGAGCTTGTCGATTGCCGTCCGGTATTCGGGCATCAGTTAGCGACCTCTATACATGTGCTGACTCGTGGTAACTGAGCGGGTCAGCTTAGCAGCAGGTGATGTACATCTGTAAATGTGCTTGCCTTTGTACTTGGCTGCACAGGCCCTCCATCACTAGATACACATTTGTCCTTTTGGAGAGTCACTTCCATTCTGGTGCTCTTCCAAACGGGGCGGGGGCTGTGAATGGCCAGCCCAGAATGAACAAGGTCCAGAGGGCCGAAAGGCGCCTGAAACACAGCTATGCAAGAGTCTAAAGCCGGCAGCCCCTGAGCTGCATTTGGCAGCAATGGCTGCTGACTCGGGGTGACTGAGCTCCACTCGCTGTTGTCTCTTGCATAGGCTCTCGCTGCCAAATGCAGCTCACGTGTTGCCGGGCTCAAAAGACTGCCGGCGCCAAGCCAGCTCCCTGCAACTTTGCCGCGAGCTGCTGCAACTGCCTGAGAAGCTCTGCTGTCATCAGCGACCACCTGGTTGATTGACCAATTCTACAATCTCTGTCTCGCGCACAGGTTGTCATGCACTCATTGCGACTATTGCAGTACCTTACCTGACTGCCAGTGAGTCTCACGTCAATTGCACGCCTACTTGCCAACAATCTGTGAGCTAGCTTCACACAGCCCTCGCCCCATTAATGAAGCTGCTTTTTCTCACTTGCCCAACAACTCCCAACGACTGTTGCACTGCGAGTCGTGCTCGTCATCGATATCTGCCGATATGACACTTGCCAGCCTTCTGACAGTCCTTAGCTTTCGCTTACCTTCGTTTTGCAAGCTTTCACGGATACCTGTCAGCCATTTTTCCCCTTGCCATTCTAGCCATGTACATAGAAATTCCCCAGTATATTCCGCATCTTACCAGACAGACCATCACTAGGAGCTAGAACGGCTGCTTACATAAAGCCACGTCCACGTCGTCAGAAGCCCACAATTGCATGGCTCATTATACCAGCTTCAGCTTGCTGACTGCAGCAGTAGATGGTGCATCACGTTTGCAGTGCAGCTGCATCAGCAGGCAGTGCCCAGGAAAGTAGCAAATGATGGCTCAGAAGTTGGTCACCTCAGACTGTAGTGTTGTGCACTAATCATCTCTCAGTTCAGCACAAAGCTCAGTGGCAAAGCTAGAGGAGTATATTATGTTACATTGCATCAGTGCCAAGGAAAGGACAATCAGAAGTTCCTCTCGGGTCCGTTTGGCCAAAACCTTTCTCATCATCAGCCTCGAGACATTTTGTATGATGATGTGTTGTCTAAGTTCTTGGCTGGCTGGGCTTGGTTTGTGGGGGGAAGGAGGGAGGGGGGGTTAAGGGCGTCCAGAAATGCAAGTTCTTTAACTAAGGCCTCGAAGCAGTGCCCTGCTGCCAGGCATTAGTGGGAGCAAGCATGTCATGAATCTGCCACCCTTGAAGCCACATGCACCAGAAAGTGGCGGGTGCAGGGGGCAGACGGGGCATCTTCGCGACAGCTCCTTCCCCCAATATTAAATAACTCCAGGCATATCTACCGAAGTATTGCCAGAAGGAAGCCAAGGTATTCTTAAGCCTCTGCAGTGACAAGCTTGCCTGGAGGAGTAACACCTCCATTGGCAGCGTGAGCCTCATCGTAGTCTGCTTGCTCGCCTGACAGGTCCTCCAGCGAGCGCCTCTTTGTTTCGGGCACAAAGAACGTGCATATGAAGCCGAGGAAGTTGGAGATGGCGAGCAGGGCGAGCGACCACTGGATACCAATGCCTGTTGGGTACCCAGCATCGACGCTCTTCTTGTGTGGCGACTGCGATGCGTAGAGGAAGCCCATGGCACCAATGATGGCACCAGCCTTGCCAGACGCCGCTGAGATGCCATGGCAGGTGGACCGCAGGCGTGCCGGGAAGAGCTCGGCGGGAATGATGAAGGTGGTGGCATTGGGCCCGAAGTTTGCGAAGAAGAAGGTGAAGCCGTAGAGCACGATGAACGCAGTGTGATTGCCGCCGCAGAGATAACCAGGCCTGCAGGCAGACCCGCATATCATGTCAGCATCATGCCTCCCATTGGCAATGTCAGTACAGTAATGGTAATGCCTTGCCACAGCAAAGCAAGGCGTGTGATGTGAGTGAGTAGCAAAGCTGGAAAGCAGCTTCCAAATGTCCTTCAGACATCCTGCAGCCAGCAGCAAGGCACTCAAAGCAGCATTGCTGGGCACCTGTCTGCGCAGGTCTTGCCCTTGAAGTGGGGGTAGTTGGCAGCCAGGATGGTCATGAAGAGCGTCATGAAGAAGAAGCCCTGGAGCTGGATGATCCAGCGGCCGAGGATGTCGATGGTGGCCACTGTCACCCAGTACCCAGGCACGGTCGAGCACAGCGCAATAAGAGCCTGCATAAGAGGGACACAAAGATATGACAAAGAGCTTGAGCTATATGGTCAAAAGCAGCAACCGGTAAGAACTCCAAGCAACCAAGAAGGAAGCCTGCATCATGTGGCTGATGACATCGTCTATAAAATTGCTGCAATGGACAACGGAGTTGAGGGCGTAAGTACCTGAGCACGCGCAATTTTGTAAACCTCTGTGAGTGCTGACATGGTCTTGGCGGGTGGGATCCAACCGACAGCAGAGAACACGTCCTTTTGGAAGAGATTCTGGCTATAGAACGCAATGTCCAGGAGCAGCCAAGTGGAGGCGCAGCCGAACAGCTGGGTGCCATGACGCTGGAGGAACTTGCGAGAGAAGAGGCCGTAC
This sequence comes from Spirogloea muscicola, assembly GCA_009602725.1. NCBI lineage: Eukaryota > Viridiplantae > Streptophyta > Zygnematophyceae > Spirogloeales > Spirogloeaceae > Spirogloea > Spirogloea muscicola. The sequence goes on from WELB01000047.1 coordinate 573,460, forward strand.
TTATCAACGTGCACGACCTGGGCATCTTCAGCTGCGAACTTCACCTCGAGTACCTGGAGAATGGGCAATCAATAGCATGTGAGGCAGAAGATGGAAAATGACTGCAAGGTTAGATCAGGTTGCGCAACTACCATCGAGCAAGAACTCTTACTTCTCAGACTCTCAGGTAAGGGTCAACAGAGAGCTCTTTCTCAGGCCGTCAGTGCCTCGGAGCAGCAGCTTGCAGCGACAGCCGCTGCATGAGACTGCACACACCTGCTGCATGCAAATAACTGTTGACCTTGCATTGACTAATCTTGACCTGAGACTAGGTTCTAACAGACAGACAGCTTCAGACAACGTGATGGACAGGAGGCTCTTACCTGGGTCATGTCGCTAGCCGCCTGGGCAGCATTGCCCTCAACAAGGGCAGTGTAGCGCGCGGTCTCTGGCATGCGCATGCGGTAATAGAAAGTGGCGGCTGCTGGCGCAGCGCCAAGCGCCACCAGTATGCGCCACACATAGTCGGCCTGAGGAGGGGTGGACGCAATGGGGTCGACTGTGTAGGCAGGGCGGTTATATTCGGCCCGGAAGCAGACGGACACAATGATTGAAAGGCTGGCGGCAGCCAGGATGCCAATACCCTGTGAAGCATCGCACCAAAGAAAATGTCATATCATTGTCATGCCATCATACCAAGATGTCACTAAGACCTTGACCATCGTGTTCCCAATTGGTCAACATATGAAGCTACAATGTGAGCTTCTGCCATGCACTAAGTCCGGCTGCAAAATCGAGTTGGAGCCAGTGCAGGAATATCACCAACCTGCATGGCGAACACGGCGGCGATGAAGGCACCGCGCGTCTTTGTGTTGGCATACTCTGACATGATGGTGGCCGACAGGGGGTAGTCGCCGCCGATGCCGAAGCCAAGCCAGAAGCGCCAGAAGCAAAGGGTGGTGATGACCGCCGTTGCTGAATGGCCAAAGGACATGGATGATCCAACGGAGCAGATGATCATGAGGAGCAAAGTCACTCCATACACCTTCTTCCGGCCAAGCTTATCACCAAGCCAGCCGAAGAAGAGCTGCAAGTGAATGAAACGATAAACACAACAAGAACGTAATAGTAAGCAGACCCAGAGATAAAGGCTTAAGCAAATGATTCAAACACATTCATGCTATCCACCTCAAGTATAAGCTCGTGCCAAAGAGGAAAGCTCAAGCTCGGCCATCATATTGTCATAGCGAATGAGCAGGACAGCTCTTTCAGGGAGCATTAGCGCAGTGGAGTGTACAATCATAAGATGTCGACGGACATTACCTGGCCCGCCAGCGTGCCCCAGAGGGCGACGCTGGTGACAGCGAGGTTGACATTGATGGGCAGGGCCCCGGGCTTGGACGAGCTGGGGTCGAAGTAGTAGAGGCGCCCGAGGAGCTTGGTCACGGTGGAGATGCTGCGCGCGTCGCACGCCGCAAGACCGTCAGCAAGACAACCGACACCCCTCCGCCGCGGGCACTAAGAGCGCCCTGTCTGCCTAGCGTGTGGCTCCGTCAAGAACACCTGTATGCATCTGGCTGGCTTTCACAGCCGCTCTCTCAATATCAGCAGCCGCATTTCTGCCGCAGCACCCGGCAGGCGTATACTGCAGTCGGCCAACTCACAGACGAACCATGGCAGCACTCTAAAGGGCTAGGCGTTGGCTGCGGCGGCTAGCGGCGGCGCTCGACGTCGAGTCTGAGAGAGCCTTCATTGCGGGTAGGACACTAGTTCCAAAGGTGGAACAATGGCCTCCAGAACCAAAGGTCAAGACTTCGAATCCCAGCAGCACAGATATCCTCACCACAGCTGGCAGGACACAATGCTCGAGGCTGGCAAGCCGAGCGCCCGCCGCGGAGCATGGGAGAGGAGGAGCGCGCGGCGCAGCCGGCTTACACGAAGAGGTCGTAGGCGTCGGTGAAGAAGCCCATGCCGGCGATGATGATGGCCGTGAAGTGGTACCACTGCGTGCGGGCCTTGTCCAGCGCGCTGAGCACCGAGGGGCCCGCCATGGCCCCGGCCTCGCCCGCGCCTCGCCTCGCCTCGCCCGGCCTTCCCGGCGCCCAAGGCGGCGGCGGCGGCGGCAGCGGCG
>WELB01000047.1:589613-629051 GCA_009602725.1 Spirogloea muscicola
GGGCGCCGCGACTCGCGGTGGGCGGGGCGGGGCGGGACTTACGCCTGGGGGGAGGAGGGGGGTGGGGGGAGGCAGGGGGCAGATTACCTGCCCGGGGTTTACCTGTCGGGAGCCGAGCCGGCCAGCTACCCCGCCGTCACCGGCTCCGACAACTGGACCGTCAACTTTAACGTCCCCCCGTCACCGCCAGACCGCCGCCCCATTTAAGGTTTCCAGTTAGCGGCTGGAAAGCCAGTCCGGCCGCCCCCCCCTCCGAAGGCACATCCGAAACCCGATACCCTAAACCCTAAATCAAGCCCTAATTGTCGTCCTCGACTGCTTATACACATACACATACATATACATGTACATGAACATGCATCCATAAAACCCACATTTACGTTTTCATCTACATATACATATACATACATACACGTATACAAATACACATACGCGCATGGCGGCCTTCGACGCCGTGACGGAGCTGCCGCCGCCGTCGCGCACCTGGGAGGGCGACGAGGACCTCGAGGGCCCCCGGCGGGCGGCCGAGGAGCCCGAGCCGGCGTTCCAGGTGCTTCCGCCGCGCAACCCTAAGTCTTGATTCCCGACATCCTGACTCACAGGTTCGAGTCCATTGCGTCCCGCTTGCTGCGCCGCCCGGCCTGCTGCGCCCCGCGGAGCCGCCGCCGTTGGGAAGATAGGAGGCCGACTAACGCACTAGGGTTTAGGTTGACGGCCTAGGGTTTAGGTTTACGGGTTTAGTACGCCTGCCGGGGAGGTAATGAGAATCGACAGAGTGCATCATAGGCATCTGTACCTGCGTAGTAACATTAGTAGCCACAGGAGCGACTGTGACTGACACGGAAAGTATGGCTCTCTTTAAGGGGACGCAGGCTGTCAACAGCCACCCAGAAGAGATTGCTTAAAATTGATTGATGATGAGTCAATTTAAGCCGGTGATAACGACCAGCGGCGGCCCCTTGCAGTGGTCTGATGCCGCCGGCTCGGCGCTTGGGGCGTGCGACTTGCTCCTCGTGGCCGCCTCGGAGGCCGCCTGCCTTCTGCTCAGGTTATTGGGCGCCCACTTGCTGACGTCCAGGAGATTGGTATCCTACTTCCTGCGCCATGTGGCCCTTTCGGACCTTGTTCATACCTTCAAGCTGGCCAACACAGTCACTACCTTATAAGCATGTAATTGCTTTATTTATATTGCAACCTATGCCTTATAAGAGCTGTCTCTTTCTGCTCAGCCACCTCAACGAGCTGGCCGAAGTTGCGACGCTCACGCTAAACACGCGCCTGCCGGAGGTCTGCTTTGTCAAGCCTCTGAACTTCCTGGCCGATCTGCGTGCTGAACACCGTGCCTTTCGGTCTGGCCTTTCGTAGCGATCGCCATTTTTAATAAGCTCAATTTCTATCTGATTTGGACACGTAGGATAGACAAGCATTGTTGGGCTTAGGCACTTTCTGGGCTGCATCACTGATCGTTCCAGTAGGTTGGTCCAGGAATCTGATTATACGGATTCTTTAGCCCCTTCTTGAAAGCTGTGCAGCTGTCACCCTTTGCTTTTCCTCTCAGACCCTGACCTTTGACTGTTAGAGTAAAGTCAGAAGTACCTCAAGGTAAATTAGTACCTTAAGTCAGTACATCAAGCTAGTACCTAGATGTCAAGCACAGGGCATCAATTTCCCGCCCAGTAGACTTGACTCTGTCGGGCGGGAATACGTGCTTTCGGCGCTTGCAGGACGTGGGCACCGACGACACGCCCAGCAGGGAGTACCGCTGCACTGTGCTGGCGCCTCGAAGCCCCCGCCTGGCTTCGCCAGTGCTGCTCGCCGCCGCCTGTCACCCCGCGCCGCCCGCTGACTGCTGCTTCCGGTGGACCGCCGCCTTGTTCGCGCACCTCACACCGCGGCGGCAAGTCCTCTCAATTTCTTTACCCCTCAGAATTGCTAACCTCTGGACTCACAAGGGCCTAACACCTTCGGACCACAGCAAAGGTTGACAATCTCATAACCAGAATTCATCTGGCATGCTTGCTGGGATTAACGTCTTATTGGCGGTGCTCGCAGTGTGCTCATCCTGGGCTCCATGCCGAGCTCCAACTATCGCGGCCTCAGCCATGGCGACGAGCCCCTCCTCTTCAGTCTGCACACGGATGCTGAGCGAGTTGGCCCCTGCACACCAAATCTCCTTGCCTGCCTTCCGCAAACGTTTTGATCTCTTGTGTTCAGCATTTAAGTCATTGTCTAGATTTCGGTGCTACGCTTATGGGGGCTGGGCCTACATATCACAAGTTGCGTGTAGCATACCCAGGGCTAAGCTGAAGGCCTGCACTGACGGGCCTAGTGACAAGAAGACCTGCATGTTCTGGCTCAAGAAGCGATGTTGATCTATCAGCCGTAGCTCCAACTGGCACCAACTTTACAGCGGTAACAGGAACAGCGTAAGGCTGGCTGCTGGAATCGGCCACCGGTCAGGCCGTTCTGCTAAAGTGAGCGCGCCTGCTGCTGGCATTGGCGCAGGCTACGATATGCTTCGGAGACCTGGGCGTGCCGCTTCTCCCACCGGGCAGCCTTGTGGAGGGCCTCTCAGCCTCTGTCCTCTCGCACGTCAGCTTGCCAACCCCAGCCCACCTTCACACTCTTACTTGATGGACTTTCCAATCACTGATTAAAGCCTTTTCGTATGCAGCTGTTGCTTTCTGAAGGACCCCAGTAAAAGTTGCCCGTCTTTCAACGATTTGCATGCTGGCAGATGTGGTTGGCATTGTCTGCTGAGATCGGCAACCTACAAACCCCAGGATCTAGTAGAGCCACTTGACAATCCTTATTCACCAACTGTGTCATGCTATGCTCGTTTACAGTGCCAAGTTCGGGGTATACCAACGGTGGCGGTCGTTCACGTGCTGCACGGAGCCATCTCGGTGCACGACCTGGCACAACTCGCCGGCGCGCTCTCGCACCTCCCTGAGGTGGACTGCATGGTGGCAGAGCAGGCCAACGGGCACTGGCCATCGCGTCCAACTGCGAGCTGCCACCTAGACCTCCCTTTGCGAAAGGCACAGAATGCACTCATCAAGCAGAAGCGGACATTAGCAGTGTCTGACTTGTATATATGAGGTTATGTCGCTCTTCCTAAAGAAGCAGGCTTAAGCTGAAGACTTTACAACCAACCTTTGATGCTCAGGGCTGAGTGGAATTAACATGCAACTTCTCCTTGCACACAAGGTTCACTACGACACATTGGCTGGATTGGCGGCACATTTCAAGTGCTGCCAATGTAGTGAAAATAGCCATTAATGAAATCTTGGCACGGCTTTCTGGTAGGAGAAGGTGAAGGTAGTAAGAGTCACGAGATGTAATAGGGGACCTTGTAACTGTGTCAGCTGGATGGGACACCTTAATCAAGATTGAGAAAGTTAGGAGGCTAGAACGGGGTGCCAAATTACGGAGCATGTAATGCGCACCGCACTTCAGGTCCATGTGAGGTGTACCCCCATGTTGGACGACTGACTCTACGTGGCACGATCAGCTCAGTTGCGAGAAGATGTAAGGTATCTCTTTCACTTGGCCGCTGGGAGAATATTTGTCAGGAGCCATGTCTAATGGCCACCCACAATGACCCAACTGCTACAGCAGGGCAGTGGGACGCATGAGCGAGCACACTGCACCTGTTTGTGGGCAGGTCAGCGGGTGGCATGTCATAGCCATCTCTAGCTGACGTGACTTGAAGAATGGCACTTGGGAAGAATGGCAATTTAACTGGACAGTACTACATATATAATATACAAGCAATATTAACCCGTAAATTAGGCGAGAAAAACGCCTACACGGCGTGGTTGTCACGCTCCATGGCGAGGGGCACCGGCGCCTCCTTGTATTCCTCGTCCTGGAGCTTGGCAAGCTTCAGCGTCTCATTCTCCCTGCCGCAAAGAGCAGACCGGAGACTGTCAGCATGCTGCCTGAATGCAGCGATACTTGCAGCGCTGATGGCCAATTGAGGATGGTAGACTAGGTGAGAGTCATGCACAAAGGTGATGACTGGTCATGCTTTCACCACGGCAATTAAAGCTGACTTCCTAAGCTAGCCATAGCCTGTTGCAGCCTCTTGAGTTGTGGTTATTTGATATGCAGCAAAGAAGAGCTTTCAATGCATCCTACCTGGACATGGTGCCTGTGGAGAAGGCCGTGTCGTGGAGCTTCATGTCGTCGCTCAGGTCATGCGGGAGGATGAGATTGAGGATGAGCGCCATGAAACCGCCGATAGAGAAGCCAGTGGACAAGACGATAATGAGCGCATCTCGGAAGCCTGCGCCCAAATTGGGGGAGTTCGAGCAGGCCCATTGAGATTGATGGACCAGTAATGAGACGGGGATTGTTAATGGAGAGAACGATTGAACAAGCGTAAGTTGGTGCTTAGTGCTTGTTAAGTTCAGTCCCACGAAAGCATACAAAGGTCTATGATGCACGAATGCACATGACAATGATGACTAACCGCGGTAGCCCGAGCTCCAGCCCGCCTTGAACGGCCAGAAGTTGCCTTCGCGGGGATACTCAGACTGGCCCGAGATGTTGACCCACTCGGGTACGAGGTCGACGCCGATGCCGATGGCCAGCGCCATAGCAACAATGAAGCGGTTGCGCCGCGTAATCCCCTCGCCCATTGTCAGGATGCGCATGCCGCTCACAGCAACGTTGACGAAAAGGAAGGACGTCATGCCGCCCAGCACGCAGTCGGGAATCGTAAGGATGATGGCGCTGAACTTGGCAATCACGCCCAGTACAATCAGGATGATGGCGCAGGCAATGCCGGCGCGCCGAGCGCCGCAGCGCGTCAACGAAATGACGCCGTTGTTCTGCGCGTAGGTCGTGCATGGCAGGCTTGTGCCCAGCGCGGCCAGGAAAATGTTGCAGCCGTCAGCCAGGACTCCTCCTCGCACAGCCTTCTCATAGCGTTCACCTGCCGCCTCATGGAAGGACAGGGTAAGTGATCACATTAGCGCTGCAGCCTAGACCTCAAGCTGGTAACCAAACCTGCTAGTTACAAGTCGCAAGTGCTCTCTATAGAAAGTCTTTCTGCAGCTCCCTGCATGGTCAGAGCTACTTGCAGGCTGTGTTTTGCTGCTCCAAATAAGAGGAAGGCTTCTGACGGTAAGGCTTCTGAGACCGAACTCAAGCTTGCGAGGGATGCTCACCAACTGGAACCAGGCCGGAGGCCTCGGCAGTGGCCGTGACGTCGCCGATGCACTCCATGGTGGTCACCATGAAGCCGAAAAGCATGGGCAGCACTGCCGGAGCATAGAACCCAATCTTGAATGTGTGCACCCACAGGAACGTCACCCACTTGGCATCGCTGATCTTGGTGCCCGTGACGTAGCTGCCACGGCCCGACACGTATGCATATGAGAGGCTCAGCAACACAGGTATGGACTATCAGGACTGCAGGTGCGGCCAGAGCCAAGCTTGCAGCGCAGCTTGCTTGTTGCTTTCATTCTGGATGTCAAGTGAAGACACCTTATATAATGTTTGTGAGGAGCAGACTGCTTCATGACTCTGCCTTGAGAGTCAGGAGGCTTCTTACGTTCATGTTCAGAGTATGATCTTAGCTTTGCTAGTTTGGAAGGCCGGCAGAAGGTGGCCATCAGGTCCAAACGTAGTCAATAGCAAACCAGAGGGATGGTGGTGGTACTCACTGCAGGTGCTTGCACACCACAGGCCCGCAGACCGGTGCCGCGCAGACGCTGGTGCAGTACGTGGAGTTGGGGGATGAGAATGTGGGCGTCCCAGTTACTGCGCCGGTCACGTTGTTATATTTCAGGCCCTGTCATTCTCAACCAGCAATGGGCTTCTGTAAGACTGCCGTAGCTCCCAGATGACTGAGCAATGTGCACAACTGCGGCAATTGTCCTCACTTAACAAAGCTTGACGTTGGGATTCTGAAGGCATCTGCTTAACTCTCAATGGGTAATGTTTTAAGTATCACATTTAGCACAGGAAAGCCTAGGTAAGACACAGGACTAGCATTATCCACTTGGGTTTCGCTCAGAGCAACCTACAAGATGCCACTTTAAAGTTAAACCCTGCCAAGGCTCTAACACATGCGCTTGACGAACTTGGCGTCCGAGCGACTGTGCACACCTCAGGCAGCAGTGGGAAGCAGTGATTCGAGCAAACGGGGTCGGCACACGTGGCTGAGCAGTCCGTGTAGTGCGTCGCCGAGGCGACAATCATGCCCACCATCAGGCCAACAACAACCTGCGCACATGCATGCAAGGTTACTGCACACGCCATTGGCACTCATATGCAAATTCAAGACTGCAATTGAGAAGAGCAGGCCGTGTGACATTTAGCCCCCCAGCAGCCTCAGAGCTGCTGATTTTTTGCAATCTGGCAAATTCCGAAGCATATTGCACTGATTGCATGTCCAACAAAAGCATAGAGGATGTAGCTAACTCAACAAGCATAGAGATAGTTGTTGGCAGGGCAGCTTAACCATAATATTCCGGAGAAATGGGGAGCCAAAGAGCTCCACAAACAGGAGCGTCATAAACACTGAAAGGCCCAAGCCAAGGTACTGCCGGCTGCCAAATGGAAGAACCACCTCACCATTACCGTCGCAAGGAGTCATGCTCGTGAGCACCTGTGCGCAAAACAGTCACCACACTGGAGTTGAGGAAATTCTTGTTTCTCAACTACAGCCTCCTTTCCTTGGCTTACTTTTCTTGGCAATCCTCATCAAAGAAGGGCAAGCCAACAACTAATAGTCACTTCAGAAATTAAGAGTAAGCTGGCTAGATATTTGAGTCATTTCCTTTGAGCTGCTGTCAGGTAGTTAAGCCTCTCTTGAGATGAGGACCAGCACTGATCAATGGAATCGAAAGGCAGGGAGCTGGACCTGCCCAGCACAGTAAACGCCTCCGCCCCAGTACTGGAAACCAGTCGTAAGGAGCGCAATGCCAATAAGGATGACCGTGGTGCCAGTGACGACTGGCGGGAAAATCTTGCGGAGGACCTTGGGAGGGCAGAAGGACAGCCCAATCTCAAGGAAGCAGGTCACCAAGATCTGGCAAGAATAAAACCGGTGAAGGAACTCAATTTGCTTAGAAGCCTTTGTCCATTGTACTTCACAGGCCTAGCCGTCTTTGGATAGACCCATTGACTGTACTAATAGTGCTGAACCCCTGAGCACATGGCAGGTCCATGCGAGCACTGCATGTGTCGATTTGAGAAGACCGTGAAGCAATGCATGTGAGCAGGTACATGCAAGGCCTGCAAGCCTAAGCATGCTCAGCCTCTTGATGTTGAATTTTAACATCAGGACAGGAGCAAGTCATCTACTGACCGTGCCGAGGAGCCGTCCGTATGCATCCTCGCCAGTGTTGCAGATGCCACTTATTTTGCCCGTGCACTGAAGGCAAGTGCCCCCAACTGTGCATGGAGCCCCATCACACGAGCACGATTTCATCTGCGCGATGGAGCTCTGGGCTGGTTGCACAAAGACAGGCAAACATAGATCATGGAATAAGCAGCAGCAAATCTGATGCTGGCGACAAAGTATTTTCCAGAAGTCCGTTTTGGAGCTGCACGTTATGACATGTCAGGTCACGCACTGTGTGGAAGCAGTGATTTACAAAACTGCTAATAAATTGGCGGGCTCTCATTTGACTGGCCATTAAGGCACGGCTAATGCTAAGCAGTTGTGGTTGCGGATGCAATATACCGATTGGTAGGAATGTGAAGCTGATGCCCATCACAGAGAGCAGGCCTGACCCTGTGTGTACGCACGAGGGACGAAGATCGTGAGGAGGCTCTCATATCGACTGGCAGACCCCGACATGCTGACTAGTGGCAAGGCATTCTGAAAGCACGTGGCAATGATTGAGTCCCACTCAGTGCATCCAAGCATGGCAAAGTGTTGAGAGCCATACCGATAACGATGTTGGTGAACGGAACCTTGATCTGGAGCACTTGCACAAGCGACGCGAAGCCCGACACAATCAGCGCAGCCGAAATGAGGTCTGCGCGGAGCTCGTTGGAGCCATGGCCATGACGAGGCTGGCTTCAGTACGTGCTTTGCAAGCTGGCGATATGAATGTGAGCGACTGACGGCATGGCCTTCCCACGCCCCAGCGCTGGCGGAGCAGGGTGCAGAAAAACTGCTGGCTGGCCTGTGAAACCGGACCCAAATTACATTTGAGATTTTCTGCGCACTCACAGGATTGCTCGGACATTGTGAAGCCTGCCTGGAATGCACCAGAGATGATCAGAGGCACCGTGATGATACCACCAACCTGCACAACCGCACCAGCCGTGCCACCATCAGCTTGACAACATTGCCAAAATGACTGCATTGGCAAAGGCGAGCTCGGACTGGCATGGTGCATGCCGTATCAGCAGTGCATGGTGTCCTGCAAGGCTCTCTAAGTCATGCAATGAGTCCTTGGCTGGTAGTATCAGTCTCCTGGTGCAAGAGTTGCAGCTAGGAGCATGAGCTGCGACAAGGTCCTGGGCAAGTGGGCACTTCGCTTGGCCTTCACAGTCAGAAGATGCACGAGGTCGCCAGGGGCGCAGCGAGACAAGGAATGACGAGATAAGTGGGGCTGTTGATACCATGGCAAGCGCGTGCTGGGCGCCCATGATGAGCGCGACGAAGACGGAGATGGGGTCGTCGGGCCCGTAGAGCGGCGGCGCGGGCTTGCGCTTGCCCCACGGCGTGCGCGGCGTGCACAGGAACTGCCAGTCGTAGTCCCCAATCAGCACGTCCATGAGCTTCCCCATGGCGGCAGACGACGGCGGCCTGCTGGGGCAAGCAAGCTGGCGAGCGAGGCAGCCTGCGAGCAATGTGGGCGCCCACAAAGGAAGCTAGCTTCTTGCAATGGCGGCCAGAACGCGGCTGCTGATACTGTAAGAGCGCCTGAAGCGAGAGCAGGGCTCAAGTGAAAGCAAAATGCAGAAAAGGTGGTGGAGGGGGCCTCCCCCTCCCTCCCCAACCGCCCCGGCGAACTCCCGACACCCAATCGCGCACGTGGGTCCCATCATTGCTGGGGTCCTGCCAACCAGGACTCGCCACGTCCGACAGGAGCGGCTCGGCGCGCAGTGAGCGAGGCCTCTCGTTGGCCCTTGCCAATACCACGTGGGTAGCCGTGAGCCATGTGGGCGATATCATGGCCCGGCCTCCCTGTCCTCAGCTCCCCTCCCTCCCTCCTCTACCCCCCTCCTCCGCCCCGACGTCGTCCGGGCGGCGCCTCTCTCCCTCCCTCCCTCCTCCGTGCTGGCCCCACGCCACACGGCAAGATAATGGGCGACTCGGGGTTTTAGATCCCCCACCCTCAGATCTCCCCAGCTGCACGGCCTTCACGAACTCGGAGAGAAACTTCCAGTGGCGAGCGATTGCTCTCATTGTCCTCAGCCCACAAGACAATGCATGCCCGTACGGAGAGAAAGAGAGTGCGCGCCCATAGAGAAGAGGGGCTGGCAAAGCCAGCCCAGAAAAGAATGGACAATGTCCAAAGCCATAGGACGAGGAGCCGGAAAAAGGACTACACTACAAAACACTGCATAACACGTAGACGATGCAGAGGGAAGCTCAGTACACTGCAGAGAAAAACCTCAAACGAGCGAGATGGAGCTCAAGCGGGTGGCTGTGAAAGTAAGCTCTTCCCAAATAAAGAAGGTGGCTCGCCCGAAGGGGGCGAGGGCTGTAATAAAGCCAAAGCCCGAAAAAGCATTATTGACAAGGTCCAAAGGGGCCGAAAGGCGCTGAAAGACATGATGACTGAGCACGGGCCGCGTAGGATACACTCAGTAACCTCTAGTTAGCAGCCGCAAGTCAGGAAGACTAGCCGCTAGGAAAGAAGTTGAGCTCTTCCGAAGGGGGCGGGGGCTTTGTAAAGCTTTTCCGCCCTCTTCTTTTTATTTCTTTTTCCGCCCTCTCGTCATTGTGACTTTCACATACAGACTAGAGGCCCACTTGCTAACGTCTTAGAGACTAGTATCCTGCTTGTTACGCCATCCTGCCCTTTCAGACCTTGTCCATTCCTTTGGGCTGGCGTCTAACAGCCATCGCTGTCAATTGGGAAGAGCTGCTTTCTTTCTCTCGAGAAGCAGCCCAGAAAGAATGGACAAGGTCCAAGTATAGTAATTACAAAATACGAATAGGTAAACAGGATGAAATTCATTATAGCTCGTCAAGAGAAGAGAGCTCTACCAAATGGGCTGGGGCTGTGCAAAGCCAGCCCAGAAAGACTGAACAAGGTCCAAAGGGCCGAACGGCGCCGAAACCACACAGCTGTGCAAGAGTCACAGCGAAATGGAGCTTAGTAACCCCGAGTCAGCTGCCGCAAGTCGGAGTAACTTGCAGCTGGAAAAGTGGGCAACCCGACGAGACCCAGAAGCAGCATCCATGGCGCGGCCTGCCCGCAAGTGCACTGCGTGAGCCTGGGACCGGGAAGCAGTCCCGTTGATGGAAGCCAGATGCTGCAGCTAGAGCACGACCAGCACGCAGGTGCAAGGCGCGAGCCATGAACCGCTGGAAGGATATGAGAAAGGCGCATGCGGAAACCTGCGCCAGCGAGCCAGCGGCGTTGGAGTCGGCCTGCTCTCCCCGCCTGCGGGACACAGCGCGGCGCGCAAGCCGGGCTCAACGTGTCCAGCCACTGAGTGCCAAACAGAACCTTAGCTTATCTTGTTGAGAGACTATCCGAAAGTGGAATGGATATCATTCGGACCCACAATGCATGCCTCCGCATGGAGAACATGCGCAAGATGAGATGACGACTCTCAGTGGAACTTGTCCACTGGCTACTGATTTCTGTACGCACTTGATGCTCCTCATCTCCACCTCAAGACCTTGATGGGATGTTCGAGTGAACACCCTAAGATTGCTCGCTCTCCTAACTTTAACTAATGGTCTGACTTGACTCAATGGCTCAGATGAAAGGATGTTGGGGACCCACAAAATGTTATGTACACTGAATGCCTCGTGTCACAGTTCAATCCTCTTCCAGCTCCCTTGAAAATTTCTGAAGTCGAGCCTCCTCCGCTGCAGCGTCGTGGACGAGTGCGTGATTCACCAGGCCCGTATCCTCTTGAGCTTCCACCATGCGACCCGCGAACCTTCAACAGCAGAGATGGAGTGGTTGTCAGTGGAAGTGGAAACAGAAGCAGGAGCAGGGCATTGGGAGGTAAGCCGAGGAAAGGAAGCAAGGGAGGTGACAGGAGTGTGTTGCGACAGAATATGGAGAACGTTGAATGATACTTGCTTGCAAATGTGCAGCAGTAAGACGGCATATAGCACTTAAGCATGACTTTGCAGCCTGTACATTGCAGACTGCATACTTCTTCTGCAGGCCCTCCAATTCGTGATGTGTAGTTTATGATCAAGATAACTGTCAGTCTCGTATACATGTAAACCTGTAGGAGCCACTGATTTGTTCCTAAGTTTTTACTGATGTGCGCAAGCCCAATCGCTTGTTACAACTCCTTTGTTCCTCGCTGATAGGACTTTAGCAAGGCTTTGACATTCATTGGCTGGGCAGTAGTTTTACCAGCGACCGTTCATGACCTCAATGCACTTGAGCCCCGCGTTCTTGTCTTTGAAGCGCACAGTCACCACGCCCTCTGGATGGTTCTCAAAGACTCTCACCTGGTGGGACAATCTGTACCGTAGCTCAGCATTGGCCGCTTCTGGGAGATGACTTGGACTGGTCTAAGATCTCAGGTTCTAAGAATGGGATTCACTTTGCAGCAACAATGTTATGGACTTCCATTGACTTACATCAGCTCATGTGCAGCTACTGTGTATCCATAAAACGGACTCTGCATAGACGTGGTACATCATATACTCCACTACATCATTGCAGCATATCGGTCCACTACGTCATACGACTAACATGTACATCATGGTTAGTGCATTGGTAATTGTCTCATCACCTTCTCAACCGCCCCCATCTTGCTGCACTCCTCGGCAACGTCTCCCTCAAGCTCCTTGAGCAGGGACGGATCCTCAACGAGCTCCTCCCTTGTGAACATATACTTGAGCAGCACGGTCATGGGCTTAAGCAGCTTGGCATCGTCAAAGCCACCTGGACCACAGCAAGTGAGGCCGAACGCGGCATGGTACTCAGCTGAACAAGGATATCACCAGATAGAGATAAGGCCTTAAGCTCCAGGAATAAGGAGCAAAGTCCTGTACCTGTAAAACACGCACTGAGCAGGTACAAGCCAGCCAGCGGTCTACAGCTGTGTAGTCATTGGCAAATGAATATTTGCAGGAGGCCACGCATTGCACTGTGAAGAATATTATTGACGAATATGAGATCTACGTTGCAGGCGTAGTGACAAGAAGCGGTGCAACCCATGGCAAGGTCACCCTCACCCCAACCAAGAGCGCGCTGTTCCTGGTTCTTGGCCTTCTTCTTCTTTTGCTTGCTTGGTGCCTTCTTAACAAACACCTCGCCCTTCTGCTCAAATTTCGCGCGCGTCACGGTCATCGCCTGGCGGTCACCTGGGCGCAGCGGCGCGCCGTCGAGGATCTTCAGCGCCAAGTCCACCGATGGCTCCTGTAGAGCAAAGTGAGACTTAAACGAGTGCCCAATACATATAGCTTGTATAATGTTCTTCCGCGACTAACTCGCAGACCTTTAGTGGGCGTATCTACTTGATGGAGACTGCACGTCTGCCTTAATCTGACTACTAGCACGTAATACACAAAAGCTACAGCGACCCATATGACGACATACCTTCAGGTACGTGACAAGGCCATCGCCCTTGAGCGTACCGCTGACCTTGTCCTGGTACAGCTTAATGCGCGGCTTGCCGGTCTCAGCGTCAGGCTTCACGATGCCGCACTTGGAGAAGACCTCCTCGACCTCCTCCATGGTGGTGTCGTCGGGCAGACCGGAAATGTACACGCTAGTGTTAACCTTGAGGTCAAACCACCCCTCCGGCTGCGCCTGGACCTCCTGCATTCCTCAGAATGACCAAAGCCACAAAAAATCCGCCATGAGTTAGCACGTGCACTAACATGTTTGTGTCATTGAGAGGGGTTAAGGTCAAGGTTTGGGGTTCCGAAGCAGAGCTGGCACAGCAGGCGCCTGTGCTTGGCCCCTGAGAATATGAGAGCTCAGAAAAAACAGCAGGCAGGATATACTAGATTTCACGGTTCGTTTGAGTAACTTCGAGGTCATTGGTAATTAAGTTAATTGCTCCTTGAATGAACGAGATTTGTGAGAAGTGTAAAGAATGAGGAGTCAATGGTTTGGGCTGTCAGCAACGGTGTTCTGAGCTTAGGCCTTGGGCTGCAAGGCTTCAGGTCAGGGGTTCACATCCAAGGTGCACACCTTCTTCTCCCCCTCCTTGCCTCCCTCCTCCGACTCTGCGGCCTTATCAGCCTTGCGCTTGGCAGTCGGGCCGCGTGCCCCAGCCTCGCCGCTGCCGCCGCCGCCTTTGTTGAGCTCTCCCCACAGCTCCCGCCCGCCGCCGCTGCCGGGGGCCTCGGCTGCCCCCTCTGCCGTGGCTGCCGCAGCATCCCGCTCGAGTGTCACGGCCGCCGCCGCTACCGCCATGCTCGGCATGACCTCCTCCTCCTCCACGTACGTCATGTCCTCTGGCTGATAGCTCGGCACACCCTCTTCCTGCAAGTCAGGGCGTTCTAGTCAGCTCCTAGAATTGATATCTTTGATGGGAATTGTGTGTCTTTCAAACCCAGTTCGATGTTAGGCCTTTGAGCCATATACCATCTGAAGTGGTGAACAGAGCTTCAATGTATTCCATATATGGAAGGCTGTAAAGACGATGGCTAAAATAATGGTAGCTAATAGACCATAGATTGCCTGATCTTTCGTTCCTGCAATTATTGAATGATGAGCCCATGTAACTGCAGCTCCAGAAGACAGTAACATTAACAGATTTCAATGATGAAATACCCAAGGGTCTAACACGTCAATAGCATAAGGGGGCCAGTGTCTAAGGCACGGTCTTACTGCTAAACCATAGTCGACTCGTGGTAATCTAATTATGTTTGGGACTTGATTCTGCCGAGCATGCACCAATGTGGCGGCTGTTCCTCTCACCTGCGGCACCCACGCCCGCAGCGCACCGTCCCACTTGTACTTGGTCCCATCGTCGTCCTCGAACTCGCGCTCGCCCTCCGGCGGCGTGCCCGGCTGCTCCCTGTCATGGCCGTTGCCGCCGACGGCGGCGCCGTGCCCATTGCCCTCAAGCACGCCGACGGCGTCTTCGTCGTCGTCCTCCTCGTCCTCATTGCCGTCACCTGCGGCCTGCTCGGATTGCACTCCTGCCCTCAAAGCCGATGCGGCCGCCGAAGCCGCTGCTGCCGCTGCGGCCTTGCCCTTGGCGCCCCGCCACCGGCCGCGCTTGAGGGCCTCAGCCTCCGCCTCCGCTGCGCGCACCTCCTCCCGCCACCGCCGCAGCTCCTCGTCTTCACCGTCCTCCGGCTCCGCAGCTGCTGCAGTATCAGCAGGCCTCCGCGTCGTCCCAGCAGCCATGTTACTAACTGGTGGGCGCTCTGACGTTGGTGCTGCCGCAGTGGCAGCGAGCTCCGAGACCTGAGCCAGCGGCAGCCACTCTGGGAGGCCTTCCTTCCAGACGAGCGTCTCGTCCGTCAAGCTCCCAGCTTCTTGGAGGCCTTCACAGGACATACGAGCCATTGTCAGGACCAGCGCCGGCGGAGGTATATGCACCAGCGTCATATTGTGATGTAATCTAGCAACAGCAGGAGTGGTGTCGGCGGCCACCTCGACAGCGATGGCGGCCATCGTGGCGGTGCAAGAGTTCACGTTTTGCGTTTTGGGTCTTGGGTTCGAGCCCTGACCAACCTCGCAGCTGGATCGGTGAGTACGGGCCGCGGTGCTGCGCCGCGGCGTCGAGGTAGAACCATGGCGACGCGGCTCCGCCGTTGGCCGCCATGACCGCTCCCGGCGACGCACCCTGAGGAGGTTTTAGGTTTTGGGTTTCAAGGGTTTAGGAGTTAGGGTTCGAGGCAATCACTTGGGCCAGCGGCCCAACTAAGACACGTCGCCGCCGTGCCGTTGCCGCGCATTGCAGCGGCGACGGCCTGCACTCTCGTAGTCCTGAAGGCTTGACCCTCAAGCCTAGGTGCTGCGGCTGAGGGCTGCGCGGGGCAAGGCGCCTTGCTCTACCTCTACGTACTGACTAGTGTAGCTTGGCAGCAGTGATGTACACCTGTCAGTGGGTTTGCCTTCGTACTTAGCCACTCAGGGCCTCCATCGCTGAATACAGACTCCATTCCCCCTTGCCTGCCTCCCCCCCACGCCAAACCCCCTCCGCCACTTTACTTCCTCCGTCTCCCCATCTCTCGGTGCCACAACAGGTCTCTCTTTTCGCTTACCTCACGCTCTAGCTGTCTTCGTCTCCCCCATCTCCTCTCACCCTCTTCCACTCCCTTGCCGTAAGTCGAACCCTTGTCGTAAGTCTCAAACTAGCATGTCTGGGCGAAGCAGATGGCTGCTAAGTTGACTCCCTCGTCATCCAATGCGTCTTCCTCGACTTTCAGAGCCCTCGCCCCCTTTGGAAGACCCATTTTCTTTGTCATTCTCTTTTGGGCTGGACCGTTACCTTGTCATTCCTTTTCGTAATGGCTGTTCACAGCCTTTGCCTCCTTAGGGAGAGCCACTTCTTCTTTACAACCGTGGCCCACTTTGGTGGAGCTGCTTCTTCGTTTGGACCTTTATCTGGTCTGGGCTGGCCTTTCTCAAAGTAAAGCCACCTGCCAGCCAAGAGTCTGAGCAGGCCATCAAAGAAGATGACGCCACCTTCCCTACAGCCAGATGATCATGTTAACCTTGCGGGCATGGATTGCTTGGTGACACTAAAAACACAATCTATATCAGCCAGTACATGCTTATAGTAGCATACAGCATGTGTGACATCCTGCACCACCAGCTTCTTGGGCTGACCGGACACCTCATCTCAGCTGCTAATGATAGAAGAGGAAATCTGAAGGCACCACTCTGGACAACACGTCTTCACTGTGTCGTGGGTCGGGCTGGATAGGGTGGCACACACTCAGACCTTCGCTGTCTGGCGTCAACGTTGTGAAGCACCTTGACGCTAAGATTGCACACTGGCACAAAATGCCCTTCACCATAGGTGCCCTTCAAATAGTGGTCATTGCCTCTGTGCCAATCTCTCTATATTCCATCTGTAATGTCAAATGTGCAAACAGTCTGCAATACATGCAATCCCAAGCATAAGTTAGGGGACTTCATGAAGCTTCACAGCTTTCATTGCGCTGCTTAAGATGAACGTCACAGTATGGTGCTTCAGCAATTCCCAGGACTACAAAAGCATGTGAGGCCAGAGCAGCTATGGGCAAAGCTTCCAGATACACTAAAGGATGACTGCATGACAGATGGTCCTCCTGGAAGAGTCTTCTCATGCTTGCTTTGTCAAAAGCTTGATACATCATGCAACTTCCACACTGGTGATGCACTCCGGAGCGGCGAGCAGACGGCATCGCCGAGCAGCTCTCCACCCCCGGCTCGCTCACACTTTGGGGAGCCGAGGAGCTCAAAACTTTTGCCAACGACTGACAACTAAAAACGACAAACTGCCTCGCTCCTCTTTCCTGCTCTCCCCAACTTACGACTGACCTTATGCGCCTCCATCTCCGTCAAAGCTGCCTGCCAACGAGCGCGCGCAGAGTGTCTGCGGCACTGGGCGACCGGCAAGCCTCGACGAGACGAGGCTGCAGCAAATGCAGCGGCAGCAACAACTGTTGTGAAAAACGACGGGTTCGACAGACCCTGTACACCTTCCCGCCCTCGGCCTGCACAATCCTAGACACCGACCGATGGGCTGCCGCTGCCAGCCGGCGCTGGCACGACACCCACCTGCACGCTTGCCGCAGCCTGTCGGGCAGAGAGGCAGCCACGGCTCCGAGGCCGCAGCCGCGTCCTGCACACGTTGCCGCCGGGCTGGGCCCGGTGGCCACTGGCACGGCAAGGCACTGGCATCCGGTCCTCAGGCCTGGGCATTGGGGCAGTCGCGTGCCAGGTGACCAATCTGCTGGCAGTTGTAGCACTGGCGCCCGCCAGCGCCGCCGCCGCCGCCGCCGCCGCCGCCGCCGCCGCCGCCTCGCCTTCTGCGGCAGCGCCATCGTCTCCGGCCTCTTGCCTCCTCGCCCATCCTCGGTCCTCCGGCTCGCCGCTCGCTGGTCCCCGCCGCCTGCCGCGTTGAGGGGTCTCGCCGGCTCCCCCGATATCGTCTTTTATGTCTGAGGCCGTCTGCGCCAGCCGAGGCCCGCTGGATGAGTATTGCCCGACGACGCGGAAGCGGCACAGGCTGGGGGGCCGCTGCGCCGCCGATCCCACCATCATATCGCAGCCGCAGGTGCATGTGCGCGGCAGCCTGGTCTCGCTTTGGCGGAGGAGACAGCGGGCCCGCAGCTCCCGGCCTGCCTGCGAGAGAGTCACGACAGGGCGGTGCTTGGCCAGCTCGCCTCTGCTCCTGCCAGCTCCACAAGGGTGACAGCGACCTCTACGCTGCACCGTCTTGACCTGTGCCCATCATGGCGCTCCAAAATATCGGTGAAGGCAACCGCGATGATGCCTTTTACCGCTACAAGATGCCAAGGCTCGTCACGAAGATCGAGGGGCGGGGAAATGGCATCAAGACCAATGTTGTGAACATGGTGGATGTGGCGAAGGCTCTTGCGAGGTATGGGAGGACAATGTTGTTATGTTTGATGTTTGTTTTCGGATGATCAGACTATCTATGCTCTTGAGGAAGTAAAGGCGATGACAGTCAGCTTAAAGGTTGATATGAAAGAGAAGAAGAGCAGTTTCTCAGTGGCTGTATTTGTTTCCTATTCTACTGGCAGACCTCCTTCATATACCACCAAGTACTTTGGCTGCGTTTTGGGTGCCATGTCAAAATATGACGAGAAAACAGGCACATCCACTGTGAATGGCGCACATGACACACCGAAGCTTGCCAGCCTCCTTGAGAACTTCATCAAGAAATATGTCCAGTGCTATGGCTGTGGAAATCCGGAGACTGAGATCATTATTAGCAAACAGCAGGTGTGCCAATTGTTCCTCATTCTTCTAGCGGTAGTTTGCATCAGATTGGTCCTGGTTAAGACACTTGTCAATTGAAGGCAGGACATAAGCTGGGTCAGTGTCTTTTGCAGATGATACACCTCAAGTGTGCAGCTTGCGGATTTCTTTCTGATGTTGACATGCGCGACAAACTGAACACTTTCATCCTCAACAATCCCCCCGAAGACAAGAAAAGTGGCAGCAAGAGGGATAAGCAGGCATGGGTCTCTTCAAGCTCTAGCTATTGCTCATTCGTGTGGCCTCGGGGTTGTTGGGGGAGTTGCTTGACCTTTGGGTGATTCAGCCGATTGGTTCTCATCTGTTATGCGATGTGTGATCTGCATGTTGCTGAGGTGCATAGAAGGTTCTTCCATGATGTCTTTTAATTGCACCAGTGTGCTCCTGATCACGAGCTTGGGCTTGTCATGTTCTTCTGAGTGCAGCTACGCAGAGCTGAGAAGGAGCGTCTGAAGGCTGGCGAACTTGCAGACGAAGCAGATAAGAAGGCCAAGGGGGCCACCAAGAAGAAGAAAGGGGAAGCAGAGAAGCCAAAGAAGAAGACGAANACGCGCCGCGATTCGCGCCGCGATCCGCGCCGCCGCCGCCGCCGCCGCCGCCGCCGCTACGTCGGCGCCGCCTTCCCGTCCTAGCGGCTCGCCGATTCTCCCCGCTGGCGGGACCGGCCGCTTCCCCGGCCTTAAACCCTGGAAACCCCCAAAAACAATATTGAATCAATAAAGCCCTTCGCGGATGATTTCCTTCATGGTAGCTCTTATCGGCAGTCCGCCTTAAGTATTTATCGGTGAATGCCCGCCGCCAGGGCGGCGGGCTCCCGGGCCCGCGCCCCCGCTTCCGGCACTGGCGGCCTTAAACCCCGACCCCCGCCCCACCGGCGGGGCCTCGCTTGCCGTCCGATCGCCAGCTCGCGCATCGTGGCCGCTGACGGCACGCCACGGGTCTCGTCGCCGCAAAGTTAAACCCCCGACCCCTCGCCACTCCTGCCTAGCGCTGGCGAGCCGCCACCCCCACGCTGCACAGCCAACAGCCAGGCCATGATTAGTGGAAATTTTGTGACTGACTTCTCTGACTGATTCTAGCTTCATCGCAGCGACGAGGATAGGAAAGAATACTCTTCCAGTAGAGGGCGATGGAAGTGGCCGGCCCAGAAAAAAGAAAGACGAATTTCGGGAGCATGTCGATGGAATGGAAGACGCTCCTCCTGAGCGTGGTCTCTCTTGCTCTCCTCTCTCAAAGTGGATCTGTCCTGTGCCTCTGCACAAACTAGCAGTAGCTTTTTGCTGTTTAACAAGGACTTCCCTTGTCCACCTCTTCCGCATGAGGCTGATCTCAGAGGCCCCGGGCCTTCAGTTGCACAAGAAGGGACATGCACTGAGGGTAAATCGCACCCCAAGGTCGCCTTTGAGAGGCATGACAACTTTCACCACTTGCGTCTCTTTTGGGACGTAGGTGTACTGTTCAAGGCAGATTGTGTAATTGACGTGGGCCACATGCTCTAAGAATGGGCCACACCAAAGTCCTCAACATCCTGAGACTGGAACTTTATGGTGGCGCTGCTATGCTATAATCTAAGCAGTTTCCGGCCACGCAAGCCATTCCAAAAGTCTCGCGCTCGCATCACCTTCTTGTCCTGTGGCTGCACTTCCAGAATCTGCACAAGGCAGCGGATGAGTGAACTCCAGTTCTATTGGTGAGCAAGGCAAGCTTTGCACAAGCTTAAGTTCATCATACGATTGCTATTACAACGGCTGTCCATTCTTAAGCGCCAAAGAATAGAACCTGTATTTCAATTTCACTCAAGAATCACAGCTTCCTCAAAGTCGTAGCTCTGGTGCAGACTTACGCATGTAAAAATGACAGCAGGTTCTCTTATAATTTACAGCCAGCAGAGCAAGTCAGAAGCACAAGTAACATGCCTCACCTCCAACATGGAACCATCATCACATTCGACCAGCAACGAGTCACCTTCGAGCCTCAACGCCAGCTTGCTTGAGGCATTGTCACAGCTCTCTGAGTGCTCTACCAGGCTCTCTTGCCCTGCCCTCCTTGGAGCAGCCTTGTGCAATCTAGTGGTCACAATCTTGACCTGCAATTGCTGCTCTGACCTTCCGCTGGATGGGTCGTGGATGTCAAATGATGTCTTGGTTCCAGGCCAACCAGCAAACCCTCTCACCTGGTAGCAGAATGCAGGTGCCGTAGGCTGTCCTCAATGAAAGTCCGTTTTTGACTCTCATGCTAACTGACACAAGAGAGGGCAGGCTACAGAAGTTGAAGCGACACGCCTTTGTAGCATAGAGTTGCATAGGAGCTATGTTGGCAAAATTATAGTCAACTCCCTACAATTGCTTGAAATAGAGAAGCAAGTGTGATCAAAATCTGCTCTTGCAGCTTTAGTGGACGTGTATCTACTGATGCTAGTCATGTTGCAGTCGACTTGTTACTGCAGAAACAGACCTTATTGTGCAGGACCAAGGCAGACTCTGAAAAGGACATAATACCCTCCTCAACTGCAACCTGCCATACAATGCCCAGGCTTTAGTGCAACGCCAATGCAGTGATCAATAGAAATGGCTCCACAACAACCAAAGATGCATCAGCAAAGCAGACCGGGTGGCAGGCATTAGAAAGCAGAAGAGGTTGGGTGCTGCCACTGTACAGAGGCAAGAACATGAGCATTGAATTGAGGTTGCATCCGTAAAAACATACCTTACGAGCTTTGGTTGCTTGAGCTGGATCTTGCTGCCTGGCAGTCTTCCTTGCTGTGCCATCCACGATGCTGGGTAACTCCTTCAAGAGTAGATCGGTCCCAAGGGAAAATAGTCGTCTCAAAAGCTCTGGGGCCTGTGAAAATATGCATGGAGCAAGGATCAGCAAGACAACCAGTATCTGTATAAGGGCAGACCTTTCATATCTACTGACAATCAGTTGATTCACACATAGTTGCGCCAAGACTTTGCAAAGATTGTGAAAGAGGTACAATCAACAAGCTCAGGACCTTGATGTCAGCATCCACGGTCACTGCCTGAGAGGCAATGATGGGGCCAGCATCCATGGCCTGGACTGTGAAGGCGACACTCACACCCGTTTCTGTCACGCCATCCTGAAGTTGTACAAACAGAGCCTCAGTCAACGTACAAAGCCTCAGTCAATTAGTAAGCCTGTAATTCTTGCAGCATGAGGAGGTCATCTGGAGCTAACCTGCAGAGCCCGTTGGACAGGAGAGGCGCCCCGGTATAGTGGAAGAAGGCTCGGGTGGATGTTGACTGTACCTGATCATGACGCAGCAGCCCCTGGGAAAACCGAATTAGCTTGAGTCAGCTCAATATTGGAACGTTACGTTCA
The DNA here is from genome assembly GCA_009602725.1 of Spirogloea muscicola. Classification (NCBI taxonomy): domain Eukaryota; kingdom Viridiplantae; phylum Streptophyta; class Zygnematophyceae; order Spirogloeales; family Spirogloeaceae; genus Spirogloea; species Spirogloea muscicola. The sequence continues at coordinate 611,039 of WELB01000047.1, forward strand.
AATTGATGTAAGGTCTCCCTCATGTGAGTATAAGACACTGTGTTGCCTAAGTATGATTCTTGGAAAGCACATGTCTGCAGCAGAGCAGAGCTTGACCTGCTACCTTGTTTAGGTAGGGCTAGAAAGCGCTGGGGGAGAACGTTGCCGTAAGCGGCGGTCACACAGAGATCCGGCTTCAGGTCTTCAAGCTTCGAAAGGAAATCTTCCTGCTATCACATTTTATGCTGGTAAGAGGCTGCTACAACCTAGATGGCAAGACCTTAAGAACACACTTCAAGCACCAAGGCTGGGCTCACCGACCTCGACATCTTGTGGAGACGCCTCATTGTGATTGACAAAATAGATGAGCAGATTGATAGCAAAACCTAGAAACTTCAATATGACCACAAAAGCGACTAGAGCTGCCTGACCGACTCCAACTCACATCTTTGGCAGATGCAGGAGCAAAGATGAGAGACGCGGGCAGCTGGCGCTCGAGTGCTAGGCTTGCGACAGGAGATGGCAGGGTCTGCCCCTGCTTCCTCCCCCGCCCTCTGGAGGACGGCGGCTGGCTCACAACCGCGGCTACCTGCACAAGCCAGACGTTTGCAGTGCCGGACTCATACAAGAGCTAATAAGATGAGCAGCTGTTGATGGGAACAGAGATAGATACATTTGCAGATACCATTACACTAGCAGCAATGGTTGACAAGGAGGTACGTCAGGAGCTTCTGACAACGCGGCTATTTCATGCGGTTGAGAGCGTTGCAGACCAGAGGACTGGCAAGCACTGATCATAGGCAGTGCCTCTGCTAGCTGCAGTGGCAGTGGCGAGGACCACCAGTGGCTCGGTGGTTCTCTGACAACAGCAACCTCAGATAAATAACGGCGCATGCAATTTCAACGCTGAACGTAATCGTAACGCTGTGCTGGCGCGTTCAGCTGAAGCTGTCAGTGCAGACCAACAGTCATTCACTTGGCCTCAAAAGCTAAGCATGTCAGGAAGCCGTACCTCGTACTGAGCGTAGGGCTCCGAGGCAGCGTCCAGCAGCCGGGACAGCACGCCCGCCGCCACCTGGTCGCGCGAGGCAGAGCCGCTAAGGCGGCGTCAATGGCCTGTGGCTGGCCAGGAAGGCGCCATCGTTGGAGCTGGCCAGCAAAGGGGCCGGGCCGCCTGGTGTCGGTCTCGGCCACAGGGCGGAGCTCGTGTCACCTCCGGCGTCCCGAGGAAGACCAGGCGGCTGCGGCGGCCGCCGTATCCTCCGCCGCCGCCGCCGTCGTTGCTGCCGTCGCCACCGTCGCTGGCGCCGCCACTGCCGCCATCGCTGCAGCTGGCCGCGGTAGAAGCGGCGGCAACTGCGGCCTTGAGGCGCAGCGGGGGCGCAGTGCTCGCTCGCGACGCCGAGCTGAGGGCCCGGGCGGGGTGGCGGGCCCAAAGGCGGCCCCAGCGCGGCCCNCGGCCGCGGCGGCGGTGGCGGCGGCGGCCATGGCCGGCCTCGTCGCCGATGAGGTTCTGCTTGTTGAGCAGCGCTTGACGGTGGGAGTTATATATAACGACATCCTTATTGGCATTTGATGTGCCCATCAGCAACCTCAGACGACATCGTCACAATGCGATGTATCGGAAGGGGTGCAGATAGAAATTCTCTTCGTAAACCTCATGAGATACCTGAGGCTCTCATCATAACACCACTAAAACCCATATCCATAGCTTGTTGTGCAGTCACAACACCAATAGTCTACCAATCGTTGTTCCAAGTGCGATTGTCAGTAACCATTTCTTCTTATTCATCAATATGAAGAAAACCTAAGGGGCAAAGTTGCGCGGTGACCATCAAGTGAAAGATAAGGACGCTTCCAGGAGAGGGCGGTGGCTGGGAGAGGCCAGCCCAGAAAAAGAATGAACAATGTTCGAAGGGGCCAAGGAAAGAGCAAGCGCGGCCAGATTAACTGGTGGCTGGGAGATGCCAGCCCAAAGCAACGGACAAGGTCTGAAGGAGCCGGAGGGTAAGGACTGAGACAGCAGCAAGCGGATTCTCCGGCTCCTCTTTCTTTGGCTTTGGACATTGTACATTCTTTTTTGGGCTGGTTTTTCCAGCCCCTATCCTCGATGGGCGAGCCCTTCTCTCGATTCTCAGTGACCTCTAGTCAGTTGATGCAACTCTGAATAGCTAGCAGGCGGAAAGACGTCGCTCTGATGGAAGCCGGAGGCCGCCGCCAATGCGGGGACCGCGAAGGCAAGGGACCGCTGCAAATTCTTTTTAGCCACCAGTTAATCTGGCCGCGCTTGCTTGTGCAAAGAGATGGCCAAGTGCATCCGGAAGACTTGGGCGAGGGACCCGGCGACGTTGAAGCCAGGCCACTCGCCCTGCTGCCCATGGCGGCGGGCCGCTGCTCGCCGCGCAAGGTGGTGAAGCAGGTCAAGCCATTTTGCGCCGAGGGTTCCGTGTATGTCGACAGCGAGTGGGACAAACTCGTCTCCCACCGGGTGATCTGAGTATTTCCGTTCCTTGGCGCCTGCCGCTTGGCGGACTTCGTAGCCCGTCTCCTCCGACGAGCGTTTGGCGCTCCTGGAATCAAAAGAGTCAGTCGTGACAACGTCGGCAATGAGCCGAGGCCCCCCGCCGAGCGCACTGGCAACGAGATCTGCGCGCCGGGTGTGGAGGCGGCCAGCCGTCCCAGCGGTCGGAGGCATGATGCTGGTACTCTCGAGCGCCAGTGTAACCGGCCTCCACGAAAGTGCCAAACATGGCATTGCGTAGCAAGTCGTGGGTGCCGGTCCGCTCCTCTCCCGCGAGCTACTCAGACCTGATGTTGCTCACTCGTGGGTACTGAGCTTCCCTCTACATCGTCTCGGTGTTCTGCAGTGTTTTGTAGTGTAGTCCTTTTTCCGGCTCCTCTTTTTTTGGCTTTAGACATTGTCCATTCTTTTTTGGGCTGGCTTTGCCAGCCCCTCTTCTCTATGGGCGCGCACTTCCCTCTCCCCGTGCGCACCGGAGCATATGGGCCGCCAAAGACGCCGCATCAGGACTGCGCTCGCTCCTCACTTGTAGTCATTCTAACATTGTAGTCATAACTCATAGTCATCATCAGTGGTCCATCCTCCACCACTTCTGCGATAGCGCTTTTGACCCCTTCGAACCTTGTCTTTTCGGGCTGGCTTCTCACAGCCCTTGCCACCTCCATCGTACACCCGTTCTGACATAGCGTTCTAGGCCCCTCCGTCACTTGGCCCATTCGAACCTTTGTCAATTCTTTTCGGGCTGGCCTTCCACAGCCCTTGCCCCCGTTGGGAGAGCCACTTCTCTTGCCACCTCTGAGAGAGCCACTTTTTTCTCACATCTGCATTGTCTATGTGTTTTGCAGTGTTTTGTAGTGTAGTCCTTTTTCCGGCTCCTCTTTCTTTGGCTTTGGACATTGTCCATTCTTTTTTGGGCTGGCTTTGCCAGCCTCTCTTCTCTATGGGCGAGCACCTCCTCCTCTCACAGCCATCGCCCTCTACTGAAGCGTCATTCTTCCCTCTATTCGCTCATCCCATTTCTGCTAGAGTAGGATCTTGTAACACAGGAATTTAGTCTATCATAGAATCGGTACAACAAACGAGATAACGCTGGGCTGGTTAATCACAGCCTTCGGTACTGGAAGAGAATTTCTCCCTAATTGGACAAAAGGAACCCGATCTGTTGATTTCGCGACGCAGTAAGCGGGAGGGGACGCGTGGCGCGCGTCTCCCGCCTGCCTCCTTCCTCCTCCCCTTCCTCCTTCCCGGCAGGGGCAGCCGCGCGCGGCCCGCTGGGGCGCCTCCCTCCCGGCGGACCGCCCACTTCCCTCCTCCGAGCGCCGCGGAGCTCCAACCGGCCGGCCCGCCTCCTCCCTCTTCCCTCCTCCTCCTTCCCGGCCGAGGCAGCCGCGAGCGAGCTGCCGGGGACCTCCCTCCTCCTCGCTACCCGCTACCCGGAGACTGGTCTCTCTAATCTGCGTCTGCTCGACATAGTTCAAATCGCATCCAGTGGCCACCTGAATCGCTGTTTGGTTCCACGCTTTTCCGGCCCCTTACAATTTGTACCTCCTTTTTCTGGGCTGGCGCATAGTCGCCATCCTCTGCTGGAAAAGCCTTCCTCCCTCCTCCGACTGCACCACCTCAGGCCAAGGCCGCGCCTCGCACTGGCCGCTCCATGGCAGCAGCTGCAGGCAGACATTGGCCGCTCACTTGCGTCTCAAGCAGCTCTCTCGCCCCACTTGCTCGCATGCACTTGTGCGCGCACCAGCTCGTCGTAGCTCGTCGGCCACTCTGTCACGCTGCAGCGGCGTCCGCAGACCCCTGCGGGCCCTCCACCGCCATGGCTGACCCTGGCCCCACCGAACCAGGGCCAGCAAGCGGTCCGTCAAAGAAGCGTCCTCGGGGCCGCCCATCCCCGACCAGGAAGGCTTGCTCTGCCTGCCGCCTCAACGCGAAGCCGTGCAAAGTTGATTGTGTGCTGACCGGCACAGTCTACAAGCCGTTCAGCGAGGCGACAGTCGCGCGCTTCGAAGAGATCCAATCTGCATTTGGCAGAGACCACATCTCCAAGCTCTTGAAAAACGTGGGTGACGATGCTACAGGATGCAAACGCAACGCATTACTAGAAAGGTACCACTCTCGCCACTCATGCTCCACTTCGCCTTTTCTGGCAGCTGTGGCACTTTCCAAAGACAAAGTCCTGCGCTTCGCAGTCGCTAGATCTGCTTACGGACCCTTGTAAATGACTCCCGCCAGATCCAACTGTGTGTCATCCAACCCCATCGTCGCCCTCCCTTCCATTGCGACGGGGCTGCACTCCATACCTCCCCAGCCACTTTCCGCTCTTCCTAATTGGTGCCTCGCCACAAGCAACAGCAAGCAATTCTGAAGTATGAAGCAATTTTTGTGGGTGCTGCAGGCTACACTTTCTCGGGGAGCGCCTTGAGCACACAATTGAGTTGCTGACGCAGATCCAAGCAATTGAGAAAGAAATCAAGGTAAGGAGGCCGCAGGAGCACGAGCCAGTACTGATTCTGAGGAAATGGACCTAGTCTTTCTTGTAGCACCCAATCGAGATAATGTCTGCATCCTATTCTCTCTAGCACGCTGGTTCAGCCTGTTTCATGGCATGCTTTCAGCTGGCAAAGTACCCGATATATTTACCAGAGGTCAAGTGTTGACCTGATAGCATTGTATGTGGAACAGGATGAAGGGGCCAGCTTGAAATTGGATACCGCTGAGAAGGTTGGGCTCGAATGCCTGACTGAGTGGACTACATTCAGAAAGCAAATGAACATCTGAATGAATCTCGCTTGTTTTACCCATTAATATATCTAGGACTAAAGATATTTTCTCTCCGTAATGCTATCTCCTTCTCACAATCAGAACGAGGCCGGCAGAATAGATGCAATCGACAAAAGAATGTGCGACTTGCGTTTGCATCGTAGCAGACGAGCAGAGGCCTAGTCATGTCGCCCAAGCCTTCTCAGAAGGAAGAGAGGCAGAGAGAAGGGAAGAGATGAGGAGGCACAGAGAAATATAGACAGGTGTGAATCAGGGGAGGAGAAGGGGGGAGTGAGGACAATGGCCTTCGCCTGATCTTGCACGCATGATCGTGTGCAGCAAGGAAAGTGCTTCTGCAAGGGGGCCGAAATCGTGTATCGGCAGCAAGTTAACATAGAACGAGAAAAGGAATGCTAATACATGAGAGAGTACTTGTGGCCTCGATGGGCATGGCAAGGCCAAGGGACTCCGGGCATACAATGTCGTGTGTCGTGTCGGGTCACTTGCACAAGCATGCAATGCAAGCCCGGGTAACGCCTCATAAGTGTAACGATGTCACATTGCAGAATTTGTCAACCCCACAGCAAAGACGGCCAGATCCTTGGAGAGCTTAGGAACCCCATGACGCGGACGAGCGAGGAAGCTGGTCTGCTTCTTTGAGAAGAAGCATGACGCAAGCCGGAGTCGTGGTGCGAGTCACCGTGGTGCTCGTGTGGGAAACGGCGATGGAAGTTGACCGGTGTGACGACCACACTCAATGGTAGACTGTAACTGGTTTGACGACGACATCAACAGTGAACACACACGTCCCACTGCATACTTGCTGTGTCTATCAGAGGGCTAGAAATCACATTGTGTTAGGTACCAGCCTGTCTAGACCTTCCCATTGCAAGGATGGGCTTCTCAATCTCATTCCCTGTCGCAGATGCTACTGAAAAGCAAGGATGCGGAGCTGCAACAGTCACACGCCGCCGGCCCACAGCTTTTGGCCGATGATGTAGGTGTTGTCCCAGGCGGTAAGACCAGCTGACCCACATTCTGCTGGAATGGATGTGCAGAAATTCAGAATCGAGGTCAAGACAACTTGGAGTAGATGGCTGGTCAAGCTCATGTCTTGACCTTGACGCAAATCCCGAGTGGACGTTACCTCTGGAGATCGACGTCGTCACTAACCCTGCATAAAACATCGCGCCGCCACTTGACTAGAACAATGACAGGTGGGTAGACAATGGTGCTCACAACCACATCATTGATGTCAATGAGCAAGTCGTCAAGCGCAACAAGTGCAGCCTAAGTAGAGTCTCAGATAATGTATTGGCAGCGAGCTGCAAAGACTTAGGCATGCCTGCAGTTGGCAAGATCAGTGAAGCTCTACTCCATGTCAGGAAGGCTGTAGCCTTCCAAACAGTGGGCATCAGCTTTGTACAAGGAGTGGCTGACTCTCGGTTGCTACGGTGGTTGATCTGTGGTTTACTTACTACACCCTGGATGGAAGGCGGCTCGGAGAAGCACAACCACAAGGGGGAGTCTTCAATCACCAAGAAATGGGCGCAGCTTTGCTGCTGCCTGCTGCGGCAGGCCCTCGTTGCACCCCTGCTAATGCGTGCTGCTGCAGCCCGTCGCAGCTGCCCGAACCTGCGGCTCGATGCCGGCTCTCTGTAAGTAGTCCAAGGCTGCTCACCATGAGTACAGTTGCTGGCTTTTGCCCGGGACAAGGGGTTGCCGCCTGTTACCTCCGGGCACCCCCGGGCAAGGCACTCCACTGCGTAGTGTGCGTGGTACTTCACGATGTAGGGCATTCGCTCCTGCACCCCCTGTGACCAGACTCAATCAGGTTCTGACCCCCCTTTGTGTTTTGAGTGAATGAGTAAAAGCAAGCTACCCACCTTGGCCTCTCCATCACTACACATTGCTGAATCACTTAGAAAGAGAAGCGCAACGAGGGACGCCTTGTGAGGGGCATGTTAATACTTGAAATACACTGCTTGCAATTTCGACTATAGCCTTACTGCATCATCTTTTAGTCGTGTAGGAGTACCCTCCAGCAGGTGAGTCCCCTCGAGGCCAAGTCGTGAAATGTCGGTGAGACACCAGACAAGGCCGGACCTTTTGAAGATCACCCTCAGTTTGCCTCCTTAAGAAGAGAGTCGCTTCCAGTAGAGGACGATGGCTGTGAGTGGCCAGCCGAGAAAAATGAATGAACAAAACATCGATGGGCCAGAGGAAGTGCTAAGGCACACAGTGACTCAGGTGGCCACGAGGCACTCAGTAACCCTTTGAAGAAGAGGCATTCAGTAACCCCTTTAGCTGCGCATCTGTCGTTCTTGCGGCGACGAGTGTCGGCCACGTGCCAGGTCGGCCACGTGCCAATTAGGGCGTAGAAACGTAACCACCTGGGTCAACGCTCACAGTGAGTGAGAACGTTACACTCCACGTCAGAAGGCCCGTAGCCTTTCATAAAGTGGGCATCAGCTTTGTCCAAGAAGTGACTGACTCTCGCTTGTCAAGGCGGGCAGGCCTGAGGAGTCGAGGGACGAGGCGTTCTGTTAGGTGACAATCGCTTCAAAAGGCCACTACGTAAGAGGCTGATCAAGAAGGCCCACGCGGCTTGACCAACTAAAGCCGCGTTTGTTGTCGTCCACACCTTCAAGGGCAGTGCATCTTTGCGGGATAGAACGCTTCAGCATGCTTCCTGGTCCCATTCTCACTTTGACATTTTCGACGTAGTTACTGGCCGCCTCTAGGGAAATTTCGTGTATTTGAAACAAACGAAGGCCAAACGGCCAAGTACAAAGGCAAGCACATCTTAAGACCTACATAACCTACAGTAGATTGACCCGCTCAGTAACCACGGGTCAAAGAAGAAAGGCGCGCGGGGCGCATGAAATGAAAAGGGAGGCCAATTCAAGCCAATACACAGTTCAAGCAGAGGCGAGTGCAAACTAAACAAGGCTACATAATACGGAGACCTAAACTAAGGTGCCTAAGGTGACATTAGTACCCACGGGAGAGCACAAACAAATCGGACAAGCTAACTTGGGGAGCTGGAGCGCCGCCACGAAAGCCGGAGGCCTGACTTAGAGCGCGCCCTGCACGTTGATGAAAACAGAAAGGTCAAAACATAAAGGTCGCTAACCGATGCCTGGATACTAGATGGCAGATACGAAGCCCTTCTGCCGCCAACTAGAGCTCGCCCAGCTTTCTGGTGCAAACCATTAGCCTGAGCACGCTGCAAACAGGCCGAAACTCGTCGTCGCAACAACGACAGATAGCAGCTGGCAAGCCCATCTCAGCCGGGAACACATCTGCATGTCGTGTGTAGCCTAGATTGGCTATGTTATGAAGGAGAGTAAGGAACCGAGGACCTAAGCAGCCGAAATGTCGATTGCCGCTGGCAAGAGCTGATCACATCGGGGGTAATCGGAGTAGTGCTGCAACTTTCTTTGTTCAGCACTGCCCACTGCGTGGCCAGCGATGTGTGTCGATGCTGGACCATTATAGGCCTCCGTAACCATAATATCGACCAAAGCACTTGGTCCTCCACCAGGTTGCACGCTCACAATGTTAAGTGTGCGGCGATGATGACGTCCCTGGGCATCCGTGGTGATAGGCATGATGTTGTTCACTTCCACGACCGCACGGTACCCGGCGTTGCGCATCAAACCCGCCAGAGCATCACGAAGGAGGTTGTGGAAAAGCGCACCGAAAGGGCATGCCCTTATGGTTGATCGGCACAGAAGCACTGGACAAAGTGCAGGAAGGCTTTCCCAAAGAGAAAGCGCGGCCAGATTAACTGGATCCAAAGCGAATGGCGCTGAGGATTATCAAGCGGGCAACATTTCCCGTCAATTTGTAGAGAACAAGCATAGAATCGTGTCTTACTGGGAACGACAACAAATATATAGTTGTAGAGTTCAGACGCTGCGGTCCAAGCGTAGTGAATGTCTTACCAAGTGGCTCATGGCGTCTATGCTGGTATTGAGTGTCCGTTCGCAGAAGTCAGGGAGATTAGTTTCGTCGGTTTTGCGCCTTCAGGCCCTTTCAGACCTTGTTCACTCCTTTTGTTCATTCATTCTCACAGCCATTGCCTTACATTGGAAGAGCTGTTTCTTTCTTATCATGCGTCTTCTGCTCATGCCGGACCCAAACAGTTTTATGGCGACCTCTCATAGTATCGTCATTGCCTTACATTGGAAGAGCTTTTGCTCTGGGCTTGCCTCTAACAGCCATTGCCTTACACTTGCGGGATAGTGTCTTCTACGTTCTTGTTCATTCTTTTGTCTGGGCTGGACTCGCAGAGCCACCGCCCTCTAGGTAGCCTCCTACTTCCTCTATTGGCAGAGACAGGGAACACGCAGCTAATTGGATCGCCCACGTGTCGGCTTAAGAGGTCCCTCATCGTCTGCCGCGTCGGGATCTGCCGGATCTGACGGCAAAAGGGCGCCCGCTGATTTCGAGGTCATCCCTGCCGTCCCTCCCCGTCTTTACTCTTCAGGCCCCGCAGTCGCTGCTTAGCTCGTAGTTTGGCCCCTTCGAACCTTGTCAATTCTTTTCGGGCTGGCTTCTCACAGCCCTTGCCCCCATTGGGAGAGCCACTTCTTCTATTTTCCCTATATCAATTCTGTAGAAGAAGTGGCTCTCCCAATGGGGGCAAGGGCTGTGAGAAGCCAGCCCGAAAAGAATTGACCAGGTTCGAAGGGGCCAAAGTACGAGCTAAGCAGCGACTGCGGGGCCTGAAGAGGCTATGGCAGAACGGGGGAGGATGGACCACTTAGTAGTTACGAGTGAGGAGCCTCACATCCGACAGACTAGCTGCCGGTAAACTATCCCCAAAATAAGAAAGAGCGCAAAGAAGAGATATCGAGCCATTCCGTTCCGATCGCAACCCTCCCCTTTTTCGTCCTGGTCCAAATTGCTATGATCAGGCGACGCACCGCTTGTCGCCTTCTCCGAAAGTACAAATGAGAACTTTAAGTCATTCAGTTTCCTTTTCCTTACCAAGTCCCGCACCGCACTCTGGGGCCTATCCGATTTAACCAGGGGCCCGCCCCTCGCATGGAAGAGCTGTTGTTCCCTCCCACCTCCCCCCCCGGCAGTTGAACCTGTCTACTCAGCGCGCTCCGTCTCCACTAGCGCCGCCGCGCCGCCGCCGCTCTCCGCCTGCCTGCATGCACAGCTGGCCGCGACGCCCGCCGCCCCGTTCGCCTGCGCCCCGGCGGACGCGCCTCGGTGGCTACTACTCGTCACGGTGAGCAGTGCCTAGGGAGGGCGACGGTGGGGTTCGAAAACACACGTGTGCATGTGGCGGGAGTTGAAAGGGCCCGCTGCAACTAAGCGACTGCGGCGCGCAGGACTTTTGGTTGATAAGTGCCACAGCCGCCAAAAAATTTGAAGTGGAGCATGAGTGGCGAGAGTAGTACCTTTCCAGTGATGCGTTGCGTTTGGACCCAGGAGCATCTTCGCTCACTTTAGGCAAGAGCTCGAAGATGCATTTTAGGCCAAATGCACGGCGCATCTTTTGCATCCGCGCAATTGTCGGCTTGCTGAAAGGCTTCCAGATGGTTCCGGTCAGCAAACACTCATAACCGCAAAGCAGTGCGGTGATGAATGTCTGCTGACCGGAACTGTCTACAAGCCTGTCAGCAAGGCGACCATCGCGCGGTTGCAGATGATGCGCTCTGCATTTGGCATCAAACGCATCTTCATGCTTCTGCATAAAGTGGGCGAAGATGCTACTGGATCTAGACATAGACGAAATGCATTGCTAAAAGGGAACTCTCTCGCCACTCATGCTCCACTTCGCCTTTTCTGGCAGCTGTGGTACTTTTCAAAGACAAAGTCCTGCGCTTCACAGTCGCTAGATTTCCTGGTGAATGACTCCCGGCAGATCCAACTGTGTGTCTTCGAACCCCATCGTCGCCTTCCCTCCCGTTGCGCACCGGGGCTGCACCTCCATACCTCCCTCAGCCACTTCCCGTTCCCTCTAAGTGGTGCCAAACCACAACGAGCAGCATCAGTTTTGAACTGTGAAGCAATCCTTGTGATTGCTGCAGGCTATATTTGCTCCGGGATCCCTCGAGAAGACAATTGAGTCACTGATGCAGATCCAGGGGATCGAGGTCAGGAGCCCAAGGGAGCACGAGGAGTACCGTTCGAGGACACTGTACCTAGTATTGCATATAGCACCCGATTGTGATCATGTATGCGTCCTATTCTCTCTAGCACATGCTGGATCAGCCTGTTTTAGGCATTCTTTCAGCTGGCAAATATATACTTACCAGAGGACAAGTACTGACCTGATAGCCTTGTTTGTGAAACAGGATAGGAATAGGCAGCTTGAGATTGGACACCACATAGAATGTTGCGCTCGATTGCCTGACTGAGTGGACTACTTGTGGAAAGCAAATGAATTTCCACATGACCCTCGCTTGTTGAAGCCAATATATCTAGGACTGACAATAGTTCGTGTTTGAACGCCTGTTTCCTTCTCACAAGCAGAACGAGGCCGGCAGGATAGATGCAATCAACGGAAGAGGCCGCAACAGGCTCTGAAGCTCAAGCAGCTCACGGTCATCACGCTTGCTGAGACGGCTAAGGTGCCTCGCCCCTCGATGATCCTGACAGTTGTTCGTCGTGCTCTTGGCCCCTAGACAGGTTTGTGTGGCAGCATGCTCTCTATTCTGCTCTCAAGTGACAACCCTTGACAAAGGTGGGTTTGTATCTGGTACTACAGGGTCTTGATGAGCAATCACCCCCCCAACTTGCAACTCGGTGATGTAGCGGCTGTCCTGCAACTTTGCCGTACGACCTCCTCATGGCGCAGCTGGACATCGCAATTGTGCGGGAGCTGGAGGACATGCTGATCAATAACTGCATGTACGCTGTATGTTTGGTCTCACTTATCCCGCTCTTGACTGGGGTACCCACACATGGAGATGCTGACTGACCTTTCCTGTAGTCTCTGCCAAATGCATGATGGCATGGACATGAGAGCAGATGTTGTGATGCAGCCTTCTCCCATTGGTATGTCACGCTGCAAGGACATGCTGCAAGGAGTGACCAAACTGCAACATGACGAGGCCAAGCTTGGCCAGGCTGACCCAGTCTGAGGTTTCAGCTGAATCTGGTTCATAGTTGCCAGATGCTGTTGCTTTCGAACGTGCTTGGTGTTTGAAGCTTTTGCTGGCTCCTTTTGTGATTGCAGGGCATCATCAGGTGCAAGTTGGATCAGCAGCAACGGTGTTTATAGGTGACCTGCTTGTCCACTTGCTGGAATGGTGGAATTGCCCCAACTCTCCGGTGCAGCTGTCGGGACTCACAAAAGCAGCTCAATGATATGTCGAGCTGCAGGTTCACTCGGCAGCTGGGAGGGATCTGAGGTCTGAACAAGTGGAGAGCTTGCTGGAGACTCTTGGAACTTGGTAACTATCAAGGAACCCCTATTGGGGTGCATCGCCAGCTGGCACCTTGTGTATGGGCTTGTCAATATGGAAGAGGAGCAATATCAAGCGACGTGACTGTTAGTGTTGCCTTTGCAACTGTGCTTGACTGGGCCTTTTCAGGTTAAGTACGGCCGAAGAGCTCTTATTGACGATTAAGGACAAGATCCACTAGGCAGACGCGCAGAGTGCTGCCCACTGGTGGCACCGCAAGGAGGTGGAGGATGCTGCTGAGGAGGTCAAGAACGTGCTCAAGAGAGCAACCCTTCTTAACCCTTGACCTTTCTGTCTTTGCGTGCAGAAGTCTGGATGACTACCTCATTAAGTTCCCTGATTGACCTATTCTTTGTCAATGATGCGGCAGAGGACCCCTTTCCCTCATTCCCCACACCGAGGATGATCAGATTCTTGTACTCTCGACTCACGAAGCATTACTTGATGCCGAACGTGCCTGGTTCTCTGCATAGTCAAGTTGGTATCGAGCAGGGCCTGGTTCAGCGGCATTTGCCAGAGCACATCCTGTATGTCACATTTTACTCTAGTGAAAGCGTCCTACAGTGATAACTCAGTAAGTTTGATCCAGAAGCATTGTTGTGAAGGGGTTTATAGAAGCAGCCGTTGAGACTCTCCGGGTGGGTATGTCGTGTCAAAGTGGCTGGAGAATCAAGTCAAGTATGGCTGCCCAGCCGTGATTGGAGTCACTTGTCAAAGATTTGCAATCTGACTGTTTCTTCACGAGGTGTGGGTGCAGTCTAAGGCAGAGAGGGGGCAGTCGGACTTGATGTCTGGAGATAGTAGGCCGTCAGCCATGGACTACGTGGAGGAGGATCGTAGCCGACCAAAAAGGTGGCAAGATTTCCACGCTTAACCCACTTTACTTCTGCAGTGTAGGTTCCAGCGCTTGACAACGAAGAAGCTGGACTTAAGCCCAAATATATATGTGCGATACTGATTAGGACGTGTGTCTAAACCATGCCCTCTTCGCACTGCCACAGTAATGCGTGGTTTGCCAAGTGGGCATGAAGCACATGTTTGACCTGGCGCCTCCTGCACTGCTTGGCAGAAGGCGATGATCTTGCTACCCAAAGCTGATTGCTCAATTCGATGACGAGGCTGAATCTGGACTTCTCAATTGCTTCAGCACCAGGATGAGCCATGAGGCATAGATGCCAAGCTGTGGACTTAAAGCCAGGGACATGTAGTATTTGGACGTTGAAGAGTGCAGTGCCTTGACAAAGTCGACATTGCACCCGACTTTGCGAGCAGCAAATGCTGCAATGATGTTGTGTGCCAGCTTAGTCAAGCTGCACTCATGTTGCCAGTATGCTGCTCATGGAAGTGCCGAAAGTTCTTTGTGGCATAAGATTGTTGGTATTGTTGCCTTAAGATGACTCTGGTCTTTAAAACAAAAATGCAGTGAGCCGGTGTACTTCCCTTCCTAGTCAAAATAGATGACTTGATGCACTAGCAGAAGCTGAATGGGCGCTTTTCAGGAAGCTGTTGGAATCATGCGAAGCATGCCAATTCACCTCCCTTGGAGGGTCTGGGTTTCATTGCTGCCGGTATGGGCAGCCAGCGCCGCACGCTTCCTAAAGCGCTCAAGATGATGGGGCATGCAACCTGACCAGCAGGGCATCCTGGCTGCCGCCCTGCCGACATCATCAGTTTCTCACAATGCTCGCTTACAGTAGACAATATGCGAGATTGAGAAGACATTGTCGACATTGTGTTGTTCTTCTTGCCTTGCTGCAACTTTGACCATGCTTGCTAGAGCATGTACGTTTTCCAAGCGCTTAATCACTTCATTAGCCAAGCAATTTACAGCCGAGATTGTACACCTCAAACTACGTCCTAGTGCTAATTCTCGATGCGTTTGGATCAATACAGATCTTCGGGAAAACGTGAGCGAAGATGCTACAGGATGCAAACGCAACGCATTACTAGAAAGGTACCACTCTCGCCACTCATGCTCCACTTCGCCATTTTGGCAGCTGTAGCACTTTTCAAAGACAAAGTCCTGCGCTTCGCAGTCGCTAGATCTGCTTACGGACCCTTGTAAATGACTCCCGCCAGATCCAACCGTGTGTCATCCAACCCCATCGTCGCCCTCCCTTCCATTGCACCGGGGCTGCACTCCATACCTCCCCAGCCACTTTCCGCTCTTCCTAACTGGTGCCTCGCCACAAGCAACAGCAATCAATTCTGAAGTATGAAGCAATACTTGTGGGTGCTGCAGGCTACACTTTCTCGGGGAGCGCCTTGAGCACACAATTGAGTTGCTGACGCAGATCCAAGCGATTGAGATAGAAATCAAGGTAAGGAGGCCGAGGGAGCACGAGCGAGTACTGATTGTGAGGAAATGGACCTAGTATTTCATGTAGCACCCAATCGAGAGAATGTCTGCATCCTATTCTGTCTAGCACGTGCTGGTTCAGCCTGTTTCAAGGCATGCTTTCAGCTGGCAAAGTACCCGATATATTCACCAGAGGTCAGTATTGACCTGATAGCATTATATGTGAAACAGGATGAAGGGGCCAGCTTGAAATTGGATACCGCTTAGAAGGCCTGCTCGCGTATGGACGGCGTGGGCAAGCGAGCGTTGAAACGATGCGCATGCGGAAGACTTGGGCGAGCGAACCGGCGGCGTTGAAGCGGGCAAGCCGCTGAAGGAGATCCAGCCAGCGGCTGCCGAAAGCCCCGTGTACATCCATCGCCAGGGCCGCGAATTCATCACCAACCGGGGCGATCAGCATAATTCCGCTCCTTGCCCCGGGCCGCCAGGCCGACCGCGTGCCAAGCAAACGACGCCGATCTGGTGAGTTTGGTGGAGTCGATGCAGTCAGTTGTCACCACATCGGCGATGATGCTGGGACCGCCGCCGGGCGGGATGGCGAACAAGTCGGCGCGTCGTGTATGGGGCCTATTATCTACTATGGGGGGCAAGGGCTGTCAGATCCAGCAGATCCCGACGCGGCAAACGAAGTAAAATTTCAGCTGACGTAGCCGGTAGAATAAAGAAAGAAGAAAGGGCTCGCCCATTGAGGATAGGGGCTGGAAAAGCCAGCCCCAAAAAGCATTAACAAAGGACGAGAAGGGGGCCAGGGGAAGCGTTAAGAAACCAGCCGACTTCGGCTGTGTGGTCCTTTGTCATTTCTTTTCGGGCTGGGTGATCACAGCCCTTGCTCCTCTTGGGAGAGCCACTTGTTTTCTCTCTTGCTTGCCCACAAAAGAGAATCTTTTCAATGTCAGGCAATGGCTGTGAGAGGCCAGCCCAAAAGGAATAGCTCTTCCATTCATTACAGGGCAACGGCTGTGAGCGGCGTCACTGCCTGCCTCTTTCTGAAGGGTTACTGAGTGCCTCGTGGCCACCTGAGTCACTGTGTGCCTTAGCTTCTTTTCTGGTCCATTACTAATTTCATTCCATTACAAATCATTCATTTTTTTGGGCTGGCCACTCACAGCCATCGTCCTCTACTGGAAGCGTCCCTCTCTTCTTAAGGAGGCAAACTGAGGGTGATCTTGAGGGGTCCGGCTTTGTCTGGTG
Organism: Spirogloea muscicola; assembly: GCA_009602725.1. NCBI lineage: Eukaryota > Viridiplantae > Streptophyta > Zygnematophyceae > Spirogloeales > Spirogloeaceae > Spirogloea > Spirogloea muscicola. Next base: position 627,285 of record WELB01000047.1, read on the forward strand.
TCACACCGACATTTCAAGACCAGCTTACCTGCTGGAGGGTACCCCGCAAGACTTAAACATGATGCAGTAAGGCTAAGATTGGGGTTGCAAGCAGTGTATTCCAAGTATTAACATGCCCCTCACAAGGCTTCCCTCGTTGCGCTTCTCTTTCTAAGTGATTCAGCAATGTGTAGTGATGGAGAGGCCAAGGTGGGTAGCTTGCTTCTACTCATTCACTCAATACACGAGGGGGGGTCAGAACCTCATGAGTCTGGTCACGGGGGGTGTAGGAGCGAAAGCCCGTGAAGCATCGCGAAGCACCACGTACACTACGCAGTTGGGTGCCTTGCCCGGGGTTGCCCGAAGGTAACAGGCGGCAACACCTTCTCCCGGGCAAAAGCTAGCAACTGTCCTCATAGTGAGCAGCCTTGGACTACTTACAGAGAGCCGGCACCGAGCCGCAGGTACGGGCAGCTGCGACGGGCTGCAGCAGCACGCATCAGCAGGCTGCAACGAGGGCCTGCCGTAGCAGGCAGCAGCAAAGCTGCGCCCATTTCTTGGTGATTGAAGGCTCCCCCTTGTGGTTGTGCTTCTCCGAGCCGCCTTCCATCCAGGGTGTAGAAACTAAAGCACAAATCAACCACCGTAGCAATTGAGAGTCAGCCACTCCTTGTACAAGGCTGATGCCCACTGCTTGGAGGGCTACAGCTTTGCTGACATGGAGAAGAGCTTAAACAATCTTGCCACCTGCGTGCATGCGTTTGTCTTTGCATTTCGCTGCCAATACATTATCTGAGACTCTACCTAGGCTGCACTTGTTGCACTTGATGACTTGCTCATTGATATCACTGATTTGGTTGTCAGCACCATTCTCTACCGACCTGTCATTGTTTTAGTCAAGTGGCGGCGGGATGTCCCATGCAGAGTCAATGACGACATCGAATTCCAGAGGTAATGTCCACTCGGGATCTGCGTCAAGGTCAGGACATGAGCTCGACCAGCCATGACCAGCCATCTACTCCAAGTTGTCTTGACCCCAATTCTGGATTTCTACGCATCCACTCCAGCAGAATGTGATTTAGCTGGTCCTTACCGCCTGGGACAACACCTACATTGTCGTCGAAAAGCTGTAGGCCGGTGAGGTATGAGCTTTGCAGCTCCGCATGCTTGCTACGCAGTAGCATCTGCAAAGTGGAATGAGATTGTAAAGAATGAGATTAAGAAGCCCACCTCAGCAATGGGTACGTCTTGGAGGTAGACAGGCTGGTACCTGACACAGTGAAACTTCTAGCCCTCTGAAAGACACAGCAAATATGCAGTGGCAGTTTGTCGTTGCTGTGTATGTTGCAGGCTGCTTGCCAGCTTCAGCTAGTCCTTACTTACTTCGAGCTCGTCGACCTTGTGCGAAACCATTCCAAGCAGCTCCTCCGAAGCCGCGTTGTGATCGTTGCGGTCTTCGTCCTGTGTAAAGAAGTGCTGCACCCATCGGGAATGGATGTGTAGCCTGAAGCAGCCAAGTGAGACAATCTAATTCTCAGGTGCATGAGCTTGCGGACGGGCCCTCAAGGCTCCGAAAAGGCTCTCGAACTATAGCCATTGGTGGGAGTCAGTGGTGGTTGAGTGAAGGCGGGGAGGGGCGGTGGGCGGTGACGAGAGCGAGAGAGCGCGAGCAAGAGATTGTGTGTGTGTGTGTGTGTGTGTGTGTGTGTGTGTGTGTGTGTGTGTGTGTGTGTGTGTGTGTGTGTGTGTGTGTGTGTGTGTGTGTCTGTGAGTGAGAGAGTGAGAGAG
>WELB01000047.1:629615-663278 GCA_009602725.1 Spirogloea muscicola
GGGGGGGGGGGTGGTAAATTTGGGTCTCTTCTCGGCCTGCAGCTTCCGGGAGTGTCGGATCCGAGAAAAGGAAAACAAAAAGAAAGCGCGGCCAAATTGACTGGTGGCTGTGATCGGAGGACTGCATTCCCTTCCTTCTGCGCTGTCTGGCCTCCACCAACATGATATTCTGCCACGCATTGGGGCTGGCCTATACAAGTGCCTCTACAGTCATAGCTCTTTCCTGACCTTTGGCGTCCACTCTTTCTTGGCTGGTCTTTCAAAGCCCCCGCTCCTTTTTGGCAATCGGCTGCAGTATTTGCAGATCCGCTGCCTTGTTAGATTCGATGAGGTTTACTGATCTGAGAGGGGGGGGGCTGAGGGCCACCTGTCCGTGGGCGTCGGAGGAGGGAGGGGCGGGCGGGGAGGAGGGGGGGTTGGCGAGGGGCGTCGTTGCGCCGTCCGATTCTGCCGATCACAGCTCCGCTTCCTGGGGTTCTGCCACTTGGCGTCACCGCTGATGGGTGGACCCCTATGCCTCCCGCTTCCAGGTGGGGATAGTTGTCCGGCAGCTAGTCTGTCGGATTGGAGGCTCCTCACTCGTAATTACTGAGTGGTCCATCCTCCCCCGTTCTGCCAAAACCTCTTCAGGCCCCTTAGTAGCTGCTTAGCTCGTAGTTTGGCCCCTTCGAACCTTGTCAATTCTTTTAGGGCTGACTTCTCACAGTCCTTGCCCCCATTGGGAGAGCCACTTCTTCCAGGAGCCCAGCTTCTCTGACCTGCGGCTGCTTAGCAGGGTTGCTTCGTAGCTGCTTTGTTTCTTTTTGTGCTTGTTTTTCTTAGCGCCTCCCCTGGACCCCTTCTCGTACTCTGTTCATTCTTTTTTGGGCTGGCTTTTCCAGCCCCCATCCTCAGTGGGTGAGCCCTTCTCCTGCGGAGCGTCAGGTCGCTCTGCTGCTCTTGGCGGCGGGACACTGCACGCCTCGCAAGGCGCAGTCTAAGTGCCAGTCACCAGCAGTCCACGTCAACGACCCGCAACGGCCCGTCTAAGGCCAGTGACGGTCTACAACCAATGGTCTACCCAAACACGGGTTAGCATCAAGCTTACCGGTCTAGCATGGACGTGTATGTTTGCTGTTGATGTCGTCGTCGAACCAATCATAGTCTACCATTGAGTGTGGTCTTTTCACCGGTCAATTTCCATCCCCATTTTCACACGAGCACCACGGTGTCTCGCACCACGACTCCGGCTTGCTTTATGACTCTTCTCAAGGAAAGCAGAACAGCTTCCTCGCTCGTCCGCGTCATGGGGGTTCCTAACTTCTTCAAGCATCTGGCCGTCTTTGCTATGGCTTTGACAAATTGGCAATGTGACATCGTTACACGTACCAGAAACGTTACTTGGTGCACAAATCCATCGCATGCTTGTGGATTTGTGCACGGGCCTTCCATGTGGAGCTTGGAAGCTATAGCCTTACCAACAGGCCCGCCACTACTGCTCTTGTCGCTCTCTGGAGGAACCTGCTGCTAAGCCGACCTGCTCAGTACCACGGGCCAGCGAGGAGCGACCCGACACGACACACGACACTGTCTGCCCGGAGTCCCTTGGCCTTGCCATGTCCCTCAAGGCCATATTTATGTTCTCATGTATTAGCATTCCTCTTCTCGTTCTATGACAACTTGCTGCTGATAGACGATCGTGGCCCCCTTGGAGGAGCCACTGTACTTGCTGTACATGATCATGCGTGCAAGATCAGGCGAAGGCCATCGCCCTCTCTCCCCCTTTCTCCCGCCTACTCTACCCCTGTCTATTCTTCTGTGCCTTCCCATTGCTTCCCTTCTCTCTGCCTCTCTTCTTTCTCAGAAGGCATGGGCGACATGACTATGCCTCTGCTCGTCTGCTACGATGCAAACACAAGGCGCACACTCTTTCGTCGATTTTATATAATTTGCCGGCCTCGTTCTGCTTGTGAGAAGGACGTAGCCTTTCATAATAAAGATATCAGTCCTAGATATATTGATGGCTTGAACAAGCGACTGTCATTTGGATCTCCATCCTCTTTCCAAATGTAGTCCACTCAGTCAGCCAATCGAGCCCAACATTCTACGTGGTCCTCCAATTCTAAGCTGCCTCTTTTTATCCTGTTTCACAAACAATGCTACCAGGTCAGTACTTGTCCTCTCGTAAAAATCGAGTACTTTGCCAGCTGAAAGCATGCCTTGAAACAGGCTGACCCAGCACGTGCTAGAGTGAATAGGACGCAGACATTATCACAATTGGGTGCTATACGTAAGACCATACGTAAGACGGAGACGGAGACCGAGACAGAGACGGAGACGGAGAAGAGACAGAGACAGCGACAGAGACAGAGACAGACAGAACTGAGACTGAGACTGAGACTGAGAGGGCGGAAGAGAGATGATTAGAGACAGAAAGAGGGCGGAAGAGAGATAAGTAGAGATTGAGCAAAAGAGAGAGAGCAAGAGAGAGAGCAAAAGAGAAAGGGCGAGAGTAAAGGAGAGGGATAAAGAAGGAGGGCATACGTCTGTAGGAGGTGGTCGCGGTGTGGCGTCGCGATGCGCCGCATGTGCCGCAGCACCAGGTCCGTGCCGTAGGTCTGGCGTGACCGTGTACTCCGCCTGCTTCGCCAGCGTCGACGGCTTGAAGCTTGTTCCAGTGAACGGGCACGACGCCTCGCACCTCTTGTTTGCTCTCCGCGGCACGAGGTGCACGAGAACCTAGTCGACAATCGCCGCGGAGCCTGCGCCAGTGCTGGCGGCTCCTCCGCCAGCACTGGCGGCTCTCCCGTTGCTGGGTCTTGGTCGTCGTCAGAGAGCCGGCGGCGCACCATGCTCAGTATCGGAGGAGCAGCGGTGGGGGGACTGTGGGGGGGCAAGCGAGGCCGCCGGCTCTATACGGTGCACGCTGATTGTGGGGCGAGGGGGTTGGGGTTCATCTGGGTCTCTTCCCGGCCTGCAGCCTCCCGGGGAGTCGGATAGGAAGGACTGCCATTACTGGCCATTATGTAATTCTTTGGCTTCCCAGTGGGGCTGGCCTGTACAACTGCCTCTGCAGCCATAGCTCTTCCTGAAGGCTTTTTCTCGTCTACTATTTCTTGGCTGCCCTTTCACAGCCCCCGCCTCCCTTAGCAATCGGCTTTAGTATTTGCAAAACGGCTTTATCATTTGATTTGATCACTTCTGTTGATCACAGAGGGGAGGGGGGGCTCAGGGCCACCTGGCCCCAGGGCGTCGGAGGAGGGAGGCGCGGGCGGGGAGGAGGGCTGATGGGTGGTCCCATTGCGCAGCGTCGGATGCGGATGACGAGCGGAAATGACGATCGTCGGGTCTGCGCAGACGGGTTCCTGACGGTCCGACAGTCTCGACGGTCTGCACGCCGTTTCTATGGACCATCAGAACGCTCGTCAGCCTCTGGTGCGCTCTGAAGAAAGTGGCTCTCCAACAGGGGGCAAGGGCTGTGAACAGCCAGCCCGAAAAGCAGTGACAAGGTTTGAAGGGCCAAAGCCTTGGCTCAGAACTGGGGTAGGATGGATGGATGGGTAGGTTGAATTACTCAATGACCACGACTTGGGAGCCGCAAATCCGAAAGACTAGCAGCCGAGAAGAAAAGAACCTCTGAAGAGAAGAACCACTTCTTTTAGGGTGAGTGCCTCGTGGCCAGTTGAGGCACTGTGTGCTTCAGCGCTTTCTCTGGCTCCTTCGACATTTGTTTATCCCACTTTCTGGGCTTGCCACTCACAGCCATCGCATTTCAGTGGAAGCGTCTTTCTCTTCTTAAGGAGGCAAAGGAAGGTGATCTCGAGGGGTCCGGCTTTGTCTGGTGCCCCACTGACACTACACGACCTGGCCTTGAGGGCACTCACCTGCGCAAGGATACTTCCACAGGACTTCAGATCATTTAGTATGGCTATGCTTGGGGTTGCAAGCAGTGTGTTTCCAAGTATTAGCATGCCCCGCACAAGGCTCCACTCGTTGCGCTTCTCTTTCTGAGAGATTGAGCAGTGTGTGATAATGGAGAGACCAAGGTGGGTAGCTTGCCTCTACTGATCTACCTTATTCAGACTGGTCACAGGGGTGTAGGAGCAAACTCTCTACACCGGTGAAGCACACCTACACTGCGTAGTGCAGTGCCTTGCCTGGAGGTACCGCTACTCGGCGGCAATTCCATTCTCCGGGCACAAGCATGTATCCTCCCCACACTGAGCAGCCTTGCACTACTTGCAGAGAGCCGGCACCGAGCCACAGAGTCGAGCAGCTGCGACGCGCTGCAGCAGCACGCAGCAGCAGGGCTGCAACGAGGGCCTGCCGCAGCTGACAGCAGCAACGCTGCGCCCGTCTCTTGTGAATTGAAGACTCCCCTTGTGTGTCTTGGACTAAGATTATTTGTGCTTCTCCGTGCCACTTCCCTTCAGGGTGTAGTAATTTACCCCACAAACCAATCATAGCACCGGCTTGCGCGACGTGAGGTCTCTTGCCGGCGGCAGAAGGGGCAGGCTGACTCCAACACTGCAGGCTGTCTGGCCCTGGTGTATCGCATGCGCCGTTGTAAATCCTGCAGCATCTTTGGCTCACACCTTGCATCTGTGCACTGGCCTCCCCTGGCTGCCGCCTCCAGCTATTGGCAGCGGGACTGCAATTTGGCTGCTAGTGTTACTGACTGCGGCTGCTAAATAGGATTTGCTGAGCGACCATCCTCAGTAAATGCTTCGCTACTGCGTGCTGCGTGCTGTCCGCGCAGCAGCCCGGAGCCTTATGCGGGCTGCCAGCAAACCATCTCCCGCACCGCCCTTGCCACTGTCTAAGGCTCTGCAGGAAAGGTGCCCAGGCGATGAAGCAATACCTGCTTGACATGGGTCCAATGGCTTCTAGCTTCAGATGGTGGCACTGACCACTGACAGAGACGTGCGGATGACCCCACATGTATCAGTTGCTGTCTAGTCGACATCTTTGCCCCCCGTGCAATAGCCGTAGCAGACGTAAGCATTGCCACGCCGTAGGCAAGCCTTTGGCGACGGTGACAGAAGCAGTGGCAGCGCAAATGACTGCAGACGAGGCCCAGAGAGATCTGCCTGGACAGCAAGCGGCATGGCAGCGCCACATCGTCTCCAGGTGCCACCAGTGCTGCTGCCTCCGCTTGCCCTTGGCTGCAACATCTTGAGGCCGGCAACTGATGAATTCTTTGTCGCTGCACTAATTCGAATGCGATGCTACTGTGGTCGTGGGCCTTGCTGATTCTACCGCAGGGCTTAAGGCCAGCTCTGCAGCAGTGACGCAGGGCTTAAGGCCAGCTCTGCAGCAGTGACAACGATCGTCCCTTTTCGTGCCACGAATGTATCCATGTCAGATCACCGCGCTGCAAAGCTTCGAAGATGGCGGTAGCAGGTGGGCATCATTGTCCACATCTCTGATCATCTACTTTAGCACGAGTCACGAACGCGGTTCCTTGAGCGGGCCCTTCCGCCCCGCGCTCTTGCCGCATCTCTTACAACACACTCTGAAGTGATGTACCACAAACCTGCTGCAGCTGGAGACAGATGCCGCCTGCAGCCATTGGTTAGCGCATATAGTAAAGCTGAACGAGCTGCATCAGGATCAACGCTCGACTGTCCTTCCACAAGCTCTGCCTCACCTGCGGTTGGATTGAAGTGGTCGACAGTGTGCAGTGTCTGATTTATCATGACATTCTGAACAGTCCGCCTCCCCGGCTCTGAGTCCCGACCCACCAATGCGGGCTCTAAGCTCCGGCCAACAGTCCCGCGTCAACGACCCGCCAACGGCCCGTCAATGGCCATTGACGGTCTACCACCAATGGTCTACCCAAAAGTGCTTAAATCCACTTTATGGTCTAGCGTGAATGTATGTGTGTTATTTCAACGTCATCGCTAACAACCACTTGTAGTCTACCAGTGGTCTAATCGGTCTTCTTCCGTCGCCGTTTCCTACACCAGCACCTCACTATCTCGCACCACAACTCTCGCTTGCACTATTGAAGTTCTAGAGGCAGCAGACCAGCTTCCTCGGTCGTCCGCCTGGTGAGGTTCCTAAGCTCTCCAAGCATCTAGCCGTCTTTACTGTGGCATTGACAAATTCAGCAATGGATGTTGTCACACTTATGAGGCGTTACCCGGGCTTGCATTGCATGCTTGTGCAAGCGACCCGACACGACACACGACACTGTCTGCCGGGAGTCCCTTGGCCTTGCCATGTCCCTCGAGGCCACAAGTATTCTCTTATGTATTAGCAACTGGGTGCTCCTTAACAATAATAAACTGTTGAGCAGACGCAGCTTAGAGAAAGGAGGCTCCCCGGCAGCTCGCTCGCGGCTGCCCCGGCCAGGAGGGGGGAGGGGGTGGAGGGAGAAGCGGGCCGGCCGGTCGGAGCTCCGCGGCGCTCGGAGGAGGGAGGTGGGCGGTCCCGCCGGGAGGGAGGCGCCCGGGCGGGCCGCGCGCGGCTGCCCCTTGCCGGGAGGGAGGGAGGGGCGGAGGAGGGAGGCAGGCGGGAGAGCTCGCCACGCGTCCTCTCCAGCTCGTACTTAGCTCGTAGTTTGGCCCCTTCGAACCTTGTCAATTCTTTTCGGGCTGGCTTCTCACAGCCCTTGCCCCCATTGGGAGAGCCACTTCTTCTCCAGCTTACCGCGTCGCACAATCGACGGGTCAGGGAGGAAGTCTCTTCCAGTAGCGGGCGACAGCTGTGATTAACCAGCCCAGCGTATCTCCTTCATTTGTACCAATTCCATAACGGAGCTAGATCATGTATTCCAAGATCCCTACTTTAGCAAAAAGAAGAAGTGGCACTCCAAATGGGCCAGGGGACCCGCTTCCAGGAACCCAGTCTCTCTGACCTGCGGCTGCTCAGCAGGGGTTACTGAGTGCTTCGTAGCTGCTTCGTTTCTTTTCTGTGCTTGTTGTTCCTTGTGAAAACCCAGCCCAAATATGAATTGACAAAGGTTTGAAGGGGCCAAATGATAGGCTGCTGATATTTCTAAAAGAAAAATGATGGAGGGGCTGAAAAAGCGAGTGGTCCATCCTCCCCCGTTCTGACATACCATCTTCAGACCCCTTCGTAGTTGCTTAGCGCTTTTTCAGCAAAAAGGGATGAACAAATAAAGAGAAGAACGACGCTTCCAGTAGAGGGCGATGGCTGTGTGAGGCCAGCCCAAAGAAAAGAACGAACAAAAGTACGAAGGGGCCAGAAGAGCGTTGAAGCTCGATCAAAGTAGTGAGCTCCAAGCCAAAGCTAAAGAGCCAAAGAGATGAGACGCTCCCAGTAGAGAAGTGCGCGCCCATAGAGAAGAGGGGCTTGCAAAGCCAGCCCAAAAAAAGGCGCATGAGAACTTCTCTATAAAGAAAAGCGCGCCCATAGAAAAGAGGGGCTGGCCAAGCCAGCCCAAAACAGAATGGACAATGTCCAAAGCCAAAGAAAGAGGAGCCGGAGAAAGGACTACACTACGAAACACTGCAGAACACAGAAACGATGCAGAGGCTCAGTACCCACGAGTGAGCAGAGGGCAATGGCTGTGAAAGGCCAGCCCAAGAAGAAGAATAAGAAAGCTCGAAGGGGCCAGAGAGAGTGCTGAAGCACACATTGAATCACGTGGCCTTGCTGCACTCGGTGACCTCTGGTGAGCAGCCTCAGGTCGAAGAAAATAGTCTCCGGGTAGCGGGTCCCCTTGCCAAAGCCAGAGGCTGCAAGTGAGGCGGGGGCTGTGAAAAGCCAGCCAGAAAGAATGAATGGGTCCAAAGGGCCGGAAGGCCCCAAAAGCACACAGCTATGCTGCAGACTACAGCGTCAAATGGGAGCTTCTTTACCCCGACAAGGTCACAGGGGCCAAGTAGCGCTGACTCACGCAAGTAAGGAAGTCTTTGCCTATGCTCATCATGAATGTTAGTGGCTCTTTAGAAGGGGGCGAGGGCTGTGAAAGGCCAGCCCTGAAGGTATGGACAAGGTCCTATGACCCAAATGGAGCCAAGACTTGCATAGCTATGCCACTGATCGGTGCTCGCTGCCCCTACAGGCAGCACTGAAATCCAGAACCTTCAAGAAGGGCGGCTTTGGCATGCTTCGCCTGAGTCCAACAGCTTCCTGAAAAGCGCTTGTGCAAGTCCTGCTAGTGCATGTTACTAACTTTTTCACTGAATTAGCAAGGGAAGTCCACCCGCTCACTGCATGTTGTATCAAAGACCAGAGACGTCCTTCCGCAACAATGCCAACAATCTATCCCACAAAGAATTTGTCAGCACTTCCAGGAGCAGCATCCTGGCAATATGAGTGCAGCGTTACTAAGCTGGCATACAACACTACTCCAGCAGTTTGCTGCTCGCAAAGTTTGCGCATTGTCGACTTTGTCACGACATTGCACTCTTCAATGTCCAATTACGTCATGTCCCTGGCTTCAAGTCCACAGCTTGGCATCTATGCCTGATGGCCCATACTGGTGCTAGAGCAACTGAGAAGCCCAGATCCAGCCTCGTCGTCGGACTGAGCAATCAGCTTTGGGTAGCAAGATCATCGCCTTCTGCAAAGCAGTGCAGGAGGCGCCAGGTCAAACATGTGCTTTATGCCCACTCTTACAAACCATGGGTCACTGTGGCAGTGCAGAGAGGGCATGTGTAGAACATGTCCCAGTAAGTATTGCAGTCCATTTGGGCTTGAGGTTTAACTTCTGTGTGTCAAGCGCTGGAACCTACACTGCCAGTAAAGTGGGTCAAGCGTGGAGATCTTGCCACCTTTTTGGTCGGCTGCGATCCTCCTCCACGTAGTCCATGGCTGATGGCCCGCTATCTCCATACATCAAGTCCGACTGCCCCCTCTCTGCCTCAGACTGCACCCAAAGCTCGTGAAGAAACGACTCAGGTTGCAAACCCTTGACAAGTGAATCCAATCACGGCTGGGCAGCCTGAGTTGACTATATTCTCCAGCCACTTTGATATGACATATCTACTCGGAGAGTCTAAACGGCTGCTTCTATGAATCCCTTCACAACTAACAGCTTCTGGATCGAATATGTTGGATAAGTACTGTAGGATGCTTTCACTGCAGTGAGTAAGTGATGGTACAGGATGAGCTCAGGCAAGTGCCGCTGTAGGCCCTGCTCGATACCAACTTGCCACCTCGACTATGCAGAGAACCAGGCATGCTCGACATCGAGTAATGTTTTGTGAGATGGGAAGAAGAGAATCTGGTTGTACTTGGTTGGAGGAATGAGTGGAAGGCGTCCTCTGCCGCCTCATTGGTATATAGAAAAGGTCAACAAGGGAACTCGTTGAGGTAGTAATGAAATGTCCTGAATGCAAAGAGAAAACTTCGAAGATTAAGAAGGGTTGCTCTCACCTTGAGCACGTTCTTGACCTCCTCAGCAGCATCCTCCACCTCCTTGCGGTGCCGCCAGTGGGCAGCACTCTGCGCGTCTGCCCAGTGAATCTTGTCCTGAATGGTCACTAGGAGCTCTTCGGCTGTACTTAACCTGAGAAGGCCCAGTCAAGCACAAAAGGCAACACGAACAGTCAAGTCGCTTCATATTGCTCCTCTTCCATATTGACAAGCCCATACACAAAGTGCCAGCTGGCGATGCAGCCCAATAGGGGTTCCTTGAAAGTCACCAAGTTCCAAGAGTCTCCAGCAAGCTCTCCACTTGTCCAGGCCTCAGATCCCTCCCAGCTGCCGAGTGAACCTGCAGCTCGACATTCCATTGAGCTGCTTTCGTCAGGCCCGACAGTTCCACCTGAATGATGGAGTAATCTGCACTCCCCCAGCAAGTGGACAAGCAGATCACCTCCAAACATCGTTGCTGCTGATCCAGCTTGCCCCTGATTATCCCCTGCAATCACAGAGGGAGCCAGCAAAAGCTTCACACTAAGCACATTGCACGTGCACTTTGATGACTCCTTGCAATATGTCTTTGCAACGTGAGGAACGCACAGGAGAAAACTGCAGCACAACATCTGTGCTGATCATCCATTCCATCAAGCACTTGGCAGGTACTACAGGAGAAGTCAGCCAGCATCTCGACCGCATGCGTGTGGGTACCCCCAGTCAAGAGCTGGATAATGGAGAGCAGACATACAGCGTACATGCAGTCATTGATCAGCATGTCCTCCAGCTCCCGCACATTCGTGATGTCCAGCTGCGCCATGAGGAGGTCGTACGGCAAAACCTGCAGGACAGCCGCCACATTACAGTCCGAGTTGCAAGTTGGGGGGGTGAGTGCTCGTCATGACCCCGTAGTACCAGTCACAAGACCACTTTGTCGTGGGTTGTGACTTGAGATCAGAATAGAAAGTATGTTGCCAGACAGACATAATTACGGGTTGAAGGCTCAACAAACAGCCGTCAGGATCGTCGAGGGCGACACACCTTGGCCGACTCAGCAAGTGTGATGACTGTGAGCTGCTTGAGCTTCAGAGCCTGCTGCGGCTGCAGTGCTGGGAGGGTGCTTGCCCGGCCTGCGAAGCACGGCAACAGCCCAAGCTGCAAATCGATTAAGCCGCGCCGCCTGCTTCGGAGCCAGTGGCAGCAGCCCATTCCACTTAACTAGTGGCTGCAAGAAGAGCAGCCAGAGAGGAGAAAGGAGACAGACTCTTCCAGTAGAGGGCGATGGCTGTACTTGGCCAGGCAGGAAAAAGCATAAGCAACTGCAGCAGAGAGTATTTTGCAAGTAGTACTTACTACAGCTTTGAGGGGCTAGAAGAAGAAGCGCTAAAGCACACTGCAATTGACGTGACAACTGGGTGCCCAATACCCCCTGTTGAGCAGCCGGAGGTCAGAGAGACTCGAGGAGGAAAGGGGTCTCACTCTTGTACTGCGACCACGTCCCGTAAGCAAATAGCTTCAGGAGCTCGAACGCCGCCGAGTGCTCCGAGTCCTCCAGCTGCACGGCAGGCAGGGCAGCGCCGCATTAATTCTCACTTTCTGATTTTCCGTTCAGTACTGATCTCCCTCCGAATTGGAAGAAAGTATCAACAGCGATCACAGATTGTTACCAGTCTGTCTATCTCCACAATTCGACGGCGGCAGCCAGTGGACCAGCCATCAAGGCGGCGGCGGCGGCGCCCTAAACCCTGAACCCTAAACCCGACATAAGACCATCCGCTAGAGGGCTGTGGTTCAAGTCACCTCCTGGACATGCGGCTGGTCGAGGAGCTCGCCGAAGGCGAAGAGGCGCGGCTCCGCGGTGGCCTGCGCCACGAGTTGCGCGGCGGCGCGGCCCCGCGCGCTGCGCGCCAGCAGGCAGAAGCCCTCCAGCACCTCCGCTTGCCGGCTCTCGAACTCCATGGCCCGCCGCCGCCGCCGCCGCCGCCGCCGCGAGGGCCACAGCCGGGTCCGCCAGGAGTGCTGGACCTTTGTATCTGTTGCTAGTACCTTATTATACTGAATATCAAGCATTAATTTGGGTGGAAAGGCTCTGGGCGGCGGAAAGGCTTAAAAGGGCATGGACCCAACCCACCCAACCCAACCCACCCNAGCCGCGGCCATGGCCATGCGCGTCGTCGCCGCCGCCGCCGCCGCCGCCGCCCCCGCCGCTGGCGCCGCTGGAGCTCGCGGCAGAGGCTGGCGACGGGACGGGGGGTCGCCTGTCACTGGGATCTCCGTCATCTGCGACGGGCCGCTGGTCCTGACGGCGGCCCTGGTGGCCAGCTTCGTGCTCCGGCCGGAACCCAACGCCGGGGACAATGTTATCCCCGAACTCCCAAATCCCAAAAAGGTCATTTGTAAGCTCATACGAGGGGGGCGAGGGCTGTGATTCTTGTTGGCTTGTTTTTCTTAGCGCTTCCCCTGGCCCCCTTCTCGTACTTTGTTCATTCTTTTTTGGGCTGGCTTTCCATCCCCTATTCTCAATGGGCGAGAGAAGTGCGCGCCCATAGAGAAGAGGGGCTGGCAAACAGAAACGATGCAGAGGAAAGCTCAGTACCCACGAGTGAGCAACATCAGGTCTGAGTAGCTCGCTGCAGGAAAAGAGGCGCTCCGCCGAGACCCAGAGGCGGCGGCCATAGCACGGCCTGCGCGCGTATGGACGGCGTGGGCAAGGGAGCGTTGAAGCGATACGGCCAGGCGCATGCGGAAGACTTGTGCGAGCGACCCGGCGGCGTTGAAGCCGGGCATCGCCCCTGGCAGACCCGGCCGCCGGTCAATGGCCTGGCGAGCAAGCCGCTGAATGAGATCCAGCCAGCGGCTGCCGAAAGCCCCGTGTGGGCGCGCACTTCTTGCTGTGCAAAGGGAGAAGGGCTCGCCCAGTGAGGATAGGGGCTGTGAAAAGCCAGCCCGATAGGCTTTGACAGAGAGAGAGACAGGGTCGAAGGGGCCAAAAACTGAAAACACAAATAAGCAAGTATCATGTAGGGATAATCGCTAAGTGACCTACACTTAGGAAGCGCAAGTCAGAAAAGAGTATAAGAAAAAGTAGTTCGGCACCTCTTTCTTAAGAAGTAAATGCTCGACCATAGAGAAGAGGGGCTGGCAAAGCCAGCCCGAAAAGAGTGGACAATGTCCAAAGCCAAAGAAAAAGAGAAGTGGCACTCCCAATGGGGGCAAGGGCTGTGAAAAGCCAGCCCGAAAAAGAATTGACAAAGGTTCAAAGGGGCCAAATGATGGGGGGGAGTAGCTGCTTAGCGCGCGCTAAGCAGCTACTAAGGGGCCTGAAGATGCTGTGAGAACAGGGGAGGATGGACCACTCAGTAGTAACGAGTGAGGAGCCTCAAATCCGACAGACTAGCTGCCGGAAAGTTATCCCCCAGACGAAACCCGGAGGCCGCAGCGAGAGCACGGCCAGCACGCAAATGCAAGGCGTGGGCCATGGACGGCTGAAGGGAGACGGACAATCGCATACGGTATACCTGAGCCAACGAAAGAAAGAGGTGCCGAAACAAGGACTACACCCCAAAACACTACAAACGCAAGACGATGCAAAAAGAAGCTCAGTACCCGCGAGTGAGCAACATCAGGTCGGAGTAGCTCGCTGCAGGGATAGAGAAGGCTCGCCCATAGAAAACAAGGGGCTAGCAAAGCCAGCCCAGATAAGAAAGAGGGAAGGGCTCGCCCATTGAGGATAGGGGCTGGGAAAGCCAGCCCAAAAAGAATGAACAAAGTACGAGAAGGGGGCCAGGGGAAGCGCTAAGAAAAACAAGCACAACAAGAAACAAAGCAGCTACGTATTACTCAGTAACCCCTGCTAAGCAGCCTCAGATCAGAGAAGCTAGGCTCCTGGAAGTGGGTCCCCTAGCCAGAGCGGGGGCTCTGCCGGCACGCAGGTGCAGCGCGCGGGCCATAAACCTCTGCAGCGAGACGGCCAAGCGCATCCGGTAAACCTGCGCTAGCGACCCGGCTGCAGGAAAGTCCACCGGCTCCCCATGGAAGCGGCGGACGATGGCGTGGCGGGCGAGCTGGTTGAGCAGCTCGAGCCACCGAGCGCCCAACGCCCCGTGCGTGTCGATAGCCAGCGGGAAGAACTCGTCTTCCCGCGGATGATCAGCATATTTGAGCTCCTTAGCTCGAGCGGCGCTGGCGACCGCATACCCAGCCTTGATGGCACATTGGGCTGGATGTGAGCGGTCGTATGCGTCTGTGTTCACCACGTCCAGGATAAGACGTGGCCTGCCAACTTGTGGGGTGGCCACAAGGTCTACGCGACGTGCGTGGAGACCGTCGGCCCTTTGCTGGAGCAGCATGACGGAGGAATTCTCCGCTGCCACCGAGAAGCCAGCCTCCACCAGGAGCCATGCATCGCATCCCGGAGGCGGTCGTGGGCCGCTGTCCGCACTCCGCCGTGGGAACAGCGCGAAAGAAAGAGAAAGGGCTCGCCCATTGAGGATAGGGGCTGGAAAAAGCCAGCCCAAAAAAGAATGAACAAAGGACGAGAAGGGGCCAGGGGAGGTACGAAGAACAACAAGCAAGAAAAGAAACGAAGCAGCTACGAAACACTCAGTAATCCCTGCTAAGCAGCCTCAGGCCAGAGAGGCTGGGTTCCTGGAAGCGGGTCCCCTGGCCAGAGCCAAGAAAGTGGCACTCCGCCGAGACCAAGGCGGCAGCCATAGCACGGCCTGCCGCGTGTGGACGGCGTAGGCAAGGGAGCGTTGAAACGATACAAGGCGCATACGGAAGACGAGCGACCCGGCGGCGTTGAAGCCGGGCACCGCCCCTGGCAGACCCGGCCGCCGGTCACTGGCCTGACGGGCAAGCCGCTGGAGGAGATTCAGCCAGCGGCTGCCGAAAGCCCCGTGTACATCTATCGCCCGGGCCGCAAACTTATCACCAACGGGGTGATCGGCATATTTTCGCTCCTTGCCCCGGGCCGCCTGGCCGACTGCGTGCCCTGCAAACGACGCCGATCTGGTAAAAGTAAAAAGTGGCACTCCCAATGGAGGCAAGGGCTGTGAAAAGCCAGCCCAAAAAGAATTGACAAAGGTTCGAAGGGGCCAAGTGACGGAGGGGCCTAAAAAGCGCTAAGCAGCTACTAAGGGGCCTGAAGATGCTATGGCAGAACGGGGGAGGATGGACCACTCAGTAGTGACGAGTGAGGAGCCTCAAATCCGACAGACTAGCTGCCGGAAAACTATCCCTATGCCGGAAGCCAGAAGCCGCAGCGAGAGCACGGCCAGCACGCAGATGCAAGGCGTGGGCCATGGATAGCTGAAGGGAGACTGACAATTGCATGCGGTAAACCGGGGCCCACGAGCCAGCCGCATTGAAGTCAGCCGGCTCACCGCGCCTGCGGGACACAGCGCGCCGCGCAAGCCTGGCCAGCAGGTCGAGCCACTGGGACCCGAGAGCCCTGTGCACGTCCACAGCCAGGGGACGAACTCATCTGCAGCCGGGTGGTCGGCGTGTTTGGCCGCCTTGCTGCGAGCGGCCTTCGCCGCAGCGTGGCCAGCCCGCGAGGCAGAGAGCCCCGGGTTGGAGCGGTCGACCACATCAGTGGTGACCACATCCGCAATGATGCGCGCGCCGCCGCCCGGCGTGGACGTTGTCAGGTCGACGCGGCGCGTGTAGAGTCCGTCGGCCCTCTGGAGGATCTGGTGGGATTGGCGGAGTCGATGCAGTCAGTTGTCACCACATCGGCGATGATGCGGTTCGCTTTGGACATTGTCCATTCCTTTTGGGCTGGCTTTGCCAGCCCCTCTTCTCTATGGGCGAGCAGTTTCTTCTTGAAAAAGTAGCCGCTGGAAAGAAAGTCTCTTCCAGTAGAGGGCGATGGCTGTTATTGGCCAGCCCAGTTAAGTCTAGCCGCCCAGAATGTACAAGAAACACCGCTTCCATTGTACAGCAATGGCTGTGAGCCCAAACGCATGTGCAAGGAGTGTACAAACTTTGGAGGAGGCCAGGAAGCGCTAAAGCACACAGCGACTAATATGCTCAATAGCCCCTGTTGAGCAGCCGGGAAGCCTTCACGAAAGCCAGAGGCTGCAGCGAGAGCACGGCAGCATGCAGATGCAAGGCGTGGGCCATGGAACGCTAGAGGGATGGAAAGATATGTGGTCCAGCCCAGGGTCCAGCGCTCAGAAGGGCTCGCCCATAGAGGGAAGTGCTCGCCCATAGAGAAGAGGGGCTGGCACAGCCAGCCCTATAGACAGAATGGACAATGTCCAAAGCCAAGGAAAGAGGAGCCGGAAAAAGGGCTACACTACAAAACACTGCAAAACACGTAGACGATGCAGAGGGAAGCTCAGTACCCAGTGAGCAACATCAGGTCTGAGTAGCTCGCTGCAGGGAAAGAGGCACTCCACTGAGACCCAGAGGAGGACCCATAGAGGATAGGAGCTGGAAAAGGCCAGCCCAAAACAGAATGTAACAGATTGAAAAAGGTCAACAGCTCAGTCTCTCTTTCCCTGTAGCCACTCGTTGTAGCCAATTTGCAAAACTGTGTGATTTTAGCGCCTCTCGGTCCTTTATACGTTGTCCTTCTGTATCTGGGCTGGCTTTTCCCAGCCCCCTTTGGATGTGCCCCTTCCCTTCCCTCCTCCAGACCTTGTTCATTACTTTGGGCTGGCCTCACAGCCCTCGCCTCTTTTTGATGAGCTTACTTCCCACAGCCATTGCCTTACATGGGAGGACTGTTCTTTATTCTCGAGCCTCGTCCTCCCAATCTTTTCGGGCTGGCCTGTGCACAACCGTCACCCTTTTGGAAGAGCTTACTTCCGGAGGGGCTGAGGGTTCTGTGCATGATCATGGAGGCGAGCGAAGGGCGGCTCACGACCTCTACAAGGATGTTATGTTCGGCATCTACCTGGAGGCGGGGTATACAGTGGCCATTGGAAATTCGTCTACCATGCCCATTCAGCACAGGACTTACGCGTGGCGGAGCTGCTGTGTGTAGCCAGGACATCCTTAAGCTGGGAGCCTGCAAATACTCTGAACGTACTCGTCCTATTGGCCTGGCCCTCACAATTCAAAGCCACTGAGCCACAAAACTTTTGTGATTCCCTCCTGTTTCCCTCCGTTGACTTGCTCAGTAGACCTCGCCACCTTCGTCCGGGGCTGCTGTCACCCTCTCCCTCGTCCCCTCCTAGTTGCATTCGCTTTCCGTGCACCGCCGTGCCAGGTCGTCCTCTTGCAGCATCCTCTGGCTTGCACACGGTACTCCTCTTCCTTGTGCGTCAATGCGAATGTGGCGAGCGAGGGGCCGAGCCTAGGGAGCTGGCCGCCCATGTTCTGCGCTGTTCTCACGGCGGGGAGCGGACAGCGGCCCACGACCGCCTCCGGGATGCGATGCATGGCATGCTTGTGGAGGCTGGCTTCTCGGTGGCAGCCGAGAACTCCGCCGTCGTGCCGCTCCAGCAACGGGCCGACGGTCTCCACGCTCGTCGTGTCGACCTTGTGGCCACCCCACCAGCTGGCGGGCCACGTCTTATCCTGGACGTGGTGACCACTGACCCCTATGACCGCTCACACGCAGCCCAGTGTGCTACCAAGGCTGGGTGTGCGGCAGCTGCGCCGCTCGGGCAAAGGAGCTACAAACACGCAGATCACCCGCGGGAAGACGAGTTCTTCCCGCTCGCCATCGACACGCACGGGGCGATGGGCGCTCGGTGGCTCGAGCTGCTCAATTAGCTCTCACGTCACGTCATCGTCCGCCACTTCCATGGGCAGCCGGTGGACTTCCATGCAGCCGGGTCGCTAGCGCAGGTGTACCGCATGCGCTTGGCCGTCTCGCTGCAGAGATCTCTGGCCCGCGCGCTGCACCTGCGTGCCGGAATAGCCCTCGCTGCTGCCTGTGGCTCTGGCCAGGGGACCCGCTTCCAGGAACCCAGTATCTCTGACCTGGGGCTGGTTAGGTTACTGAGTGCTTCGTAGCTGCTTAGTTTCTTCTTGTGCTTGTGTTTCTTAATGCTTCCCCTGGCCCCTTCTCGTCCTTTGTTAATTCTTTTTTAGGCTGGCTTCTCCCAGCCCCTATCCTCACTGGGCGAGCCCTTCTTCTCCCTCTCGTTATTCATCTGATCCTATTGCTGACTCGGGGTGCCCAGTCAGCCAATCCGCGTAGTATAGATACATGTCAGCATTGTTCTCTCGCGCCGACCGAACGTCAGCTGGGTACTCAAGTGGTGAGGATGTTGGCAATTTGAATGGATGGCCTGTCAATTGGATGTAGGCACCAGCTTGCTGAGCTAACGAGGATTGAAGGTGCCCTCCTAGAGCACGCAAGCATGGCTTGACATGAACCAAGACATTTGTGCCCTCTGAAGGCATTCAGGACCCCTCATTCGTTCGTCATTAGATTTGCTTGCCTTTGCATTTGGCAATTTTGACTTACCGTTGTTCCAAATACACGAAATCTTCCTCATACCTCGTTTGTCAGTAGCCATCCTTGTCGTGCACAGGCTCTAATATGAATTGACGACAGCAGAATTGTCCTTTGTTCTGATGAAGAATGCATTCTTGCTGATAGCCTCACCTAATTGTGGCCTGGTGTAGTATGACGTTCTGCCGCCAAAAGATTCTGACGAGATGCAAGCCTGCCAGATTCTTCACAACCAACCCCGGCCCTGACGAGCCTCTCATGTATCGCCTTATACGAAAGCCGGCGCGGGGGGGGAGAGAGGGGGGGGGCGGGGGGTTTTAGAGCAGAGTGTAGAGCGCAGTCTTGCCTGCGAAGTGGAGCGGCAAAAGCATGTCAGAGAGCTGATTGCACAATCGACCATGATGCACATCAGCAAAACCCTTCGTAATGGCTAAGTCCCCGCAACCTCGTCGCCAACACGCCTGATATGGGCCCCCGTGTAATTGCGGACGTTGTCACCCTGGACGCAATTGATTCAGAATTAAAACAAAATCCCAAGCCCAAATTGGCGGAGGAGGTGGGCGCGAAGTCGGCAAGGTTGCAGGCGTGCAGGAGGGAAAGTATCGCCCTGCCGGTGGCAAAGTTGTTGTGCTGGCTAAGACGTCCTTGAGGCGTCAGGGGATTGGTGGCCTTCGCAGGGGCTTGCACATAGAGCAAAAAAAAAATTATTGTTGAGGTCAGCAGGTGAGCACCCCAGGCTTCAATGCCGCTGTGTCGCTCACTCAGGTGTTCCGCATAACTCTTGCAATTCGATCTGCCGGGCATTTCCGGTGTGGGCAGGTTGCGCACTAGCTGCTGCTTCTGAGTGACAGTCTTCCGGCTGCAAGCTACTCTGACTACCGGCTGGGTACTAGGGGTCATTGAGCAACCATTTGTGATGCCCACTGCAGTGGCTGTGTGATGTACTGCTTTCCCACTTGGCCCTTGACCATTGCTTTCTGGGCTTGCATTTTGCAGCGGTCCTCCTCGTTTGGGAAGACATCTCTTTGCTTCCAACTGTGAATGGCCGCGTGCTAAAGCGGGGCGCACTTTCTCGGAGCGTGTCATGCCCGGGCGCATAGCGTCTTTGTAGCGTCGGTTAGAGGGCAGTCGAGCGGGCCGGAGAGCCGGACGAGGAGTGTCTGAACCTTCTGCCTTGACCCCCCCACCTTGCGGGGATGGGCTCTGAAGAGGTCGGACGGCGGAGAGGCTATCTCTCCGCAAGTCCCCCGTTGGAGAGCGACCTAGCGCCGCCGCAGCCGCCGCCGCGAGGGTTAGAAGGGTTTGGGCGCGCGCCGCGCAGGCCAACGCTCCAGGTCAGGGTGGCCAGGGGGCCGAAGCGGGCGGTGAGAGATCCCCCGGCGGGGGTGACCACACAGCGGCGCAGGAGGCGCACGCGAGTGTGAGGGTGTGGTGATGCTTCTTGCCACATTCTTTGCATGCTTGCTTACCTGGTAGAGAGGTCATGCAGGGCAGGCTGCTGCTAGTCAAGCACAGTCCTGGCCTGTAGGCCGTGTTCCAGGTGTGGCACCTCGACGCGTAATGGGCGTTATACGGACAGGACCGACAAGCGCCGTGAGCCTGGTGGGGGGGGAGGCATGTGTTTCCGAGGATCGAGCACTGAGGAGGGAGGGGGCTTCGCGAGTTGACCAGGTCCATTGGGACCGGTCGGGGCCGGCCCAATGGAAGGCCGAGAGAAGGGGGAGCTGCGCAAGGTGGCTGGAACGCAAGCAGCAGCAGCAGATCAGTGCGGGAGCGACGGGGTATCCATGTGGCTCCATGGGGACCTCGTAGGGGGGGCGCTTGCAGAGGCTCAGGTGGGCGCCTACGTCGGCGCCACCTCGCCCAACCCCGCCCCAACTTGCCGGCCATGAGCTCAGCGGCATCGACGCGGCTCCAGGAGGGGCGCCATGGAGGCCATTTGGGAGGTCAGGAAGGAGGGAATGGAGTGTGTACCGAGTGACGGAGGGCCTGAGGGAGGGGGGCGGGACCGCCATGGAGGCCCTGGGGGGCTGCGGGGCGAGGAGGGGTCAGCTAGCGTCAAAGCTTCGGAGCGACAGTGCAGCAGTGGAGAAGCTCCGTGGCCTCTCAACGATGGCGGCGGCGGCCCCACAAGAGGGCCAAGGCGGGCCCTCGCGAGGGCCGCACGGGGCCACGGCTGCCGCGGGCCGGCTGGGCAGCCATGGCGGACCTCACAAGGGAGAGCAAGCGCATCTGCCATGGCGGCTGCTCGGCCTCCATGTGCCTCCTGAGAAGGGGAGGGGGGCCCTCATGGCAGCCACGTGCAGTGAGCCATGGCGCCTGGGGCCGCCATGGCTGCCGCAGCGCCGGCCGGGCAGGCGGGGCCCATGTGATGACGCCCTCCCCCCCTCCTCCTCCCTCGTGAAGATGTCAGTGCTCGCGTCCGTGCAGATGGGCTTTTGCTCCGTTACTTGGCCGCTCTGGCCCCGTCATACGCCACGCAGCTTCTCGTCCGAATTGGCGTTTGCTCATGGCAGCCACTTCTTCTCTTCTTTCCTGGCTTCACTTCTTTTGGGCTGGCCTCTTACAGCCACCAGTCGATTTGGGCTGGCCATTCAAAGCCATCGCCCTCGCCTGGAATAGTTTTTCCTCTCTGCCTCCTCGGACCTTGTGCATTTTTCTGGGCTGGCCTCTCACAGCCCATTGGGAGAGCCACTTCTCACAGCCATTGCCCGGACCTTGTCAATCCTTTTCGGGCTAGCTAGCTGTTCACAGCCCTTGCCCCCCTTTGGGAGAGCCACATTCCCTTCCATTGCCTTAGCTTTAGAATATACATTGTTTCCTCCAGACATTGTACGTTCCTTTTGGGCCTCTCACGGCAATGGCTTGACGTGGAAGTACAGTGTCCTCCCTCCTCCCTCCCTCCTCGCGGCGCCGGCCAGGCGGGCCCGCCCCGGGCATCGCGGCCAGGCGGCGTACGTGGCCGCCTCCCCCCCTCCATACCTGCACAGTCCCCCGGCGGGCCAGGAGGGAGGGAGGACGGGGGGGACCGACGTGCTGACCGGGGCCGCATTGGCGCCGGAAGGACAGGGAGAGGGTGCGCCAGTGCTCGTCCTCCGCCACGCCGCCTGCCCATCAGAGCCCGTCACCTCGCCGCACCGCCTCTGCCGCCATGGCGTGCGCAATGCAGGCTGCGTCCGTCGGCCACTTGGGCTGCACCCAGAAGGCCTTGCTGCTGCCGTCGTGGGCCTGCTTCGGCCCCAGCTAGCTGCTGCTGCGGCGCCAAGCTCTGAGCCTCAGCACGGGGAACGCCCACTTGCTGCTCTCGGCGTGCTGGCAGCCAGTGTGGCTATATGGGCCTCCAGATGATGGCGGCGGTAGTCCCCGGTGGCGAGGAGGGCCTGCGGCGCGCCGAGAGCGTGGTGCGGCGCATGCGGGTGGCGGCGTTCGCCGTCGGGGAGGTCGTGGCGGTGCGCTGCAACCGCAGCAAGTGGCACGATGCGGAGGTGACCCGAGTCTCAGAGGAGGGAGTGCGCCTCTGGGTTGCCGCCGCCAATGCCATCGTCAACGTCCCGGTGCAGCTCATCAGCAGCCACCTGTCCAAGGCGCGGCACGCCGCCACCGCCGCGGCCGCCGAGGCGGCGCCCGCGGCCGAGGCCGCCGGCATGGGGAGGAGCGCCACGCCGTCGCCGTCGATCCCAATTCACCACCTTGACCGCGTCGTGCGGTCGCCCGTGCACGCCGTCCGCCCCGCACACCTCTCTCACAGGTAACCCCTCCCCTCCCCTCTATCCCCACCACTGTCCTTCTCCTCCTATCCTCCTTGCTTACTCCCGGCCTCCAGTCAGCTTCTCTTGGCACCACGGTATACAATTTTTTTCCAGGCGACCTTCTGAGCATTCACTAGAACACTAGGAGCACAAGCCCAGCGTGAGCCGCTCACTCTTGGCACGCGCCAAGTCTGGCAGCCCCTGTGAAGCAATTGGTGGAATAATTTGCTTCTTGGCGAGTGCAGGCAGCTGTACCGCCAGGTACCGACAGACGATGGCTGCCAGGAATGCGGGAGCCCGCTGCGGCGCAGCTCGGCGGCGATGAGCTGGGAATGTGGCCATCGCTGCCACTTTGCGTGCGTTGAGGCCCGCTGGCACGCTGGCCTCACTGAGTGCCCCCAGTGCGGTGGACCGAGCGGAGGCGGCGAGGTGGGGGCCGGGAGTCTTTACCGGCAGCTCTCCTCGCTCTCAATTGCATCAGCGTCATCTTCAGGCACGGTCGCCTCGCCGCAGAGCAGCAATGGTGGCCATGCCTGCGCCAGCAACAGCAGCAGCATCAGTGCATCCTTTGGCACATCCTTTGGCACTGCCGGTGGCGGCGGCATCCCGCGCTTCCACTGCATCTGCTCCCATGCCTGCCCCGTCACGCTTCTCGAGGAGGACCCTGCTGAGGGCCGCCTCTGCTGCCCCCATTGCCAGGTGCACTCCCTCTCCTCCTCCCTCTCCCTCCTTTCCACCAAGACCAGCCAATCTCCCCCCCCTTCCCACGCCCCTGCACTGCTCTCCTCACTGGCATGGATTCCACCTCTGTCTCGTCTAGGCTGCTGACATACCAGCAATATCTGTGCGTAATTTTATGCAGTACAATCCCTGGACGTTGGACCTGCAGCAGGCCTGCGGGGCCAGTTTGACAGGTAGCACTGCAGTATCCCCGCCGATGGAGGCCGAGCTTGGGCTGCGGCCTGTCCACGAAGGCAGTGGCAGCGGTGTTCACCACGACTGGTTCAGAGGTGCGGCCATGGTGGCCACCGCACGCTGGCACGCAGATGGGCTGGTGTTGGGCCAGCACACCGCCCAGCAGGCGGCGGCCGCTGCAGACGGCTTTGACGACTTCTCGTCGAGGCGACTGCACAGTACGAGGGACCAATTTCAATTGTCGCCACCGGCACTCTTGAGCTCACCACCCGGTTACCGGCACATTGGCACAGTCAGCAGCGGCGAGTCAGGCCACCACTTTTCGCACACCAACTCCACGTGCTCATCACTCTCCTCCGTCCGCAGCGACCTCTCAGGTTGGTCACAGGCCTATCTCCCTCGCCTCATCATCTCCATGCTTTGCCTGTAGACCTTGCCCGCTGGTTTCAGCCAAAGGTCATCATCTCAAATGGCGGGGCAGAACAACCATCACATAGATCACTTGCAAGAGCCTTGCAGTGGCTGCAATAATTGAATTTTGCAGAAAATGCATTGATGCAATCTACGTTGCTAGGTCCATCGTCTCATTGTCAAGTAGGACCTTAAAGAACAGAGCCAGTTCTGACAGTAGGATGGCTCTGCATGTGCATTTGCAGGCGAAGTGCTCATGAGCCTGGCGACGGAGATGGAGACAGCGCGGCAGCGTCTATGCCGAAGGCAGCGCCTGTCGCGATCGGAGGGCGGCAGCAAGGCATCATCGATTGGTAGCGGCTCCCCCAAGGCTGTCCTTGATTACGTGCACAGCCCGGATGGCGACAGTGCCAGCCCAGACTCGGTGGACCTGGGCCCGGGCGTGAGCCGCAGCCAGCCGCCAGACACCTACAACAACAGCGGCTGGCGCCGACATCAGCCGCTCCCACGGACCATGTCGCTCGACGGTGACCTGTCCTTGCTGCCGGGCTCCGTTGGCAGGGCCCAGACGCTAGCCGTAGTAGCGGCCCGTGAGATGAGAATTTGCATCCAGCAACCGGCAGTCCTGGCGGCAGAGCAGGCAACAGAGCTTGCCGCCGCCAGTATTCAGCCACCAACAATGCTGCCAGACTGGAGTGCTGGCGGCCCATGGATTTCAATCATCAAGGAGGGCCGCGATGTGAGTGCACGGCGGCGCAGCTCTGGACCGCCGCTTGATGGGGTCGCTCAATCCCAGCAGCGCCAAAGAAGTACCAAGTAGGGGCTCCATCGCGGTCATAGTGCAGAATAGCCTGCAAAGCGGCCGTGCCTCGTGAAGCTCCAAGGACAGCCATCGAGCACACGACCTCGGCACATTGGCTGCTCGATTGCATTGCTGTTGTTACCCCAACACCCTCCTTCCTCCCTCTCGATGTCAGCTTGTCATGTACATTTACTCTAGTCACCGCTGGGCGGCGCCCGCATCCTAGCTGTATGCTGCACTGTGCTTGGACCCCAATCGCGGTCCTCCCTCCCTTTTCCCCGCGCCCAAGCCGTGGGCATACAGCCAGGCAGCTTGCGCTCGCAGCCAAGCCCGCCAGCTTGAGGCAACTGTGGAAGAAGATGCTTGTCCTTGGTGATTTGCTCGGCCAGCAGGCAAGTGCAGGCTGGGCAGACTCAAACAATCTGCACCTCAAGTACACTTCATTTTTTGCTGCAAACAATTGTCTCAGCTGATTGATGCTTTTACGCAACCAAGTGCGTCAATCTTGTCAGCCTCACTCTTGCATCAATCTAAACTTTATACTGACAGATAATATGTTGCAGAGCTTATAGCTCGTTGGGCCGTCCATCAGCTGCAATGTGCATGTCAGGCTGCATGCAACATCACAACGTCTACTTGTTGGCCTCCTACTTTTGGCGGACCGCAAGACCAATGTCTGCCTTTGTGTCGAGCTTGAGCAATGTACAAAGGGGGACGCTGTTTGCCCTTGCAATTGGGCACACTCCAGGGGAAGCTCCAATGACTTACTGAGCCCGTTGCGGTGGCTGGCAATAAGACAAGCACTGCGGCGTTGCTCTCAGGGTGCCCCCGTTCTGTGCGCCGCTCAGATGCACAGGATGTGTCTCGCGCATACTGCACGCTACTGGAGATTGACAGACGAGGAGATAGAAGGGGCGCAATGGGCATGAGAGTGAGGCCAGTCGGAGCCGAAGGAGAGAGCAGGAGCAGCCGAGCAGTTGGCTGAAAGCGGGGATGCAGGAACAAGAGCGAGGGTAGCGCGTGTTGAGTGCCAGAGGGCCCTGAACGACAAGTACACAACGACTTACATCTGATGTAAGCCGCCTGCCGGTATGTTGACCCGCTCGGCAGCCGCGGGTCAGCACGTCAGGGTTGCTTACTAGTGGCCAAATTTCTGACGGCAGGTTCAGAACGCTCTGCCACCACCCCAGCTTTCTGGTGGAAGGGATGTCTAGAAGCGGTTGAGCAGGCGCGTGGGCAACCAAGGCGGGCTCCCCAGCGCCCCGGCCCGTTCAGACCTTGTCCATATATTCTGGGCTGGCTTTTGCAGCCCTCGCCCTCTCTGGAAGACCTCACTCCTTGGTTCATTCCTCTGGGCTGGCCTCTCACAGCCATTGCCTTACATTAGAAGAGCTGTTTCTTCAAGGTAAAGGGGGAATTCAGCGGAGGGGGCCCTCCAGAATTGAGCTCGTCCATAAGGGGCGGGGCCTGTGAAAAGCCAGCCCAGAAAGACTGAAGAAGGAAGGTCCAAAGGCCCGAAAGGCGCCATCAGCGCACAGCTATGCAAGAGACTAGAGCGAACGGGAGCTTAGCAACCCCGAGTCAGCAGCCGCAAGTCGGAGTGACCTGCAGCTGGAAAACGAGGCCCCCCGACGAGACCCAGAAGTAGCAAGCCGAAGCGCGGCCTGCTCGCAAGTGCACTGCGTGAGCCTGGGACCGTTGAAAGGAGACGGACAGCCACATGCGGAACAGCTATAGCAAGCGACCGGGCGGAAGCCGGGCAGCTCCCTTCACTGTATGAGCCGGCGATGGATGGGTGTCCGCTGTGGCAGCCGCTTTAGAAGGTCCAACCACGGACCGCGCCCGTCCACTTTCCCTGTTCTGGGCTGACTATTCACAACCCGCCCCCATTACGAAGAACAGGGAAAGCGGAAAAGCCCAACTTCGTCTCCAGGGGGGGGAGGCCGGGGTTGCGGGCCGGGAAGCTCCGGCTCCCCGGGAGACGCGGGGCGGTAGTTGGGGCGGGCGCACCGGCCGCGGGAGGAGCGGCGGGAACTGCGGTCGCACGTGCAAGGTCGGGTGCTCGTGCCCGTGTCGGCCGGCAGCGCCGACCCCGTTGGCCCGGATCTCCGGCTCGTGCGGGGCTTTCACGTCTGGGCGGCGCTACGCGACGGACGTGCGCCCCCTTGGCTGCTGCCGCCAGGGTGGGGGTTCGTGCCTCGGCACGTTCGAGGGCCCCCGGGGGGGGCCCGTCTCTTTCCAGCTGGCGTTCACTGCCGCTCCTCAAATGTCGGCAGCCGCCGGGCTGAGATCTCCGCACGGCACGTCCTGCGCTCCTCCCAGCCGCGGCGTGCGCTTTCGCTGTTGCGCCATGGACCATCTCCGACAGGCCGCCGAGCCCCCCCCCCGCCCCACGGCGCTGTTGCTGTCGCTGCGCCGCCCCCACCTGTGCCACCCCACTAGCGGCGCTCTCGTCGGCGCGGCCCCAGGGCCCAGTGTCGGACCTCGTTCGTGGCGGCCTCGGCCTTCGCCTTCACGCACTCCCCGTGCCTAGGCCCCTGTGGCATACCCTGCCCACGTTCAGGCCTGACGGGCCTCCGTCTGCTCTGCTTGCGAAAGCTGGAGCTGGTGAGGCTTGACGGTCTCTGTCGCTCTTTGGCCCGCCCCCGCCCCCTTTGGAAGAGCTCACTCCTTCACCAGTCTCACCCTGGACTTCTGCGGCTGTTAGACAGAAAGTTGATGTTTGGCCAGTCGCAGTGTTTAGAATTTGCTGAGTGCTTTGCGCTCTCGTGCTGGAGCTACCCCCTTCCCCCTTGACTTCGTGGTCATCTTCTTCTTGGAGCTGACCTTCCGCAGCCTTGTTCAATTGTCCCTCTTCCCAGCCTTTGAAGTGCATAGATGTTCCACACATTTCACGTCCGCAATTTCCTCCATCTTGCAACATACGCGTTGCCCTCAAGGGACGCTTGCTCTGTTGCAGCGTCAACATCCTACACACCTGCATCCCTTCTTGCTTGATCTGAGAATAAAATGTCCTGCTCAATAACAGGACTGCAAGCTAGTCAATACCATCAAAGACGTCACTGGAGGTGACTTCCTTGTAATCGGTACTGACTTGTGTGTATGGGCCCTGCTTCTTCTGATTGTGAGCAGCGGCTTGCCCCTTGTCATATGGCTTCTGTGTGGGTAGCTTCTTGGTGCCTCCCTATCTATCCATCATAATGATCATCAGTGCGCATTTCACATCCTCGACCCAAGCACCTCGCCCATTCTTATGCCAACCTCATCATCAAGGTGCGCAGAGCCCGACTTGATGCATGCCAATGCAGTCTGCTTAGATTCATCGGTGAGAATGACAATGATGCTAGATACGATGTGAGCTCAGAAATTTGCGAGTATCTAGATCACTCCACATCTGTGCCCAGTGACTCAACACCATCCCTTTCTCTACTGTTGGCAGCAGAGGCACCGATGAGTCGGAGATAGCCTCAAACTGAAGATTTGCAGCTAGCTGCGCCAGCCATCTGACATGAAGCTTTTAGAAAGAAGTCTTCTGATATAGCCTTGGGCTAGCAGCAGTGCCCTGCACGATTATTGGCCAACTCTTACTCGATCCTCCTGGGCTGGCTTCCTCCCAGCCAAGGCCTAGCACCACTCAGTCACATGCAGCCTGCTACAAAGCAGCAAGTACATTGTAGTGTAGTCTCTTAGTGTAGCTGCTATTGCTAGCTTGGTAGGCCACTTCAGTCAACGCTGGTGCCTTTCCATTAGCGATGGTTCCTGCCTTTGTTTGGAAGGCCTCCTAGCCACTGCCCCAGTGATGAAGGTCACCATCTCTCTTTTCTGGCGCCTTACTTAAGATCTCCCTGCTAGACACCAGCAAGCTGAAGTAAAGCATCAGCCCGATGTTGCGGTGAGCGAATAAGGGCCCGCTTGACCGTGATAGATGTGTTGTAAGTGTTTTGCCCCTTCCTCTCTTCCCCCTATCTCGTCTTACTTGTTGGGCTGGCCTTCTCAAAGCCAGTGCCTCTTCGTTGGTACAACACGTTCTTACACTGGATGAGCTGTCTCGTGCGGAATGAAGTGCGGTCACGGCCACGTTTATGTGTGCCACGGCGACGTCTGCGGTCCAGTACCGGGCTCCGCCTGGACCGACCGTACGTTCAGCGGAGCCGACGCGGGCGCACGTGTCCCTGCAAGTGGCCG
The DNA here is from genome assembly GCA_009602725.1 of Spirogloea muscicola. Classification (NCBI taxonomy): domain Eukaryota; kingdom Viridiplantae; phylum Streptophyta; class Zygnematophyceae; order Spirogloeales; family Spirogloeaceae; genus Spirogloea; species Spirogloea muscicola. The sequence goes on from WELB01000047.1 coordinate 657,406, forward strand.
GCCTGTGACTTGCACGCGCGCGGACGGCCAATCTAATCGGCCGTATCTGAGCCGTCGATCTCGGCCCCGGTCGGGAAGGAGGCCGGCCGGTAGCGGTGGAAGACCCACGAGGGCTGGGCGGGCGAACATCACGTGGCGAGGTACCCGAGAGCTTGAGCGGGCAGACACGTTTCAATGGCAGGTCAACGGATGTCAAAGAAGTCAAAGGGCGTTGGCCGCTTGCAGGTCGGGCCTTGTGAAGGTCAAGGGCAGGTACTTAGGGGCTAAGTGGAAGGACACCTGTACTAAGTTCAAGTGGATGCCGCTAGGAGGTGAATCGAGTGGCTAGTTGTGGCTGTTGCCCACTATGTCTGAAGACGAGTCATGCCAGAGCTGTTTTCGGAAATGTGTGCCAGGCCGCACATAAGGGCTTGAGCTTGGCCTTGAATTCCACAGCCCGTATGGCAATGCCCATAACCTTCCAGCCCCTCGTTCTGGAGCCAAACTCGCCTAGGCGCTGAAGGCTGTGAGCAGCCAGCCCAAGTTGAATGCAAACAGGATGTTGGAGCCGGGCAATACCAGCAGCGTAGGCTAGCGCAGCAGAGTGGAAGGCACAAGAACAGGATGTCGAGTATGTCTAGGACGCTTCAATTGGCTCGTTGTGAGAGGCGTAACTGATGGTCAGTCTAACGTTGAGGAGCTTGCCAATGACAATGTTACATGTCCAAGCACTATGCTGAGGCTACCAATTGAGCTTGCTGGGGTAATAGATTCTCGTAATTGTGGACGTCCACCAACGATAGATGCACTGAACATCGCTCGGGTCCAGGCTTGTGCCAGCTTGGTGATGGACTTGAGATTGAAATTCGAGTCCCACGATTCTAAGGGGCCCTCCCTTGCAGCACAGCTAACACGGCTATTTTACTCGGTTGTTGGCAAAATGCAGAGTTGGGATTGCATGTCGCGTTTTCTTTTGGCATCCCAGCAACCATCTCTCGCAAGCTTTCCAGTCAACAAGTGGCAGCCATTTACAGTATACCTTGCGATACCAGATGTGCTGGTCAATATCTGCTCTTAAAGAACAACTAGCTCTTGAACATCTAGTCATGTTTGCTCTCTATACTTGGAATACTATCTAACAAGTGCTTTCCATACCGACAATCTAAGCAATCTCATCTGGGGCAGATACAAACTGGAACTACCAAGCCACTCCATGCATGCAATCGCTAAAGAAAGTAATATCCAGAAAAGCAACAGCTTGCAATCCATATTGGCGACTTTTGAAACAGCAAGGTAGCGTATCTTTCCGCCGCAGCCTACTTGTGAATCTTGGATGTTGGCCTATATGACGACTTCGAATCAAGGAAGTCGAGTCCCTACAGAGTCAAGAAAAGCCTCGTAAGGTGAAGGCAGCTCATTTAGGCAGCTTATTTACAACCAGTAAGCAAAACTCCTAGTTCATGTCACAATCTTAATGTACTTGGACACCAGCAACATTGATAAAGAACAGCCCTCCCTTTGCAAGGACAGACTGCAGTGTAAGAGCAGATGGCACGAGCGAACAAAGACAATGCCGACCTGGCTCATGACCGCGAGGCCCTGGTCTGCAAGGTATTTATCGTTGTAAAACTTGCTCAGATGCCGCGTTCCACTATCGCACAGAATTGTGACGATTGTGCTGCCGGGACCCAGAAGCTGCGCGACACGGACGGCGCCCACACAATTGAGCGCCGAAGAGCTCCCCAGGAATAGGCCGTCTTTAGCAAGGAGGTATCTGCAGGCCACAGTCATGCCTTCTTCAGCTTCTCTCGCTTTTTCACGGTTCTGGACTTTCCAAAGCTACTGCAAGCTACTTCAGCACTTCAAGAAGCAACAGAAGAATGTCAATAAGAACAAGACACTCTATTTCCGCTGCGTGTCACGGGCAGATCATGTAAATATATGAGCATTTCGGGATGGTCTGTGAAGCATGGCCTCTGTAAAGGTCTGTGGCCAAGCAAGACATCTCTCCTCCACAAATACTGCAATCACTAATCCAGGGCAAGGTACTCAGCGATTCGTCAATGCTCGTCGGTATGCAGCGTACCTGGCCATGTCCAGTGTCTCCTGGTCGGTACCTTGGAATGCACCATCGAGTCGGGCAGCGGCAAAGTTCGACGTGAGTCTGTTAAGCCCGACGCCCTCAATCACTGTGTCAAACGGATTGCGCATCCGCCGGCCCTCGGCCTCCTCTCGGGTGTACATGACGCCCCTCGTCACGCGGTTGTACAGGCCTGACCCGGGCGGGTCGACCAAGTAACACTTGATTGCTGGGTCCCTGTCCTGCACAAGCCCGCTTCTGATTACAACACGCCGCTTACTACAGTAATTGAAATTGGTCAATCAAGCAGAAGTCTGAAAAGTTGGAAAGCACACCAATGCTTGTTTACTTCATGCATTTGATGTAATGTATTTGGCTGGATAAGCAGGAGGACATGCATGATGTGCCCTGTGCAAAAGCGCTAGCCACGATATTCATGACAAAGCTAGATCTCGCTAAATGATTCAGCATTGAGCGGGCGCTCACCTTCAGGAAGCACGAGACGCCGGCAAGCGTGCCGCCGGTGCCTGCCGATGCCACGAAGGCGTCGAGGTTGCCGCTGGTCTGCTGCCAGATCTCGGGGCCGGTGCCGCTGTAGTGTGCACGGAAGTTGGCCAGGTTCTCAAACTGGTCTGCAAAGAAACCGGCCCCTGGCAGCACCTCGCCTGCCTCCCCACTGCCCAAGAGAGGCAAGGTGATAATCAGCAATTAATAATCAGCAATTACATGTTTTGAGGAGCTCTTTCTGTTCCTGTTATCGCATTCTGCGTATACCAGTCATACATTTGAGAGTTGGGTTGCTGGCCCTAGCACGAGCCCAAGCCTGATAGCAATGTCAATGCCAGCGCTGAGAGCACCGGCAAGCCCTGCAAGCCCAACAGATTGACCGCTTCTGGCATTCCATTGCTGTTGTCTCTGTAAGATTGGCTTAGTGGCCCACTTGCAGACTGTTGCAGCAGCACTTATGCCTATTATTTACTAAAACGAATTCCTGCATTCAGCCCAAACTGCATATCGCATACCTAAGATCTAGACGTAGACCTCAACCCTGATCTAAGACTAAGCTAAAAAGACAGGCTAGCCATGAGCCCTGGCCCTCTGCCCTTATTTGGAAGGATGTCGTCTTCAAGAAGCCTTCCTATTTGCATCTCAAAATCAGCACAGCCAAGAAGAGCGTGTGGTGACTAAAGGCTACTGAGACGAACTTGACATCAAAGCCCCAGCCAGGCTGAATGCTAGACTAATGCAAATACATGTAGAGGGAGTTGACAACAACCCTCTGATCATCCAGAGAGCCACCTCACCTGCCGGCAAAAGCGGCAGCGTTGGCACGGCGCCTCGCAACGTTGACAAAGTGGTCGCGGTGGGTGATGGACACAGGCCGCACCTGCTCCACCTCCGCGCCCAGCGCCACCAGAAGCTCCGCCTGCCGGCAGCGTGCCGCCAAAGAGGACATGCATGAGCTGCGGAGGACATCTAACTGAAACTTCTCTCTCCCAGCATGCGGAGGACGAAAGCGCAAATTGGCACACTACAGTAGTCCTCAGTCCGTCAGGTTTGCAGTCTTCGTGATGATACGACTCTAGTCTAGGAATAGTATATGGACTTTATTGGGCAGGTTGTCAATGTCTGCACTTATACTGAGTCAATGAAGGTATACAATAAAGACCCACTATCCAGTTAGCGTAAGTGAACTTGCCCAATGAACTAGGACTCAGGGCGTAGGTCCAGGCTGCACACCTTCTCGGCAGCTGCATCGTCGGGCATGGCTACAAAGCAGCGGCATCCATAGGCAAGAGCGACAGCGGCGAGGCTAATGCCTGTGCTGCCGGATGTGCCCTCCACAACGAGGCCGCCCGCGGCGAGCTGGCGCGACGCCAGGGCCTCGGCAACGATCTGCTTCGCCACACGGTCCTTGACGCTGCCGCACGGGTTGAGGAACTCGCACTTGCCCAGAATCTGTGCCCACACCACACTGTATCAGATTGATTAGCAAAACAATTTCAAGTTTCGAAGAACTGATGCTTAATGCCAAGCTGAAGCTCTTTGGGAAGTTGGGTTTGGCTTCGTTTGGGAAGTCGAGCACTGACACTCATCTTGGAGCAGAGATATGGCGCCGCACCTGGCAGCCGGTGGCGTCGGAGAGGCTGCGGATGCGGACGAGAGGCGTGTTCCCAATGGCGCCCAGAAGGCCGTCAACGACTGGCGGGGGCAGGCTGCCGGAAACGGAGGCGCCCAACCGCTGCTCGCTGAGCTCAAGGCCGGGTTTAGCTGCGGTTTCGCCATCATGGGTCTCCGAGCTACTGGCCAGCGCCCGCCTTCTGCCGATAGTGTACCCGATTGCGATTGCGGCAGCTAACGCGGCGGCAGCAGAGGCGGCGAGCAGGAGCGGCACCGCCGTGCCGCTGCGCATGTGGTCGCGGCGGCGGTGGGCTTCCTGGGCTCGGGCGCAGAAAAGGCGTGCGGTGCGCCTGAAATTGAAAGGGAGGCCCAACTCTAGCCTTACAAATGTCCTGTTAACTGGGTAATGAGCTGGCTAAGGGGGACACTAGTATCCCCGAGTGAGCACATGCATATCTGACATGCTATACCGAGGCGCCAAACCACCACTACGGAAGCCATTAGCCTGGGCTAACGCACGACCAGAACGCTGGTGTATCGCGAGTGCCTGGGAGCGCTGTAAACTCAATGATAGTCGCATTCTATAGCATGCAACTACTGATTAGAGGTTACTGAAAGTCCGCTTGCTGCTGTCTCAGTCCTTGGCACTCAGGCTCCTTCAGACCTTGTCCATTCCTTTGGGCTGGCTTTCTTCCTTGTCCATTCTTTTTTGGGTTGGCTTTGCCAGCCGCTCTTCTCTATGGGCGAGCACTTTCTTCTTTGGGCTGGCCTCTCCCTCCTGCATCGTCTTTGTGTTTTGCAGTGTTTTGTAGTGTAGTCCTATTTCCGGCTCCTCATTCTTTGGCTTTGGACATTGTCCATTCATTTCTGGGCTGGCTTTGCCAGCCCCACTTCTCTATGGGCGAGCACGTTCTTGTTTGGGCTGGCCTCTCCCTCCTGCATCGTCTCTGTGTTTTGCAGTGTTTTGTAGTGTAGTCCTTTCCCGGCTGCTCTCAGCCTCCTCCCCTGGGGCGGCGGCGTGGCTATCAGCGCTTCCACTCCACGCGGCGCTCACAATGCCTGACGAGGTCTTCCGGACGGCGGTCCACCGGCTCTTGGGCCTCCTTCCCCCCTGCCTCGTGGGCGTCCCTCAATGCGAGTGCGGTGCCCGACACGATGATCCTGCGGAGCTGGCCGCCCACATGCTCCGTTGCGCCCACGGGGGGGAGCGGACCGCTTCGCATGACCTCCTGCGCGACGGTATGCAGGGGGTGTTTTCGGAGGCGGGCTTCAAGGTTGCGGTAGAGAACTCCTCAATCATGCCCATTCAGCTGGGCGCGGACGGCCAGCCCCATACGCGACGCGCTGACCTGGTCGCCATCCCTCCCGGCGGCGGTCCCCGCATCATCGCTGATGTGGTGACAACAGACTGCATCGACTCCGCCAACCCCACCAGATCGGCGTCGTTGGCAGGGCACGCGGTCGGCCAGGCGGCCCGCGGCAAGGAGCGAAAATACGCTGATCACCCGGTGGGGGATGAATTCGCGGCCCTGGCGATGGATGTACACGGGGCTTTCGGCAGCCGCTGGCTGGATCTCATTCAGCGGCTTGCTCGCCAGGCCATTGACCGGCGGCCGGGTCTGCCAGGGGCGATGCCCGGCTTCAACGCCGCCGGGTCGCTCGCACAAGTCTTCCGCATGCGCCTGGCCGTATC
>WELB01000047.1:664065-678027 GCA_009602725.1 Spirogloea muscicola
AAAAAAAAAAAAAAAAAAAAAAAAAAAAAAAAAAAAAAAAAAAAAAAAAAAAAAAAAAAAAAAAAAGAGCCGCCGCCGCGCCCCTTCGCGCTCGCGGCGCTCGCGGCGCGCCTCCAGGCCGCGCTTGGCTGGCCTCGCCGGGCCGTGGAGCCACCTGCACTGCCCTGACTGCCCGGCGAGGCTGCCGCCGAGCGGCCCCTGGCATTCGTCATGACGGCCGTCCATCGCCTCAAGTCCGTGGACTTCTACAGGTCAGGACGACCAGCTGCCTGACGAGACCTCCTTTCGATGTTATCGTGGCAGGGATTTGTGCCCCTGCGTAAGTTCCAGCACAGTGACTCTAATGATCAGGAGTTGTCACTTAGGGAGTCTGTCGAGTATTTGTGTTAACAGGAGCATCAGGCTGAGTCGCAGTCTATCTCGGATCGTAGGTCTTCAAATGCCTGGTCGATACGGACTCTGCAGCAAGGCATCCAGGTTCCCAGCAGGACTAGGGCTGGCCCTTGAGTCTGTCCCGGTTGTCCTTTCCATTGTTTGAAAGGCGGCATGGTGATGTCAGTGAGACGACCAGTCCAACTTTCTCCACCATCTCTTGCGACCATTGTTCCGTGTACAAAGCAGGACCTTCAGCCCTCTGGACCTAATTACAGAGTCTGTCTTAGATGACACCTTTTTAGCAGCACACAGGGACTAGAGGAGGTTGAATATGTGCAGTCGGTGCGGCATGGTCTGCTGATTCTGCATCGTCCATTACATTGCTCGCAGGAAGATTCCCAGGGACTTGACTGAAGCCTCTCTCTCAGGAGGGGGTCTGTCCATCATTGCTGCCGTGTCTATGGTCCTCCTCTTTGTCCTTGTAAGCCCTCTGTCACCCTCCTGCCTACTGCCAGTTGAGTCAACGTCGTCCGTGTTTGGGCACGGAAGGCAGCTGACCCCTACGGAAGATGTGAATGAATCCACAAAGTTACAATATTCAGACAAAGGCAACTACAAATTACTGTTTCTCTATTCTTGCAGAGACCTTAGGGGTTGAGGGCCCATGCCCTTCTTGTGACTGAGCCTGGATGCCTCCTTGCAGGAACTTAAGTCATACCTGTCCATATCAACAACGACAGCGGTTGTGGTCGACCGCTGTAATGACGGTGACTTGTTGCGCATCAACTTCAATTTCAGGTGACCAACAACCATTGCAGTTTGTCCTTGTTGACATCGGTCCTTGCATGAGGTAGCTATAGGCGTGTGCTTCCAAGTTGCTGATAAGTGCAGGCCTCCCTCATTCGCCCCTCCCTTGACTTGCGAAATCTATGCAGCTTTCCTGCACTGTCGTGCGAGTTTGCATCAGTTGACGTCAGCGACGTCCTGGGCACTGTAAGTTGTAATCGTTGTTCCTGGCTCAAGATATGTCTTTGATGACCAAGTGGCAGAAGTCTAGCAATCTTTGTTATTGCAAGGAAGGTTTACAAGTGTGTCCCTGTAAGCATGTGTCCCTTTCTCATAGCAAACACTTCAGGCTTGTGCTGACCATATCAGAGCCAGCAGAGGAGTATGTCAATGCAGCCCTAAAGCGGTTCTCATCTTCTGATCGCATCTTGGGAAGTTGCATATAAATCACTTGCTTGTGAGCAGCGACGTAAGAAAGTGAATCGTTTTTTCATCACAACTAAGCACTTGCAAAGAGCAAACTCTGTTTAGGAGCTTACATCCTTCCTATTGCTTTTCAGCATAGATTCAACCTTACAAAAACAGTACGCAAGTATCCCATCAACCAGCACCTTGAAGTGGTTGGCCCTGAGCACCACCCTGACCCTGTACCTGTCACAAATAAGCACGGAGACGAGCACCACGACCGCCAGCTTGCTGAGATGAAGCATGGTGTCTACGATGACGGCAATCTGGAAGGAGCCCTTGTGTTAACGGACGACAACTTTGACCACTACGTTGCAGAGTGGGTTCTTTTCATTGCTTGTATACCTTCCCTGCCAGGCTGAAGCATTCCAAAGTCAAGGCCATGTTTCGATGTGTCACCCCACAAGCGCACACGCTCATTCGATGACTATGTTGTGAGTTGACTGAGTAGCTGTTGCACTGCAACTGTGTGCCGCTGGACGCATGTGGCTAGTTGGTCAGTCAGGCCAGCCTGTCAAATGCAGCCTCTCAAGTCCTGACAGGAGTCATTCTCTTCTGATTGTCTGCTTAGACAGGTACCCAGTGGTTTTTGTGAACTTTTTCGCGCCTTGGTGCCCGTGGTGCCAACGCCTGGTCAGTCTCACCTGACTTACTGCGAGCCTGAGGCAACTCCTGCTATCTGCCTAGACATCTCAATAAGTGCAGCAGATAAGAGAGGCATCTAAACAACGTGCTGATTACGCAAGGCCACTCTCCAGGTACAGGTGCATGCAAGCATTCATGAAATGAGAGGAGGCAGAGTGCTTTTGCACTTACACAATGTCATTTATGGGTTTGCAGGAGCCTTCCTGGGAAAAAGCCTCAAAGATCATGGCAGCCAAGTATGCACTAGTATAGTGTAACATGTCAAGAGCGGCACTGGGTTATCAGCTCATTTTACGAAATGCTACAGATTACCTTTGTGCTTCTTGCAACTGGCGTCTTCAGCAGGCTCTGTTTGCGAGCTTCTCTTTGGACAACTTTGGCTTGGATTTACATGTATTGAGTCAGCAAGACGTTGAACGCACCTCTAGAAGCTCAGGTCTCTGCATGGTAATCTTCGCTCGCTATTAGGTACAACCCTGAAGCAGATGGAAGGATACGGCTGGCTAAGGTTGACTGCACGATACATCAGAATCTATGTAGGAGGTAGGTCTTTCTTCCTGGGTCATATAGCGCAAATAAGTAGCTATGCATCGCTTTCACGAAACATCATTCTGGGGGTGTTAGATCTTTCATGATAGCCGTTAGCAAGTGTCAGTCGTTTGTCTAGAAGGTGGAGTCTCTGCCTCTGATTCTGAGAGCTTGGCTTCCAATATATAGGCTTTAGGGTACAGCGTTTCGGGTTCTGCTTTGGACTGAGAGGCAAGTAAGGAGTTGCTGTGGTGACATTTATTTCTGTCTGGCGCAGCCACCATATACAGGGGTTTCCTTCCCTTCGTATCTTTCGGATGGGGCAGAATATTCGAGACATTCATGGGCAACATGATCACGAGTCTTACTATGGCAACCGCGATACCGATGCCCTTGTTGAGGTAGCCATTGGCTGTCATTTTCAAAAAGTCATTTTTTCTGCAGTCAAGAGTTGCACTTCTCAGAGCCATGTTATTGCTGCATACTTTAGGGCATAGAATGAAGGGTTGAAGAATAGGAGTTTAATTGAAGCTTCTGTCTTTGGAAATTGACGTTGGATTTCTGACAACTGGAAGGATGTGTACGGTTGTGAAGTGCATGGATGCAGAATGATGAACCACCTCTCACTTTGCAGTTCGCAGAATCGCTAGTGCCAGAGGCAGTGCTCGGTGAGGATGGCAACATTGAGATGGAGCACAATCATGAGAAGTCGCTGCCGCATGCCCACCTGCGACGCAAGGCTCCATCGTCTGGAGGCTGCAAAATTGAGGGCTTTGTTCTTGTAAAGAAGGTGAAGTACACTCACGTACAAATTTAGTAAGCATATTCCCTTGCTCTGAATGCAAACAAATCGGAAAGGCAGTCCTTTGCTGCTGTAGCTGGAATTTTGTGTGGCTGGATTCGGTGTCTTCCCCAGGGTGGTGAGTTGCGCATGCTGACTTCCTTGAAGGTCAACTGGTTGCATCTCATATTCCAGAAATTGAAGTCACGCCCTAGATTGACTGCGTACAGGTCCCTGGGAATCTGATGGTGTCTGCTAGCTCAGGCTCGCATTCCTTTGACCCTGCAAGCATGAATATGAGCCATGCCGTGGATCATCTGAGCTTTGGGAGGAAGCTTGCCCGGTGGCGTCAGGACGAGCTTCACAGGCTCATGCCTCACTTGCCGCAGCTCCCAGACCGCCTGACAGGCAACCTCTTCGTCTCACACCATGACAATCTTACAGTGAGCCCTAAAACCTGGATGATAATTGGTATCACATATGGCAGAACAATGTGGATCTCATTCGTCAGTGCACATCATGCTCATGAATTTATTGAGACCCACATCCAGTAGTCAATAGCAGCTATGCTCTATAGGCATGCAGAATTCTTCAGTGACATTGTCGCTTGGACTGGGTTCTTATGAATGTCATCTGAGAGCTTTCCTATTCTTTGCAGCATGATCACTACCTTCAGGTGGTCAAGACAGAGGTGCTGCCACTACGCAAGGCAAGGGACGACAAGGTGATGTTGCAGTACGAGTACACTGCACATAGCAACACTCTTCAAGCAGAGACTGTACCGGTGGCAAGATTCCACTATGAGCTCTCACCTATGCAGGTGCACCTTACCTCAGTGCACAAGTTGCTGCTTTATTTGACTGATCAATTTGAGAAAGTGTTGCATCTCCTGAAAGTACAATTGATAGTTCATTTTGCCTTGAAATTAAAGGAGTAGATCCTCCATGGAAGCATGGACACCGCTGTAGCTGAGAAGGGAGTTAAGGCCTCACATTGGCAACATGGCATGGCACCTGTGCAAGTCTTATGAGTAAAGCTGCTAGGTATACAACCACTGAGCATTGGTGGTCAGACTTTGTGCTACTTTAATCTTTGTGGCTGTGTCATAGGAGAGTAGCTCAATCTCGAGTCATCAACTTGCAGGTACTTATAAGTGAGCAGCGGAGATCATTTTCCCACTTTTTGACAAACGTTTGCGCCATCATTGGTGGCGTTTTTACTGTGAGACCTATTTCAGCCCCAGTTCTTGGCTAGCATTACATTGTTGCTTCTCGTACTGGGGTCGAACGTTGAGCCATCTGCTAAGCTATGATCTACAGCTAGGAGGTGGTAATGCCTGTGTCACAGAGACAGAAATCACAGTGGCAGCATGTTTGCTACTCCATGCATCAGTTTTGAATGCATAGAATTTGCCTCTTCAAACCATGGAATCAGTAAGAGTTGGATTGCGCTCAGCCATCCTCCATAGTGATGCCATGTGGTTACGTGCACGTTCAATAACTTGTTAGCAAGCTGGGAACTGGATTGGTCTAGGCCACCTCATGTCTCACCTGCCAGCTACTTTCCTGGTGCAGGTAGCTGGCATCCTTGACTCAATGCTGCATGGGGCCGCGAGCCTTGTGAAGAAGGTGCAGCTTGGAAAGCAAAGCTAGTCGTCAATTGTGCTCTAGTAGCTATTACACCGCCATTGACCCATTGCCTTGGACCGCCGCTCAGACCCTACAGTGCCCTGCAATATTGATCTAGCTATCATGCAAGGTAGATATTGTACTTGCAGTTGCAGATGCGGTGAGAACCTGTTGAGCGTCATTGAGCGTCATTGCCGAAAGTGTCATGACAAGGTGATGAAATTGAAAGTGTCAAGGTGATAACTTAGGCATAACTTATTCATGGGGAACAGCTCCTTGATCGTAGTGGCGCATACCTTCTCAAAGACAAAACTGGTCATTGGACTCACTCCTAAATCTTCATAAACCTTCAGTTTGTGCCCACTGGACTTCTCTGATGTCTTCGGCTCCTGGAAAGCCAACCTAGGGTGTAAGAGGATCTTTGTTCGGGCCGCAAGGGGGTGGGATGGCGTCAGCGTCATCATCCGCGGCTGGAGCAGCATTAGTGTTACCTGCGCAGCTCGGCAGCGTGACAGTGGGAGCATTCAGTCCCCGTCAGTTGACAGCAACGTGACGCCGGCGTTACCGCCGGGCCTGCTCTGGCGACGCTGATGCCCCCGGACGCTGACGCTGACACCTGCTCAGCTCGACGAATGAGCGTCCGGGTCGCTGCCGGGCTGCCCAATCATACGGCGGGAGACACGAGGAAGCTGCCAATGAACGCCCGGCAAAGTAACCACGTGCGCTCCGGAAGCTTCCTGGCGCGCCGGCTGGCCCTCCGATGGGGCTGGCCATCCGACGGGCGGCGGCCCCCCTCGGGCCTTCCGACGGAGGAACTGCCCCCGCTGGGCGGATTATCGGCGGGGCCTAACGGCGCCGCTAAGTCATCGATAACGCACCTCTCCGCTGAGGCCTGGGGGGGCCCGCTTACCTCGATCCCGTCAGGAAGGGGACCAGGTCCCAAGCCGCGCTATCGAGAAGTTAGCCCGCTATCGAGCTTTTAGCTCGACTTTAGCGGCGCGGCGCCGCGGCGCACCACTTGGTCCTCGGGTAAGCCGCCGTAACCCCGGCGTCGCGCGGGAAGCGAGGCTGTGCTGCAGACTGTGTTCATCCCCCCGCCGCCGCCGCCGCCGCCGCCGCCGCCTCCGCCGCGGCCGCCGCCGCNAGCGAGGAGCCGGGAGCTGGCCGTCATCGCACGGGCGCCGCGGGAGGCTGCGGGCTAACGGGCGTCGCCAGGGGCATGGCCGCCATGAGGCGCGGCCGGGCGCCGCCGCCGCCGCTGCTGCTGCTGCCGCTGCTCCTGGGGTCGCTTGCAGCAGCATTGGCGACGGACAAGGCGAGGCTCGCGCTGACTTGAATCCGCGCCCTCTTGTCGCTTGCATCGTCGGAGTGGGAGCATCCAGCTTGGTCCCCGTTCACACTGTCGTCCATCCATTCAGGATGCGCAGATAGGATTTACAGATCCTACCAAAACCCATTGGAGTCCCCTTGATTGACTGGCAGTGTGGCAGCTTCGTTTGCACATTGCAGCAACTTGCCAAAGCAATGCATCACCCGCTTGCATCAGCTCGACTGACGCCGTCGAGAGTTTCTCGTGGCCGCAGGTCGTTTTCTACGAGTCCTTTGAGGAGCCACTCGAGGGGCGCTGGATCGTGTCGGAAAGCAGCGATTATCTAGGTGAGTTGTGCTTTATGGACTGCACTATTAATTTGCACGGAGTACATCAAATTGGTGATCGCACAGGTGGATTGACATATTTCCGATTCTCCATAGGAACTATTCTTGGTCCTTGCTATAGTTGGGAGTGAGCTGGCAGCTGCCACATAGAAGTGCTTAAGACTCATGCCTTCCGAGACTGCTGACTGAGATCAGTGTCTGATTTATACTGATTGCGACAATGTCGGCTCTTGGTGCTTTCGTCAGGTGAGTGGATACGGGAGAAGAGTCTTGGCCATGATGACTATGGCCTCCTTGTGCCCACGAAGGCAAAGAGGTACGCCATAGCGGCTGTGCTTCCTGAGAAGGTGGATCCAAAGGTGGACACCGTCGTGCTGCAGTACGACCTGCGGCTGCAAGGAGGCCTCGAGTGTGGTGGCGCCTACCTCAAGTTCCTCATGGACCAGGCAAGACCTCACTTCGCAGATTGTGATGCAAACTGATGTCATAATATTGTGGATTACATATTGTCTTCATTACCTATATGGTTACTGGTGCTTTTGCTGTAGCAGGAGGCAGACTGGTCCCCCAGCCAGTTCTCCAATGAGTCCCCGTACTCAATCATGTTTGGGCCCGACAAGTGCGGCGGCACCAACAAGGTGCACTTCATCTTCCGGCACAAGAACCCCAAGACTGGCAAGTTCGTGGAGCATCACCTCAAAAACCCCCCGACGCCCATCACGGACAAGCTGTCGCACGTCTACACCGCCGTCCTCCACACTAACAACACCCTGAAGGTGCACACAAGGCTCTTGTGTAGCTGATATCGGGTCACTTGCCGAGATAGGCATGACTTTTGGCAGCTGGCATTGGATGCACTCTTCCCATACAAATGAGACTCAGCGATTGCTGTCATGAAGGAAGGGTTCGTGGGTGCGCTTCGGTGGAGAAAGTTAACTGCAGTAAGAGAAAGACAAAGAGTCACACTTCATTTGCTGACATTCTGTAGACAGTCCTTATGTGCGGAGACCTGGCAACTACTACTTGCCTTTAGTCATGCAAAGGTGCATGCATGCACCTTGGCATCACTTTAGTAACCACTATTGAGAAGGGAGAAGTCTTGGAAGTCAGAAGTCCTTCCATGGCTTTATGCAAGGACTTCTCAGAGTACCAATCGCTCTTCTTAGATTCTCCTTGTTATCATATTAGAAAGTTCAGCCCAGGCACAGTACTTAGAGTGGCCAACAAGCAGGTATAGATAGATGACCATCGTTAGAGGGCACGGTTTTCTCGAGCATTGTTCTGATAGCTGTGAAAGACGCTGTTGTGGGGGACAGCCAGCTGAAATTACTGTAAGCAGCCACTGTCTGATGACAGGCCTTGAGTGCCACTTCTGCAGCTGCTGATTGACGGTGTGGAAAAGAAGACCGTCAATATCTTGTCGGATCACTTCGATCCTCCAGTTCTTCCGCCGAAGGAGATCAGCGATCCTGACGACAAGAAGCCGGCTGACTGGGATGACAAGGGAACGATTCCAGACCCTGATGCAGTGAAGCCTGACGACTGGGACGAGGACGCACCGAGGCAGGTGGAGGACACCGATGCTGTGAAGCCGGAGGGCTGGCTTGACGATGAGCCGCTGGAGGTATGCCTCGTCATACCCGACTCGCTCGGTTCTCCACCATGATCGTTGATTCTGGGTGTCCTTTGGAAGGCAACACAGTGCTCATCTTTCTGTAGTGCTCTGCAAAGAACGACATTTAGTCAGTCCATATGTCGTGATCTGAAATGCAAGACATATGTAAGTGGAAGTACATACGGCGACCAAATTAGCTGCAGGAAATTATTTGTTGGGCTGACAATTGGATACGGCCCTCGCTGCACAGATTGATGACCCTGAAGCCGCCAAGCCGGATGACTGGGATGATGAGGAGGATGGCACGTGGGAGCCCAACAAGATCACCAACCCGAAGTGCACACAGGGCCCTGGTTGCGGGGAGTGGACACGTCCCAAAAAGAACAACCCTGCCTACAAGGTACCAAGCATGCTCTTGCACATGTAGAAAAGCACGGAAGCGCGGCGTGCCTTCAATTTTACCACTGGCTTTACCACTGACGTTTTTATGACTTGTATGTGGACTCTGCTCTAACTTCGTATAGTTGGAGCTGCAAAGTATCTCAAGGTTGCTGTCTAGTTGCCTCAAAATTCCAACTTATCGACAGGAGAATGAGTGCAGGGCAAGTGGTCAGCACCGTTGGTCGATAATCCCAACTACCAAGGGGTCTGGGCACCCAGGAACATTGACAACCCCGAGTGGTTTGAGCTGGAGCGTCCTGACCTGGAGTCCATAGCAGCTGTGGGCATTGAAATTTGGACCATGAATGTGAGCAAGTGGCAGTATGCGGTCTCTTTCGACCTCCTAACTTTATTCTGA
Organism: Spirogloea muscicola; assembly: GCA_009602725.1. Lineage (NCBI taxonomy): Eukaryota > Viridiplantae > Streptophyta > Zygnematophyceae > Spirogloeales > Spirogloeaceae > Spirogloea > Spirogloea muscicola. The sequence goes on from WELB01000047.1 coordinate 673,344, forward strand.
TGCGCACCAAGTCAGCCAAGTTGGGCAGTGGAGTGCAACATGTGGTCGTGTACTGCGTCTACACTTGGTTTTGGTAACGTCCAAGTTCATTTGTTGAGCATTCATCGTGTCCGGGCACGCAGGATGGTATGCTGTTTGACAACATCCTGGTGACGCACGATGAGGATGTTGCGAATGAGTATCTGGAGACTGCGTGGAGGCCCAAGTATGATGCTGAGAAGAGGCTCAAGGATGAGGAGGAGGCCAAGGAGGCCACCAAGAGCAAGAAGCCAAGTGGCAACAACTGGGAGGTATGCTTATCCTTGAAGTCTAAGAAACATTTCCAGTTTTCTTGCTTTGCTCTTTACAGGCCTAAAGAGAAATAGGTCTTGACAATTCGCGGAGTATTCGCTGCAAGGAGTTGATAATAGTAACCTCTATTTGGTCGGCATGCAAGCAGGTTAGTAAGGTTGTTAGCGGAGGAGAGGCCCCATAACCTGCTCGACCTTTGAGTTGATCTGCAAATGCATACCCTTCGTGCAGGCAAAAATGTTTGAGATTCTCCACAAGATTCCCAAGGTCCCTTTCTTGAAGCCATTTACAAAGAATTTGGAGGTGAGCTTACATCTTGTGGAGCTTGCAGTATCAGCGGTTGAAAATTCTAGTCTGATGAAGTAAGGGGTGCGCGGGCGAGTGTAATTGTCTCTCAGAGGGGACAATCAGGTCATGACAGATGAAGCAGTCTCTTAAGAGGGAGAGATCTCTGGTTTGCCATTCAAGACGTGAACATGGTGGCTGAGGCTTTGCTTGTGCTTCGTCTTCTCTTGTAGGCAATAATTGAGCAAGGGCAGGACTATCCACTGGCGACAGCCGCCGTCCTTGGTCTTATCTTCACCACTTTTGTGGTCCTTCTCTACAACCTCACGTCTCTGATTCCATTCCTCCCAGCCAAGAAGGATAAAAAGGTGTGCACTACGCTTGACCGTCTTGGTTTCTTACCATGATTATCATGCTTGAAATGTCCCAGGCATCATTTTTGAACATTGCCGTGTCCATCCTGGCCTCTACCAATCTTGTAATGTCGAAGTCTATCATGATCGTGTCAGGTTTCTCTAAGCTGTTCTTGCTTAACGGATTAAGATGTTGTCCTGCTGTACGTTGCCAGAAAATTACACTGGAGCAAGCGAAGAAGGAAGATTTGTCTACATCAGACGACGTTGTTGAGGAGGAGGAGAAAGAATTGGAGCAACAAGTTGAAGACATTGCAGCAGCGGCAGAGGATGCTGCCGCAGAGAAGGCTGCAGATGCAGCAACAACCGATGGGTCTGCTGCTGTTACTGACGAGATATTGGAGGAGGAGCCCGTTGGGATGGCCACGCGGCGCAGGACGCGCCGGGATACGTAGTAAGGTAGCACTGGCACTCAGGCTTGGAATGCAAGATTTGAGGTCCTGGTGTAGGTATAGCACACGACATCATTGCAAGTTGCATGGTGCTCTGACCATGGTGGCAGCTTGCAAGCATAACAAAGCTGCCCAACTGAAGAACAGTCACCTGACCGTCTTGAGGTCCTTTGCTGAGCGGAGAGTAGGTGCGCAGTGCTTGCGCACCAACTAGTGCCAGCTCTTTTGCCCATCCGCGGCAGCTTGGCTTTCGAGGCAGTGTTGCGGTACTGTTGGTGCACGGTGTATAGCAATTCTCTGTGCATTTCGGCGAAGGGCGCTGTCGGTGCCGCAAGCACGGTGTAGTTGATTGTCATTGACCGGCAACACGACCATGGAGCAAAACGTATCCTGGTGACCTCTCCCTACTTTTAGAGAAGCTCTGCAAGGATATGCAGTCGTGGGAGGCCGCCAAGGGTGACAGTGGTGAAGGCCGCCAAGGGTGACAGTGGTGAAGGCTCAAGAAAGAGGGTGGAGCAACTTGTGGGACTGCTGATTCACCAACATGCTGCTGATCATGGGGTGTACTGAGTCTGTGGGCACTATCAATTTTGCTTTGACGAGCCTGCCTGCTGGTGCTGCTCACACGATCCTGTCAATCTTCAAGGCTGCTCATTTTCAGCCCTTGTCCCCTCTAGACGGGCTCTTCTCCTCAGAAGAGTGTCAACCGCACCCAAAACATGGCCAGTGCCTCCTATGGCTGACATGAAGCAAAGAGTTGGTTTCTGTGCTGTGTTCAGCTTGCCATGCTGCTGGCCCAGTGAGGCAACTGGTCCCCAGCTCCCACCTGTTCCTGTTGACTTTGTAGAACGGACAACTCTTGATGTCGCACCCTAACAGCCACCGCTTCTCTGTAAACTGTGATGATATGGTGGAATAGCAATTTGGGCTACTTAACCTCCCGACTCAGCTTAGGGGTCTGTGGGAGCGCAGCCTGTAGAAAGGACAGGAAAGAAAGAACTGAGCTTTTCAGAAGGGGGCAGGGGCTGTGTCGTCCCAGAGAGAATGGATACTGTCCTAAAGGCTGACAAGAAGAAGCTCGCCGAAAGGCGCCGAGTCCACAATGGGGTGGCCTGGCACATTGGGTTTAATTCCAGATTCTAGACCTGAGGCAGCCGCGCTGCTGCCTCCCGGGGCGCCCCAGCTATGACGGCCACTGGCTGAGTGAGGGCGGAGCCTGTGCTGTCTATGTGACTGTGTTGCTGATATCTGCGTGAAGGCGGAACCTATGCTGTTCAAGTGAGTGTGTGGCTGATCTCTGAGTGAGTGGCGGGGCCTGTGCTGTCTGTGGGACTAAAGTTTTGTTCTCACTGTGCCGCCATGAGCATCTTCGCATTTGAACCGCGGAGACGAGGGCGCGTCTGCTGGTCCTCAGGAGGAACGAGAAGTGCGCGCCCATAGAGAATTGGGGCTGGCAAAGCCAGCCCAAAAAAGAATGGACAATGTCCAAAGCCAAAGAAAGAGGAGCCGGAGAAAGGACTACACTACAAAACACTGCAGAACACAGAAACGATGCAAAGGAAAGCTCAGTATTCACGAGTGAGCAACATCAGGTCTGAGTAGCTCGCTGCAGGAAGAACAGCGCTTCCAAATTGATTGGTGGCTGTGAGAGGCCAGCCCAAAAGAATGTGCAAGGTCGGGAGGGGCCGCATGGCGCAAAAGACAAGATACTAATTGCTAAGACGGCAGCAAGGGGGCTCTCAGTAACGTCGAGTCAGTAAGTGCAGGAAAAGGGCAAGCGTCCAATCGAAGACTCTGGGTGGAGAAGATGAGAAGCCAGGCTGCTGATCGACAGGAGCAACATCAGGAGCAGCCAGATCAAGCAGAATGTCATACCCGTTTTCTTCACTCCGTGTCTAAACTGCGCACTTGCTGTTCTTCAAAGGCACCAACAGACCAGCCCGGAAGCCACGATACAGATGCAGGTGGGCTCAAGCGGCAGATACGGATCAGACTAGCACAGGCTCTGGCCGCAACCAGGGTGGGTAGCAAAGATGACCCTGGGGCAGTGGAGCATCACGATTGCTCCAACTTAGCCCGACGTGCTGGCACCCCTTCGCACCAGATAACAAGAAGAATCTACTTTGGGGGGGTGATGATTGTGAATCTGTCAGGAACTTCCAGTCAACAAATGCAGATCGGAGTTACTAGAGGACGGAAATGTGAAGTCATAGATAGTGTTTTCGTGATTTTGCTCCTTACTTGCCTTCCGTACGTTGTTCAGACCTTTCGGCTGGCCTCTCACAGAGAAAGAGCTCCTTCCGATGTAAGGCAGTGGCTGTGAGAGGCCAGCCCAAACGGAATGAACAAAGCCTAAAAAGCCGAAGTGCAAGATTACGAGACTACTCTCCGTGAAATTTGCGAATAGACGCTCAATGACCAATAAGTTAAGAAATGCAATTATTATCGGGCTGGCTGTTCACAGCCCTTGATCCGCTAGTTAGTCTGTCGGAGTTGAGGCTCCTCACTCGTTGCTATTGAGCTCATCCTACCCAGTCTTCAGACTGCGCTTCTGGCCCCTTCGTAGTGTGGCCCATTCGAACCTTGTCAACTGCCTTGTGGGCTGGCTTCTAACAGCCCTTGCCCCCGTTGGGAGAGCCACTTCTGTTTGGGTATTGTCCATTCGTTTCTGGGCTGGCTTTGCTAGCCCCTCTTTTCTGCCGCTTCTGGGTCTCGGCGGAGTGCCTCTTTCCCTGCAGCGAGCTACTCAGACCTGATGTTGCTCACTCGTGGGTACTGAGCTTCCCTCTGCATCGTCTATGTGTTTTGCAGTGTTTTGTAGTGTAGTCCTTTTTCCGGCTCCTCTTTGGCTTTGGACATTGTCCACTCATTATTGGGCTGGCTTTGCCAGCCCCTCTCTTCCTATGGGCGAGCAATGTCTTTGGGAGAGCCACTTCGCAATGCAAATCGGAGAGCTGGGGCTCTGACTCCGCTCGACTTGGTGGTCGGGCCCGCGTACTCGATACTTGGGGTGGTTGGAGGTTCGCGGCCCTGGCGATGGATGTACACGGGGCTTTCGGCAGCCACTGATGTGGTCGACCGCTCCAACCCGGGGCTTTCTGCCTCGCGGGCTGGCCACGCTGCGGCAAAGGCCGTTCGCAGCAAGGCGGCCAAACACACCGACCACCCGGCTGCCGACGAGTTCGTCCCCCTGGCTGTGGACGTGCATGGGGCTCTCGGATCCCACTGGCTCGACCTGTTGGCCAGGCTTGCACGGCGCGCTGTGTCCCGCAGGCGCGGTGAGCCGGCTGACTTCAACGCCGC
>WELB01000047.1:685578-707309 GCA_009602725.1 Spirogloea muscicola
CGCCGCAGCCGCCGCCGCCCGCCTCGCCTGGTTCGCCGCCGCCGCCGCCGCGCAGGCCCTGGCGGCCGCCTCCATGGTCGACAGCGGCCGCCTCCTCCACGCCTCCGACGCCGACAGCCACCGCCAGCGCCTCCTGCGCCGGGTACGCTAACTTAAACCCTAAACCCTCACCCTTAAACCCTAAACCCGTTTCCATGGCCGCCAGCAGCGCCCGCAGCGGCTCTGCTTGGGCGCTACGCCATCGCGCCAGACGTGGCTGAGCTGCGTGCGAGGTCCCTTCCCATTAGCCATCTGGTATCCAGGCATTGCTTAGCGACCTTTATGTGTTGACCCGTGGTTACTGAGCGGGTCAAGTTGCAGTGGGTAATGAACGTCAACAGATCTGCTTGCCTTTGTACTTGGCCAATTTAGCCTTCGAGTATATCATTACACGGTTATAGTAATTATACTGTTCCCTTTCGATTGTGCGCAGGCGAGGTACAATCAATGGGTGGCCTGGGCGAGGGCCGGAGCGGCCGTCGGCATCGTCCAGGTGCTGGCGGCCGCGTTCCTCAGCTACGCCGCTTCGAGCGCCACTAGCGACAGCGCAGGGCAGCATGCCACCTGCCCTTTGCACGGTACGCCCTGCAAGCGCCTCTCGCCACCCAATTAGTCCACATCTGCGCTCTAATTGTCACACCTTCGAGTGCTCAGCCACTCACGCTTCTTGGGAAGCTCTTGGCGGGTCATCAGAGGACGAGGTCGTGTACTGTCGGGTATCCGTTGCAGGCGCAGCAGCCACCTTGTCATCTTACGAAGGCAACTTGGTTGTTGAGCCCCATTCGGAGCGTCACGGTGGTGCCAATGCGTGCTTGAAGAAGCGACGCATGCAGCCATTGACCCTGAAACCTACACCTAAAAGCCTAATCCTAAACTCTAAACCCTAAAAGGGCTTTGTCCCCGTGAGGATACTGAGGTCCTCCGCAGGACCTTACGGCCTCTCACGTACGGCTGCGGCTTTGTGCAGGGGGCACGGTGGACCCTGCGCGGCGGTGGCTCCAGCCGATGACCGTGCTCCTCTGCGTCGCTTCCTGGCTGCTGGCCTTGGCCCAGTGCTGCGCCGGCGCGGATGTCCTCACGTGGCGCTCCCTCTACGAGATGCAAGGCCAGGCTTGGACTGCACACTACCGGACGATGTTCGACCGGGGCATCCGGGACCTCCTCTGCTGCATCGGCCGCCTGCACTACTGGTGGGCTATTGCAGGCCTTCGCTGCCATTTGCTCACAAGTACAGGTGGTCGCAATGTGCACTACAAGCGGAGGTCCAGGTAGTCAGGGTTACATGCTGCGCTCGTCACAGTCTTGTGAGTGACCAGCGATGACGGCCTGGATGGAGGTCGCCAGTGCTGCAGCTACCACCTCTAGTAACAATTTGTGAAGCACCATTGTGACGTCTCCACAGCCCCCTCTGGGTTGCGCAGGGAAGGATCGGACTCGGAGGATGATGTGGCATCCGTGGCGGCGGTGTTGGGCGACCTTGTTGCATACCGTGCGCTGGGGGCCACTCACCTTGAACTCCTTGCAGGTCTGCATGGGCATCGCTACCAGCGACAGCCTGAGCGAAGCTGTTGCAGATGGTCATTCTGCGCATCTTTCCTGTCTCCTGTTTTCACAGTAGCGATCTTTGCTCTTTGCTCAATTCGCATACCCACTCATGTGCACAACCATGAGCAGGAATGGCGTACTTACAAGAACAGCAGTCGCGCCGTCCGTACGAGCAGCAGCTGCCCTCTCCTCCAGCTCCTGTCATCCGAGAGGCTGCCGCCTTGCACCCGTATGCTGTTGCTGCGTATACGGTAGGCTGCAAGCCTTGTCAAGGTCATGCTTCTGGCATTCACATCACTCAGTTGACATGTATGCATCGGTTCACGGTGGCTGTCGAAAGGTGGACAGCATCAGGCTGGTCTTGCTCGTGGCACAGCAATTGCAGAAACTGGTGCAGTCCACTGCCTCTTCACTGACGCTGTCGACGGAGTCTGCTCTCTCTTCTGCACCTTCGCTCCAGGGCTGGCTGCTTGACTTCGGGCGACACCCATTCCTGTTCTGCTGCGCCTGGCTATGGCGCCAAGAAATCCTATTCCCTTGGCGTCTGAGCAAGTGAGTGATTACCTTGCTTGTCTCAACTTGCATTATTGGCAGAGATGTGTTAATGAGGAGCCACGTGCACCATCGGTGGCCCGCAGATGCAGTTTCCTTTCCGACTCTCTGCTGGCCATGGACTCAGAAGCTCAGCCATGCTTGGTTGTGCTATGCAGCTCATGCTTTTGAATCCACCATCTTGACTATTACGTGGCCTCACTTTGCAGGAGGCCGGAGCTGGAGGGCGACAACTGGTGGCGGGGAAATGCTGCCGCCTTCTTGCGGTGGGTGCGCCTGCCACCAGATACGCTTCGACAAGGTCGTGTGAAACAGGTAACCATGCATCCTTGATGTACAATCTTTTGCTAATGGACTTCGATCAAAGTACTGCACTGCTTCTGTCTGAATGATCACACTAGAGCATGGAGCGGCTGACAATTCTGGCCACTCTAAGGAAGTCCCTCTCGCTGTCACTAGCCAGCGCTATCAGCACCTTGATATCTAATGCACCTAGAGGAGAGCGTCTTAGCACTTTGGGTCAGCAAAACAGTCACGTTTTCTGTGCACACTGCTGTCTGCGCCTGCTTGGCGGCAAACAAGTAGGATGCTCAGGAAGGAGAGGGGATGGGGCTAAGAGAAGCCAGCCCAAGGGATTTCTAGAAATGGGGTGCGCAGCACCAACACTTGGGGTCAGCAGCTGTCACTCACAGCATCATCCTTACGGGCACAGAGATTTCTTGACGTCAAAGACCGTCTTCCCTGTGTTTTGCGCAGACAAGGGCGCATGCTGTCTACTTTGTCGTTGTATTGCACCATCTCAAGTGTGTGGTGATAGCCGTGCGAGGCACGGAGACCCCCGAAGACCTCCTCATTGACGGTCTTGGACGTGAAGTGCCGCTGCTGGAGTCTGACTTATCTGGGATTCTCAAGTAAACAATTACTACTCCTGGGGCTCAGGCGAGGCTTCCATTCTGCGTCGCGCGGGTCTGCCACTGAGGCACAGTCTTCAGTGCTTTTTATTGCATTTACACGTTGTAACGGTCGCAGTGAACAATAGTCGCACCGCTGGATTTTACTTAGTATGGTATCCGTCAAGAGGGAAAAGGTCGTGCTTGTCATCAGTGCATAGACACAACTTGATGAATGAATCCTCACAATGCTCACCCTGTCAGAAAACAGTGATCAGCCAATGAGTTGCTCATCCTTGTCATTACAATCAGTCTATCTGCAGTCGTGTCTTAGCTTAAGCACAGTATCCCAATGCCAGAGTGGTTGCCTCAATACAGAGCAATGCTATCAGTCTGTTATTTGGTACTAACATTGTTAAGTGGACCTCTGCGTGGGCTTGCAGACCGACTGTTGGAGACCTGCTCCCCACAGCTGTCTCGACTGTACCCCATTTTGCACATGCCGGAGTGTTGGCAGCAGCACGCGAGCTTGCCTGGCAACTGGATAGCCTCCCTCAAGACGAGTATATTGGAACTCACAGCCAACGTAATCTATATTTCTTCAAGAGGCCCCTACCTTCTGCGATCTGATGACCCACTCCGCAATAGGGCCGTAGATTGCAATGCTGGCCTGCTCAGAAGCTAAGTTGTTGAGGAAGCCGTGCATCAGTCCTTTGTGCTGAGTCTCTGCTGGACATGACTTTCGTTTGCCTCTCTTGCCACTCATGAGCTGACCTCATGAAACAGAGCAGACTGCCACTGTAGCCATTGCCAGCTCCAGTCAATCGCTCCGATGTGTTAGACTTGTATTGCTCACCTCTCTGAGTCTTGAAAGAGCAAGGTGGGCCGCTGCTGTTGATCAGGCCCCGCCTCTTTTCACGCTCGGTGTCGTGCTCGTCACAGAATCGTAGTGATTGCCCCTGGCAGACGACAACGTGCGGCCGAGAGCTGAAAGCAGGGGCCTCCTGTCCTCGTTGCTTGCCCCGGGGGCCGAGTGTGAGGGCTACGGGCTGCGCTTTGTTGGGCATTCGCTCGGAGGCGCTGTGGCTGCCCTGACGGGACTCAGGGTGAGTGCCCCACTCCTGGAAATTAGGGTTTAAGCCTTAGGTTAGGGGTTAGGGTGCTACTTCTGGCCTGCTGAGGGCAGTGCAGCAGCAGGCACATGTGCAGTGACTTGACAGAGCTGACTGTGCAGTACTTGTCTTATACAACTCCGCTAGCTGAAGCGAACTATTCGTGATTTCTCGCAGCTTCATCTCCGCTTTCCGGATCTGCATATATATGGGTACGGGATGTTGCCCTGCATGGACGCCGTCACCGCCGAGGCTTGCTCTGGCTTTGTGACCAGGTACTGCTGAACTGAATATCGAATCAGGTCAACTCTGCAATTGATGGTCAATATATCGGCACTTTGCTGCACCGTTGAGCACTTAGCACGGCGTGTATTGGCTTCACTGTGCCCTCGTGTGTAAATCTGTCTTGCGCATGATCATACGCCTGATATGGCGTTAGCAGATGTGCACGATCAGACAAGCACTCGGGTGTGCTGATTGGTCGGGGGACACTGCTGTCGTGCAGCATTCTCACTTGATGACATACAGGATGCCTGTGAAAGTTGTGTGAGTTGCTGAAGTGCTACAAAGACATGAGAAACTTGGGTTGCGCATATGACCCAAAGCACAGTGCCTGTGCTGCGCAGCATTGTATACAACGATGAGTTCTCGTCGCGCCTCTCCATGGCGGCCATCCTGCGTCTGAGAGCAGCAGCCCTGCGGGCGCTGGCAGCAGCAGGAGCTGCAGAGGACGAGGCACGAGGCGCAGTGGGCGGCGGCCTGCATATCATCCCGCCCACCATCAAGACGTTGACACGCAGCCTCTTCGTCCAGCCAAAGCCGCAAGGTACTACTGCTGATACCAATGCGACTGCTGATGACGATGCTGGTCATAGCAACGGTCACATGTTGGGCGAGCAGCAAGAAAGCTGGCATCAAGTCAACAGCAGCAACCATGGCAGTGATGTTACGGGCCTCAGTATCGACACAGCACAGGGTAGTAGCGGAGCACAGGCTGACAGGAGTACGTCAGAAAAGCCATTAGAGGAGCTACCACTTAAGAGGGTGGATAACACCGACGGAGGTGGCCTGTTTGGCGCTGCTTCGCCTCTCGAGAGAACAGACTCAGAGGCTTCGGACCTCTCCCTGCCAGAGTATTCCATGGCTGCATATGCAGTCTTCAGGGGCTTCGACTACGCAGAGATCAAGAGGGGCCAGCTCACACAGATGCGGTCTTCGAAGAGCATCGACCAGAATGACCAAAGAGAGGGAGCAACCCAAAGAGGGCGTGCTCGTCGTGGCCATGAGGGCAGGTGGAGGCTGCCGCCCGGCCGGAAGCGGCGCAAGCTCTTTTTTGCCCAGAAGGGCGCCCGCTACTTGGGATGGATGGTCTGCCGGTGCGCGTGCTACTCGCACCTCCACGGCCGCGCCAAGTCCATGCTTCCAGATGACCAAGCAGGCTCCCAAAAGTGCCCGGTGTGCGGAAGAGCACCTGCTTGGCACGACGGCGGCGCCCACATCCTCAGCGCAGGAGAGGGTGGCTGGCAGAACTTTGGCGTTGCCTCCCTGCCGAGGAGCTACACGGATGCTGATCCCGAGATGTGCGGGAAGGATGGAGGAGACTCGGAAGGCTCAAGCAGCTCGCAGAGCAGCAGTCAGAGGACTCGGGGATCCAGGCAAGGCGGCACAGACGAGGTGCCGGCAGGAATAGAGGATGGCTGTGCAGAAATTGCAGTCGATGCAAGGACAAGGCACAGCTCGCAGGACGTCGAGAGCGAGCAAGTCGGTGAGCTGGGCAGCTTGCCTTTGGACAGGCAGACTGACATAGCTGACATAGAGGAGCAAAGACGTGAGGAAGATAGTGCTGCGGTCCGGTCCAGACCAGGACTAGGACCAGCTGGAAGTGCCAAGAAAGGAGGCCCTCTGCCTCATGACTTTCCCTCTCACACCAGCGACAGTGACACATTTGGTGGGAGAGGAGCTGGAGCTTCTCAGACTGAGGACCATTCTCATGGGGCGCTATTGGGCGTGGATGCAGGCGCGGCGCGTCCGTGGCGCAGAAGGAAAGACCTGGCCAAGGCAGAGCAGGAGGAGTTGGAAGGCCTGAGAAAGGCCGAAACCAGTGGGCTGCCAGCCCAAGACGAAGCACGGGAGGGCGGAGCTAGAGCGCCGCAGAGTGGCGATGTGGTCATCGACGTGGCGCTCGATGGAGCAGGCCCACCTAGTCACGGCCAGGATGCTAGGAGCGACGGCGGCGGCGGCAGCGGCAGGTGGGGCGAGCAGGCGATGGGGGGGGGCCAGCCGGGCCCCGAGTCCAGCGAAGTGCTGGCGGAGAACCAGCGGCAGGTGACGGAGGACGTCAGGCAAGGTGGCACAGCCGAGATCACACCGGCTTCGGCCATGGCGCAGGACCCAGCGGAAGCACGGGGAGAGGGCGGGCGAGGAGAGGACGCGTTCGGTGGCGGCAGGTTCCCCGCCGAGCTCTTCGTTCCGGGCCGCGTGGTGCACCTCATTCGGGAAGACGAGGACAGCGGGTGGCCGCGGTGGGCGATGCCGGGCGGCCTCCGCAACCGGCACAACCGCAACCGCGGCAAGGGGCACCACCGCGCAGTCGTGACGGACCGCGAGTTCTTCCGCGACATGCTCATCTCCCCGTCCATGTTCCTAGACCATTTGCCCTGGAGGTGAGGCAATCTGATACATCTGATACATCTGAAGCTCGGTGGGTTACCCATGGAGGGTCGCCTGTTGAGCATGAGAAATTTTGATAGCAAGAGAACTTCATCAGTGGCTAACGAATAGGACATCGTGGTGGCTGCCGTGGCGCAGGGTGCAGCGGGCGCTGAATGAGGTGCTGGAGCAGATGGAGCAGGAGTCACCAGGTGTCGAGGAGGACTCCGCGGACGCCGACATGTCTGCTGAACTGAAACGCCTGGCGGACCGTGGGTGAGGCCGAGCTGCCTGCGGAGGTGCGGGAGCTTGCCGCACTGGAGGAGTGCACCAAGGTGCTGGTTCAGTTGTTGTGGTGTAATATATTTCCTGCAATGTTTCTCATTCTTAAAAGGGCTTGTTCCTTGCTAGCTGTGCGGCTACAGAAAAGCTTAGCTTAGCCATTATTGTACATTTTCCCTTCTTTAGGCCGCGGGCTGCCGCATTGCAGCCCCACTACTGCCGCTCTTTCGAGCACAAATACCTATCAGTGTTCGTGTTGCAAGTGAGAGTGGGCTAACTGGGGTTGCATTTTGCTCTCACCTTTGCCTACTTACTTAGAGAGGCTCCAAGAGGGCCGCACATTGACTTGGCTTACTGGCTGTCGTATTTGACTACCATATCCGCTGCTTGGCACATGCTCAGTGAAGCGCAGCATGTCAGCAGATTAATGTGGTTAGAATAAGAGTAAAGGATGGCACTATTATTGTTGTCGTATTTGATGCTAGCTTGGTGCCACTCCGACTTGCGGCTATTGACGAGGGTATATTGAGCACCGAGTTGACGTAATCGCTTGAATAGTGGCGTACTTTGCGTGGCGTACTTTGCGTTTTCAGGTCCTTCAGATATTGTCCGAATCTATATGTTCATAAGGTCCAAAGGGCCGAAAGGGCGCCAAAATCCACACAGCTATGCAGCTATGCTCTGAAGGCTTTTTCTGGCCCCTTTGAACTTTGTTCATCCCTTTTACTGGGCTGCCAATCACCGCCATCGCCCTCTACTGGAAGAGCCTTGCTCTCTTAGTCCTCCATCACTTGGAACACACTCCATTCTCATTCATAGTTAAGATTGATCTCAATTTAAGTTCTTAGTCTAAATCTCAATTCTTAGTTATTCTTTTCTGAAGTTGTCGAAGAGGAGGACATTTATAAGGAGCTGCCTGCGCCATTGAAAGGGATCACCATCACGTTCACAATACCACGTTGACCGGGCTTGGGACACAAGCAGCACCTCTCTAAGGGCAGCTTGGTTCCCAACTTGAACAAACATGCATCTTGCATTGTACAGAACTTACGAGAGCTTGTTACGCTGATGCCTGAAGCGAAGCGCAGTTTTCAAGCAGCCATGCAAACATCCCATTCTCAACGACAAAACTGGAGGGGTACGTGGTAGGATGGGGCAGGTAGTCAGCGAAGGATGAGAATGGGGCGAGGAATCTTTGTCAGTGCAGTTTGCAATGGCGTGGGAGTGTCTGGCGGCAATGATGTACTGTACTTGCTGCCTGGCAGGGACTGCTCGCTCGCAGACCCTTAAACCCTCCCACCCAGGAAGGATTTAAGCGGGGAGGAGGAGACCCGGCCCTCCACCCACCATGGCCGCCCTGGCCAGAGCCCCGCCGCCGCCGCCGCCGCCGAGCCCGCGCCCCGCCGCGGCCGCNGACGATGGCAGAACCAGAGAGGGAGGGCAGCAGCAGCAGCAGCAGCAGCAGCACTGCAACGGCGGCGGCGGCGGCGGCGCGGCCGGGCCGCGGCTTCCCGACGCTGGGCAGCCGCGAGAAGAAGGAGCTGCGGGCCTACGCCCACGAGCTCGGCAAGGCACTGGCCGTCCACCACGTAACAGCGCTCACCCCGCCGTCAAGATCAGGGTTGGGGTTAGTGTTAGGGTTAAGGTCAAGGGGGTTCAGGTTTAGGGTATCGGTGTTAGGGTTTAGGCTTTAGGGGTTTAGGGATGTGGGGTTCAAGAGTCCCTGACTCGCCTGGGCCCTGCGCTTGTGGGTGGCCGCCGCAGGTGGGCAAGTGGGGGGCGACCGAGGCCGTCGCGGCGTCCATCGGCGACGCCCTGGAGGCCAACGAGCTCATTGCGGTGTGTAGTCAAATCGCCCTTCTCAATGAGAGCCCTTCTGGGTCCTCGGTTGCGACGCCCCAGAGCAGGCCATCTGATGGCTTTAGAAAAGTTGTGCCTATGATAACGTGAAAGCCAAAAAATTCTGGAAGAAGGGATGTAGAGCCATAAAGGCTCTCTGGCAGGATGCAGGTTAAGGTGCTGGACAACTGCCCAGATGACGTCGACGAGGTCTCGGCGCAGCTCGAGAGCTTGACGAGCGCGCAGACGGTGGGCAAGATTGGCCGCAAGCTCCTGCTCTACAGGCCAAGTGTCACCAAGATGGCTGCTGCCGCAGCCCAGAGGGACAGGGAGGCCAAGATGCGGCCAAGGAGGGTGCCAACACATCGCACACCGGTGAGCACAGTCCGTGAATACAAGTACAGCATGTGATGTATTGCGGGTCCAGCTGATTACTCATGAGCCCGATAAGTAGATTATTATTGTCTGACCTTTCAACACTCAACGTGAGACGGTCTGTCGTACTTTTCCTTTGTGGCAGCGACGAAGTAATAGAGGTTCTCTCCTCCAGGAGGAGCAGGGAAGCAACAACGAGAACACTTGGCCAAGGATGTGATCTCATTGGCCTCTCGTCAACTTCTGCAATGCAGGGGCAGCTTCACTTGTGCCTTTGACTGCATTTGTCTGCCAAAGCTTGAGGTGAGCATGCTGTACTCTGATTTCTGCGCACCTGATTTGGATTCACTTTCTGATTGACTCGACGATTTGATTCCGATGTCAAGCATTGAATGAGGCTGTGCTTTTTGGCTAGTGACACTCAGGTGTCGCAGCGCACTTTCGACCCACGAATGCTGATGTATCTCTGAATGATGTTGATAGGCTTGACGGCTTCAGTTCAGAGCTGACTAAGCTGCGGAGTGCAGGTGTTCTTAGATGGCATAGTATCTGGAGAATCTAAGGAGCCGCTCAATGTTCACCAGTCATTGCATTACACAGGGCTCTCTTGGCAGCACTGCTACTCTGCTTGCCCATTTGATTCACTCTGTATGCTTGTTTTCTTAGCGTCAACATCTTGCACTCTTCTTACATAACATTGAGAGCTTCATCCTTAGTCAGGGCAATTTTCTGTACAATCTACTCTCACACTAGGTCACATCATTGGTGAATGTCACCATGTCTTGAGCTTTTGACTAACCACCCCATGTATTGTATAGTCACTGCATGTGAGCTGGCAAATGGAGAAGATCTCGCACATCGCATGGTGTTTATCTGTATCCTAACCAAATCAATCTTGGCGGGCTGCCTCCCACACAATGTAGTCAGGCCCTTGCACAGCAATGGACCAGCCGCTGCCAGTCGCTGGTGGTACAAATTCGTCGCGACCCAGCTTAATCCACACTTTGTCGTCAATCTTTGCTGCGTACAAGTTCCTCTGCGCCTTCTCAATGTGCACCTGTGGCAGCACAGAAATGGCATGACATCGTCTCTTTAAGTGGGACAAAATGCTGAGAGAGTGCCACTACAAGTATCCTGGCATTCTCTTGAACCCGTTTCACACACTCACTCCTGCCTCGTGCACACACATGCTAATGAGCGTGGCTGAAAAATCTGGATCGTGGAATACAGGCACACGGGGCTTTTGGAAGGTGATGAATTCACCTTTGACCCACAATTAATCTGGTTGCGTTTCCGAATACCTACAAGGGCTGCAATCTTGTCCTCAAGGCTCGAGAACAAGTGGTCCCAGAATACTGATGGTGTGCCAGGATGCGTGAGTATATAAGCATAGCCTTGACCTTCCTTCCCTTGTGGAAAGCGCCAGTGGCCCTGCGCAACAGGAGATACCACCTGTCAGCTGCCAGGAGATGGACTACGCACAAATCACCAGCTCCTTGCGATGCGAACCTTCAAGCACAGCCTCTTTCATTCTATTCTTAGAAAGACCAAATGAAATGCTCTGACAGTACCTTTCTTGAGCAATTATTAGTAAAGTGATGTCTACTGGCTTGGTCTTTCAAGGATGCAATACTGATTCATGCACGTGTAGCATGAGCTCCAATCTTGCCTCAAAGACTAATCATATGCTCAGAATAGGTAGTCATGCAAGTAGACGAAGAAACGAACATAAATATTAGCTTGATTGAATTGCTCCAATCAAGCTAATGCTCACTTGAGTGGATCCAGTGTCGTGGTTCTCAATGAAGGTGACAGTCCTCGATGGCCACAAACCCAAGAGACCTGCTGGCCGCCCTTGAGAATCGGCTAGGCGCCCGTACTCCCCAGTCTCTACTGCCTGTGATTGCCAATGACTGGAATCAGTCATCTCAAAACATGCCTCATCAACTGAGGTCCCCTGCATGACTATGCTGAAATAACCAGTTTGCCTTATGTTGTATCAGCTGGGACAGATGCTATTCAGGTGCATACCGCATGGAGAATGCCCTTCAGGGTGACATCAAAGGCTGACGAGAGGCCTCCACAAGCTGTAAGCCACTTGACAATTCTCTGACGGTGCTTATCCTGTGCACGTAACAAATATCAGGCCGTCAGGCCAAAATGTAAGGAAAGGAAATCGTGAAATGGGCATTCTATGCAGGCTGAAAGCAACTATCATCCATGCACAAAAACAAAAAACTGTTGCAATTAAGAAACAGCAAACAAGAGCACAGCCTCTAGCAGATGCAAAATCAGAGGGATATAGGCACCTGGTTGCGGTTCAGTCTGCCGCCTGTATAAGACAAGCTGTCCCAGTACTCCCCCACTGAGAAGTCTGGGTCAGAGGCCTCTATGTATTCTTTCACATGGCCACCCCAATAGCCCCTCACAAAGTCAAAGCGCCACCCATCATACCCAGCCTCAGTCCTGCACAACAAGCAATTATCAGCTGCCACTCTATAACTTATCAATAATACTTAACCATAGAAGCCGCTGACTTGGACCTTCAATTCCAAACGCAATAAAGCCAGGCTGCTGCTTGTCAAGCTCTTAAAGCCCTTGCCATAAGCAGATCGTGCCAACAAAATTTGAAGGTTGGATGCATTGCCTGAGCCACTGGAGCCAGAGAGCGAGATCCTTGCGCACAAACTCCTGCGAGTGGTCAATGTTCGGGGCTGCACCGAAAAAGTCACCCCGGCTCTTGTTGCCCTTCCCCTGGCAATGAAAGCAAGGGCAATGAGTCATGCATGCCTCATCTTGGTTGATTAGCCACTGACTACTTGCTTAAACTCGTCATTAGAAGCTCGCAGGCAGCCACCTTCAACAATAATGGTAATCCCACCCTGAGGCTGGCATGAAGCAGGACCAGCTGCAAGCTCCACAAGCATGTGAGCTGCAGCTTCAAGCTAGCGAGTGCAATCTTCACATCAATCAGCATTGACAATGGCACCTACCTGGTAAGTAGGATCATCACAGACAATGGCAGTCTCGTTCCAGTCGAGTTTCCCTCCAAATCTGTTCCAGACGCCCTTCTGATTCTGCCGGTGAGCACATCTGTGATTGATGACTACATCCGCCAGTACTCTTACGCCCAGATTCTGAAAACTCTGGATTGCCTGCTGCAACTGCTCCATGTTTCCGTACCTAATTGTCCAAACGATTTGTTAAGTTCATGAGGCAAAGCACAACCAAACAATATAGCTTGCCAATTACTGCCATCTGCACAAACTGACTACCTATGAAAGCGGGAGATAACACCAACTAAATACAGATACTTGAATATGCACTGTGACAAATTAAAGGACCAATGCACTACAGCCTCAGATACATTGTGCTAAGACACAGATAGATAGTTGCTCTTAGAGGGTTATTTTGTGGGTAGGTGTTGCATGGCGAGTCGCCCACCGAGACTGAAGGCTGTACAAGTCTCTCGGCATGTATCCCTGTGGCGCTATGGACTCAGCTGGGGGCGGAAACCACACCATTGTCATACCGCTTCGAGCAACCTCTTCGGCTTTTGCTTTGAGTTTTCCATACCATCTGCAAAACACAAAGGAGCAGTTGGTCAGCAATGTGCACCTTGCATGGTCTGACACTGGTATTCATGGTGCCTAACCCAGGTCATCACCACACTCACTACTATCAGCCTCCCACCTTCGGCTAAGTGGCCGTGACAGCAGCCCATATAACAGCTTCAAAGGTATGCAAGCTGCCTTTAGAGACTCTCTGTTTTTGCAGACAGGCAGCGGGAAGGAACACACATTCTACAGATACTTTGCGTACTTGGCACTCCAGGCTAATACATAATCTTGCAAGAAGCTATTGGGAGCTATTGGAGGTTGTGCATACCTGCCACACTTATGAGACTCCCAATTGAAAGCCTGTAAAAGGATCTCTCTACCCGTCCCGGTAGCTGAGCTTCCAGGCTCCCATGTGTCAAAGGAGCTATTCACCTCCTCCGTAACACCTTGCCTTAATCCGGACTAAAGGCCAGAAGACAGGCAGTAAAGATATCCAGCAGTCAGCAGAACAGCCTGCCCCACGTACCTCAAGATATTCATTTCTTGTATTGACAAGCTTATTGTCCTCAATGGTGCATATCTGTCAAGGCCGACTCAGAGGCTAACAATTTGAAAGAACGAGCTAAGAGACTAGAACATGATAGGCATGACTTGTGATTGCAAGTTTCAGTACCGAAGGGCGCACAAATGTCCTGTGCACTGAGCTATGCAACGTAGCTTCAGAACGGAAGCAGACCATGGCAATACCTGCGCTGCTCTAGCATTGACCTGCTCTTGCCTGACTGCTTCAAGGGTTCCACTTGTGGTCTCTGCTACGTCTTGTGACACTTGACTTTCTGCAGACCTCGCCAGCGCCTCCCCAACCTTCCCGTCCTCAGCACGTGACGCAACCCCCACCTGTCCTGTTCGGATCAGAAATTTTTCTTCTGTCTCTGCTGTCGCTAGTACGGCAGCTTCAGCTCCATTGTTCGTGTCAGAAGACACCGCATGTGGCTCTTGCACATGCACTTCAGGTTCAGGTTCAGGTTCAGATTCAGTTGCTATGTCAGCAAGGTCCATAATGCCAGCAGCTGTGCTTTCATGTCTCTCAGGCGGTTGTCTGACGTCTGTGGGGCCAACATCTGAGATATTGCACACCGTGGACTCTGCCTTGCTTGGAATTGTTGAGGATGGTTCTGAGGTGCCTTCAGCAGAGCTTGCTCCACTAGAATAGCTTGGCAAGGTGCTTACTGTAATGTCCTCGTCATCTGTTTGCCCCACTGACTGAGATATATCTGCGAGTTACACAAACAAAGAGGGTCCAGCTAACATCTCCATTAAACATCCTAGCAGGAATATGTGCTATGGCGAAGTCATTGCACTGATGTGTAGAGAGATGTGACTTAGTAAGCAGGCCTGCTCAACCCACCTCTGTATGGCAGGGGCACAAAGAAGTTGCCGCCACGATCATCAATCCACCTGCCTGACTCTGCTTCCTTGAGGACAAATCTGAGACCTCTGGCTCGCCGTCCAGTCTGCACCTCCAGTGACTGCTTCCCACTTTCTATCTGCACAAGGAGCACCAGCAGTCAGCAGATTACGATACTCACATGTGAAGTCTGTAAGGGCACTTAATAATGAGAAGCAAATTATGAAAGTATGATCTGCAGCTCTCAAATTGGAGGCAAATAGTATGCTTGAAGAAGTTGATGACTTGAAAGTGCAGAATCTGACCTGCAGTGGAGTCTGCACTGCGCGCGTCTTGTGCACTGTGCTACCAGGCGGGAGCATATGCCGCGGGGGGACCAGCCACGGCAGGTTCTTGCCCTCTCCTTCCACTACCCCCCAGTGCAGCAACAGCGGAACCTGCCACCAAAGAAAGCCAAGGCAAACTCAGTGCGCTTGATAAAGGTGAGACTTGGACAATTACTTGGCAAATCCATTGGCTAGTTAAGCATTTCCTTAATGAGGAATGAGCACTACTTTAAGATGCTCCTGTTCTCTCTTACTTCTGTCTGGCGGATACCTTAGTGGAGCTCATGCTGGCTGACCCCACCATGCGAACCCTGACTCAATGTTTTATCAAAGGCCCCCTTTTGCAGATATGGTTACCTTGCATCGGCCTCTTCAAGGCCGTGCCGGTAAAAACCTACATGTAGATCATACCTGGACTCGCTAGGAAGAAGATATTCATTCAAGCCTGGAGATCAGAGAAAGCAACTGGCTCACCTCAATATCTGTCTCGATACGAACCCTAGTGGGACTTTGCGCTGCAAAAGCCCGGAGGTTGTTCTGCACTGAGCGTTGCCTCTCCAGAGTATATGTCTTTACCATGGGCCCTGCAGGGTGTAGAGCAGAGCTTGGTACGCCTGAATCTTGACATGATTGAGATCTATGTACGGCTGGAGCATACCCACAAGCAGCTTAGAAGCGCATACTTCTTAGAAGGCTGCCAAAGAAAAGCTTAGCCTTACATCCATACCAGCCTTAGCGCCTGGACTGAGCAGGTCTGAGCAGGGCACAACGAAGTCATCCCTATGGTTTTTGAGCCACCTGCCAGTCTCCTCGTCCTAAGCACAAGCATCACAGTCAAGCTATCACAAATGTGTCTAATGCAAGCACCTGCTCAGCATGAAGCACACAGGCAATTGGAATTTGATTAGAGTTTTTTGAATAGAATTCCGGATATCATTCTGCACTGCATTGTAGAAAAATGCTGTTGTCCAGTGTCACATACCTTAAGCACAAATTTGACAGCATCTGGCGCATCCTGCTTGGAGAAACGGATGACAACCTGTCTGACCTCACCCCCTTCTTCAGTGCTGGTGAACGGCGTCTGAGCTGCAGACTACTGGAAAGAACACTGGAGCATCCATGAGCTACTTCGTGTTCAAATTAGACTACGAGATCGGACACTCGAGTATTGATGTCCAGAGAAGAGCAAGAAAAGCAGGCATTGAATGAAGTCCTGCATATGAACTTCTGGATGACAATATCAACTCAACTGGGCCCACCTTTGTCAATTGAGTGCCCAATGGGCAGAGAGCAGCTGGTGGAACCTGCCACCTCCTGAGCAGAGGCAGCCACGTAGTGCGTGATGGCCCACTCAATTAAGATGCCCTTTTCACCAGCAAGTGCTAGCTCAGCTCATCAAGGGAGATGATGAGAACTCTAAGTCCGTCCCACATGCTAGTTAAGTAAACCAACACAGGTATGAGAACATAGTGTTCAAAGCTTGATGGTCAACGCCCAATGCATATTGTTCAATACACAGTGCATTCTTAACTGCTTCTTATCAAAAGTGCTGATCTAACACACAAGGCCTGATCTATGCCAATATCAAGGGAGAAAGTGTGAGCTTCTGCATTGCCCATACGTCGAGCTGGAGCCTCTTGCGAAGATACCCCAGTGGAGGAGAAGTCGGGTGAAAACGGTGGAAGTAATGGTAAGCACTATCTCAGCCTGCTTCACGTTCTCCACGACCTGGGTGCTCAGTGTGCCTGTCTCCTGCAACTCTGAACAGGCAGCTCTGAGTGCCATGCCAAATGGCAGGTGATAGCTGCTTGGCGCAAAGCCCAGACTGGTCAGCTCCTCCCTCTTGCATAAGGCATCATGTTACTGATTACTCCATTTCAGCAGACTAAGATGCCCAGGAGTGCATCGCCTTCCCAGCAGGTCAACGTAGCAGGATGGACAACAAAATGCAGAACACACATTACTGATGCTCCCTCGTCCTTCTGGTAGTCAGCCACAAATTTACGCTAAGAGACTACCACACTGTGCGATCATGCCATCTAACGTCGAAGGCAGGCTCGTATACCTGGATCAGACGGTCCACGGTAAAGACATGCTCCGTTGCAGGAACGACGTCGGCGTCAAGCACCGAGGCTGAGGCGCCCATGGAGCGGCCCCGCTCCACACCCGGCTTGCTGGCAGTCCCGGCAGCTGTGCTGCTGGCGGGACCGTGAGCGGCAGCCAGCGGGTGCAAGGCTCGCCGGCCACGAGGCGTGGGGCCGCCGCTTGCTGCCTTGCGCTGGACACATGAGCGATTGACGAGGCGGAAGGTCACGATGAAGGCTAAGGCAGCTCCAACTAATCTCTAGCACACTCGGCGCAGCTAAGAGACGAGACGATAACAGACGATAATAGGTGGCACTCTAGGCACCCGGTGCGACGGCGAGGCCACGATCGGGAGCCAGCGGCAGAGGTAGATGGGGGAATGAGGGGCCGCAGCGTCGGAGCTCGTCAGTGCGTCACCGTTGGCAGCAGGGGCGGCCGCTCGGAGCCGCGCCGCGGCAGGAGAGCCGCCGGGGGCAGCGGGCCGCAGCTCCCGCGCGCCTTCGCAGCGGCGGCGTCGGCGGAGGAGGAGGAGAGCGCGGGCGGACGCGGCGGCGATCGCGGCGGCGATCGCGGCCATAGCGTGACCATCGACGGCCTCGTCTAATTTGGCAGACACCTTTCGCTGCAGTGCCGGGTAGCGATAGTGACACGTGGCGCTACAGGCGTCAGCCACTTGTCGCCTCCATTACCTTGCAAAACTTTAGATTGGCTCTCTCAGAGGAAAGAGCTCTTCCACTTTAGTGGCTGGGCAAAGGCCAGCCCAAAAATAATGGACAAGGCCCAAAGAGCCGAGAGGCGCCTGAATTACACAGCTATATACGAGACTACAGCGAAGAGAAAAGACGTTTCCAGGAGTGGCTGGGAGAGGCCAGCCCACATAAAAGAATTAACAAAGTCCGAAGGGACCAAGGCGGAAGGTATGCAGCAGTACTTCGACTACCCCTGCTGTCGTTTCTGCGCAGTCGTGTGGCAGCCTGTTTGCCTGGCTGCTCAACAGGGAATATTGAGCATCCAGTGGCCGTGTTCCTTGAGTCGCAGTGTTCCTCCGCGCTTTTCTGGCCCCTTCAAACTTTGTTTCATTCTTTTCCTGGGCTGGCCAATCATGGCCATCGCCTTCTGCTGAGAGTCTTCCTCAGACCTGATGTTGCTCACTCGTGGGTACTGAGCTTTCCTCTGCATCGTTTCTGTGTTCTGCAGTAAGTTGTAGTGTAGTCCTTTCTCCGGCTCCTCTTGCTTTGGCTTTGGACATTGTCCATTCTTTTTTGGGCTGGCTTTGCCAGCCCCTCTTTTCTATGGGCGCGCTCTTCTTCCTCTCGTTTGCAGCGAGCTCAGGCTCATGCTTTGCACCCGAAAGCTGGTCGAGCTTTAGCTGGTGGCAGAAGGGCTGTCATTTGCCGTCCGGTACTCAGGTACAGTCTGCAAACTTTGCGAGCTGACTCGTGGTTACTGAGCGGGTCAGCTTGGCAGCAGGTGATGGACATCTGTCGATGTCATTTACCTTTGCCCTTGTACATTCCTTTGGGCTATCTCTCACAGCCATTGCCTCATTGGGGATACAATCTAAACACAAGGCCACTCAGGCCCTCCATCACTCAATACAAGCTCTGTTGCCACTGCAATAACCTCGTACGAGCCCACAAATGGAACAAACTTTGAAGGAGTTGGGAAGTACAGAGACGACTGAGAACGTCTGCTAAGTGACCCTTAGTCGTAGGAGTCATTTCAAGCTTCGCAGCTTGCTATGGTGCACAAGGCACAGGGCATCAGCTCAGCAGCTCCTAGCTGCTGACTCTACTCCCTTCGCTTCCACAATGGCCTCTTCAAGTGCCAGTCAGGTATTGCTCGAGATGACCTTACGGAATGTCGGCGTTGCAGGGGATACCTTTGCTGCATCTACCAAGTAGCACAATGATTGTCACGAATGCAAGTCATATTCGTCATCAGACATTGTCTCATCACCTCTCCCAAAAGCGTGCTCGCTGCTGAGCTCCTTGGCGCTCACGTTCCTGTGTAGATGCTAGCTATCTTTTGTGCACACAAGAGCACAATCCCACATTGGAAGTCTATTGTATCCTCCTAGGCATATGACTGTGCAGACCATACTGCCGTCTATAATAGCGCAAAGGTGATTACTTCGCGCAAAGCGACCTAGGGAGCATGATTTGAAGTGACATGACTTGCATGATTGCCAGCTTGCACTTTCTCCTGGTTGCGCTGCACGCCCACTAATGCGGTCCAAAGAGCCAGGATAGGAGTGAGCGAGGAGGAAAAGAAACAGCTCGTTCATCCATTCTCCTTTCAATGTAAGGCAATGGCTGGAAGAGTCCAGCTTTGTGGAAATTCCAGCCGAAAGGAATGCGCAAGGTCTGGAAGGGCCGGAAGGCACAAAAACAGGCGCAAAGAGCACGAAACTTCTCTGCGATTTCTGCTAGTGCACGCTCAGTGACCTCTAGTCGGCTGCTCAACAGTGGATATTGAGCACCCAATGGCCGCTTGAGTTGCTGTGTGCTTTAGCGCTTTTGGAAGCGTCTTTTCGTAGCGTAGTGTAGTCCACCTCGCCCACACCCCAGACCAGCGTGCCCAGGCACGCTTCTCGGCGCTGGTTGAACAAGCGGCCTCCGACCAGGTGGTGGAGCTTCTCCCTCCGGCTGACCTTCGTGGGCGCGCCCGCCTGCTCTCAGCCTCCTCCACTGGGGCAGCGGCGTGGCTATCAGCGCTCCCACTTCACGCGGCGCTCACTATGCCCGAAGAGGTCTTCCGGACGGCGGTCCACCGGCTTTTGGGCCTCCATCATCCCTGCCTCGTGGGCGTCACTCAATGCAAGTGCGGTGCCCGTCACGTTGATCCTGCGGAGCTGGCCGCCCACATGCTCCGTTGCGCACACGGGGGCGACCGCTTCCCACGACCTCCTGCGCGATGGTATGCAGGGGGTGTTTTCGGAGGCGGGCTTCAAGGTCGCGGTGGAGAACTCCTCCATCATGCCCATCCAGCTGGGCGCGGACGGCCAGCCCCATATGCGACGCGACGACCTGGTCGCCATCCCGCCCGGCGGCGGTCCCCGCATCATCGCTGATGTGGTGACAACTGACTGCATCGACTCCGCCAATCCCACCAGATCGGCGTCGTTTGCAGGGCACGCGGTCGGCCAGGCGGCCCGGGGCAAGGAGCGAAAATATGCTGATCACCTGGTGGGGGATGAATTCGCGGCCCTTGCGATGGATGTACACGGGGCTTTCGGCAGCCGCTGGCTGGATCTCATTCAGCGGCTTGCCCGCCAGGCCATTCGACCGGCGGCCGGGTCTGCCAGGGGCATGCCCGGCTTCAACGCCGCCGGTTCGCTCGCACAAGTCTTCCTGCGCCTGGCCGTATCGCTTCAACGCTCCCTTGCCCACGCCGTCCACACGCGCGCAGGCCGTGCTATGGCCGCCGCCTCTGGTTCTCGGCGGAGTGCCTCTTTCCCTGCAGCGAGCTACTCAGACCTGATGTTGCTCACTCGTGGGTACTGAGCTTCCCTCTGCATCGTTTCTGTGTTCTGCAGTGTTTTGTAGTGGTCCTTTCTCCGGCTCCTCGTTCTTTGGCTTGGACATTGTCCATTCTTTTTTGGGCTGGCTTTGCCAGCTCCTCTTCTCTATGGGCGCGCACTTCTTTTTTTCTGGCCCCTTCTTGGCCGCCGCCTCTGGGTCTCGGCGGAGTGCCTCTTTCCTTGCAGCGAGCTACTCAGACCTGATGATGCTCACTCGTGGGTACTGAGCTTTCCTCTGCATCGTTTCTGTGTTCTGCAGTGTTTTGTACTTTCTCCGGCTCCTCTTTCTTTGGCTTTGGACATTGTCCATTCTTTTTTGGGCTGGCTTTGCCAGCCCCTCTTCTCTATGGGCGCGCATTCTTCTTAGCAGGGGTTACTGAGCATTACGTAGCTGCTTTGTTTCTTGTTGTGCTTGGTTTTCTTAGCACTTCCCCCGGCCCCATTCTCGTACTTTGTTCCTTCTTTTTTGGGCTGGCTTTTCCAGCCCCTATTGTGGGTACTGAGCTTCCCTCTGCATCGTCTCTGTGTTCTGCAGTGTTTTGTAGTGAGAGAAGGGCTCGCCCATTGAGGATAGGGGCTGGAAAAAGCCAGCCCAGAAAAGAATGAACAAGGGACGAGAAGGGGCCAGGGGAAGCACGCAGAACAACAAGCACTAAAAAAGAAACGTAGCAGCTACGAAGCACTCAGTGTAGACCTTTTTGTAGTGTAGTCCTTTTTTTTTCTTTTTTTCTTTTTTTTGGTTTAGCTCCGGCTCCTTTTTTCCGGCTCCTCTTTCTTTGGCTTTGGACAATGTCCATTCTTCTTTGGGCTGGCTCTGCCAGCCCCTCTTCTCTATGGGCGCGCACTTCCTTATCCTCAATGGGCGAGCCCTTCTCTCTTTCTTCTTTACACCTTGGTTCATTCCTTTTCCTGGGGCTGGCCAATCACAGCCATCGCCCAGTACTAGCAGTCTCTCTCGTTAGTTAGCATGTGCAGACCGTACGTCATACATCGGGAAGCGCTGTACTTTGGATCGTAAGAAGGGCACATCGGGGGGCCAGGGGCGATGCGGAGGAGTTGGGCGAAAGGGGGGCCCTTCTGGAAGATCGAGGCATCGGACGGCGGCGGGGGGCCCCCCGGACGCGTGGCAGGCCCGCGGGTCCTCGGGAGCTGGGAACCGCCGCGGGCCCGCCGCGTGGTGGGAGCCGGGCCCGCGGCCACGTGGCGGCCGCGGAAGGGCTCGGAAAGGCTTGCCCGCAGACCTGGCGCGGGGGAGGCGGAGGGGCGCGCAGACCCCCCATAACCAGAGCTCGCCTCAAGCTCGAAGGACCCCCCCCCCCCTCTCTAGCGCCAGCGCCAGCGCCCCTTAGCCGCACGGCCAGCCAGCCAGCTCCGCATGGCGCCGCCGCCGCCGCCGCCGCCGCCGCCGCCGCCGCCGCCGCCGCCAAAAAAAAAAAAAAAAAAAAAAAAAAAAAAAAAAAAAAAAAAAAAAAAAAAAAAAAAAAAAAAAAAAAAAAAAAAAAAAAAAAAAAAAAAAAAAAAAAAAAAAAAAAAAAAAAAAAAAAAA
>WELB01000047.1:707699-718136 GCA_009602725.1 Spirogloea muscicola
GTCGGGGCGCCGCGCCAGGCCACGCTCGGCGAGATGACGCTCGAGGACTTCCTCGTGCGCGCCGGCGTCGAGATGGGCGCCGGCGGCGGCGGCGGCGGCGGCGGCGGCTCCCTCTCCGGCCTCGCCGCCTTCCACGGCGGCCAGCTTCCGCTGCAGCACCACCAGCAGCAGCACCACCACCACCACCAGTACCAGCAGCAGCAGCAGCAGCTGCCGCAGCACCAGGCAGCGGCCATGGCGGCGGCGGCCGCTGCCGCCGCCGCCGCGCAGCAGCAGCAGCAGCAGCAGGGCGGCGGACTGGCGGGCGCGCACCCGCAGGCGGCGAGCGCAAACCTGGCGGCGCCCCAGCTGATGGGCGGCGGGTCGAGCCCCCAGGAGCACGACTGGATGAGCGCCCAGCTCAAGAGCAGCTCGCTGCTGGCGGCGCAGCAGCAGCACCACCACCACCAGCACCTGCAGCAGCAGGTGAGTCCCCTGCATTACCGTGCATTGGCGACCATTAGTGTTTACACGCGGTTATTGAGCGATTAATCTACGTCAGCAGATGTGCTTGCCATTGTTCTTGGCCACTTTGGCCTTCCATTATCTCAATACTCCCTCTCCCTCCACCGTTATCATCTCTCTCGCTAATTGCTCCTCCACAATGCATCGCCACTCAAGTAACCGCTACCAGAGTCTGCGATAATGCTATGTAATCAGTGGCCCCTTGCCAGTTTGCCATATGGGCAGCTCAGTTTTGCTACTTCAAAACCACAGAGCACGACTGACGCCAGCCCTCTGCAGGCGCTGCATCGGCAGGCAGCCGAGGCTGCGGCGGCGTACATGAGCGCCGCGCAGCGCGCCAACAACCCCGGCATCGTGAAGGTGTCGGCGCTGCCCCCGCCGCTGAGCGCGGGCCTGGGCCAGTCGTTGCCGGGGGTGGCCATGCCCGCCGAGTCCCCGAGCCTGTCGCAGTCGCCCAACAGCAAGAAGCGGGGCCTGGAGTCCCCGTTTGTCGGCGAGCGCACGGGCGAGCAGCGGCAGAAGCGCATGATCAAGAACCGGGAGTCGGCCGCCCGCTCCAGGGCCAGGAAGCAGGTCAGTCCAATCAGTGCCCTCCCTGCTGCCGGCTCAGCTCGTCCTCCGCATTGGCAGGAGTCAGGTTCTCCACGTTGGCAGGAGTCGAGTTGGCGGCTGCTAGTTGGCAGCTGCGCGAAGCCACCCAGATGTGCTGGCCGCCGACAGCCTCGCGTCCTGCTGCTGCAGGCGTACACGGTGGAGCTGGAGGCGGAGGTCACGCAACTCAAGGAGGAGAACATGAGGTTGCTGCAAGCCAAGGTGCGTAACGAGAAGCGGCCAGCTGAAACACGTGTGGAGCATGTGTCGTGGCACATGGGGCTTCAGCCTGCTGCAATGGGGCTGGCAGAAGGAGCGATGCTCATGCATGCGCATGCACCAGATTGGCAGCAGTAATTTTACGCACTGCACTGCACAACCTGCAATTGAATGAGCTTCTTGGCATTAGCAATCTAGGAGAGCATGACATGGGAATAGCTCAGAAGCTGTACAAATACTCAGGGCCCATGCACTGAATTTCTCTGTCTTGCAGGAGGAGCTTGAGAGGAGGACAAGTGTTCACGTGAGGCTGGCTGCTGTCTCTTATGTCCTGCATAGTCTGCATGTTCAGGCTACTCGCTTGCAAGTGCTTTCAGTTTGTACGAGACTGCAGATTAGTGGTCGATATATTGAGTTTTGACTGATACTGATAGTCCAAAGCTTAGCATTGATTGTGACGTTTGCTCTGCAGCAACACCACTATTTCTACCCCACCACCCACTAGTTGCAGAATACTGCATGTCGCCGGTGACGCTGATGGCCCTGACGCAAGGAAAGTTTGGCCTACTGCAGGCACAAGCACAGGCAACGCCCCTAAATCTACTCGCAGCTCCAGCCAGAGAAGTGCCGGCAGTCCTGCGGAGGTCTCTCAGGCGCACTCGCACGGGCCCCTGGTGATGAATTCAGCAAAGCATTGGGCGATTGGAGGCTCGCAAGGATCAAACCCAAGCTACGAGTTCTCGACAGTAGCATGTCATTAAGCAGCATGCTAGCTCAGCAAATTTTTGCAGGCTTGAGGAGATACACGCGCAAGTGCGAGCACAGTGCAGTCGAGGACGGTTAGTCGTCCCATGCCGTCTCACAGCGGCAACTACTGCAAGAACTGGTCCAGATTGGACACACCGGTGAGGAATAGGCCATGAGCTCTGCCGGGAGCAAGCGAGTGGCACCAATGTAACAACGTCAAAGAGCTCGCAAGGGCCATTCAAGACTCTGTAGAGATGTATGTACCACCATCCATGTATCCATGCCTGCTGCTAAAATGGCAGCCAAAGGACCGCAGTGCCAAGTGCAGAGTCCTCTGCATGTGTAAATGTCAAATGGCGAGAGCTCCTTGCCTCCAGCCTCACCACTTTTTCCTGTCCTAGGATCCCAAGTACGCAGTTATACCAAGGTCAGATTGCAGGAGTGACTAGCTTGCATGCATAACTTACAGTAGCCAACAAGAGCTCTCGGTAGCTATAAAGGATGGGCCTGAGCAAAGTGTATGGGCCTCCATCATTGACATAGGAAATCAATGACCACTGTAGTCCCGCCAGTTCCTGCCCAGGACTCTGGAGCACGAGGCACAGAGGCACCTTCATTATCCAGCTTCTGCGATGTTCCGAAGCCGCCTAAATGAGGCATAGGATGTGACAGGAGAATCTGCAGAAGGGCTGTCATAAAGGCAAATCACAAGGGCTGCTGGCAAGATTGTGATGCTAACTGGTGCTTGGGACAGGCGACACCTAGTCCCCCACCCATAAGAATGTGGAACACCGATGTCTTAGACTTTCAATGGCGATCCCCCATCCCAAAGATCCTGGTCAGTAGCAAACTTGGGGTTACTAATGTCCATCTGCAACACTCGTGTTCCCATCTGAGCTCCCTGGAGAGCCGAGACATTCAAGCAGGTGACAAAGGCCAAGGAAGGATTTGCCTACTATAGCCAGCAATAGCTCAGCTTCTTTGAGGCATCCGACCACAAATACGGGGCAGATCTTGAGGGTCCTGGTCTTCATATTTCTTCGCCAGAGAGCAGGATGACAGAGGACCTCAGCAGCTGCTTTTGGAGGAGGTCAGATGAGTGCTTAGGGTGTCAGCAACAGGTCCTCATGCAGGTACTTGATCACGCCTCCTCCAGAGAGGCCTCAGGGGATACCACCAGTGCCTGTGTCATGCATTGGACCTGCCAATGCATGCAGAATGGTCCAATATTTTGGTATCTAGTGAACACCCAGTAGCAACATGTTAAAAGGAAAAACTGACAGCCTACACTGCTTGCGCTGCATTGAGTTGCATACAATAAAGTAGTTCGTATTAAGACACTCATGCAGACTCCAGCAGCTGGCCTTTCTCACTTTCAAATATGCCATGGCTAGTTGCAGAAGCTGCAGTCGTTACTGTGCCTTCTTCACAACGTAAGTCGGATGTCCCAGTCCTTGCTGGTTTTGTTCTAGGATAGCAAGCAGGCCCCGAATGTCGTCTTGAGCCAGGTCCTGTCCAGATTGCGACCTGTCCATCATTGGAGACGAAGAGTAAAGCACAAACCCACCACCAAGACTGCTGCAAGCTGCTATGAACACATTAAGGTTTGGTCCAAGTTATGGAGTCTGTAGAGAATGACAATGAGCAGAAGTAGCTCTAAGACAAACAACAGGGCTAAGTTAGTCAAGTGTGGTTGGCCGTTGACCAGGATCCAAAGCAGGCGCTTGGCCAAGAGCTCTTACCAATGACAACAACTCGATTCAACCTTTCCTCTGCTAACTCCCAGGGTTGACCAGCCGTGATGTCATAGAGCTCGTGCACAGCCTGCATAGCAATATTGCTCCCTCATTGCCATGTGGATCTCACCAGCAGGTCACACTACTCCATGCAAATGGTCAGGCAGGACATTTGCAAGAGGTACACAAAGTGGGCCATCAGCCTATAACAAAGTGCATTGACTTCTTTAAGCATGGTAGTAGAGCAGCCATTAGACTCTTCAGTATCTGGGAAACTCTCAGCAGCTTTCTCACTTGAAGGACATGCTTGAACGGAGAGTCAAAGACATTCAAGATTCCCTTCATGCGATACACATTGGCAGCATGGGCGTTCTCCCAGAGTATTCCGGACAGCCACTCATGGACCTGACAGGTGGAGCTTCTTGACAATTGTCAGATGACTATCAGAAAACTGTTAAAAGACCTTCCACTTCATGGAGGAAAATGATGGGCTAATGCATTATTTACTGGGGCCAAGAGATTGAACCTGGACTCTTAGAACCCTGGAACAAGCAAGTCCACATTTTATTTTCTACACTGGACAAGAACTAGCAGGCAAGATGTGCAGCCCATGCTTTGTGAAAGGCGTTCACACCCAAATCTCAATCCTGCAAGCAATCTGCTATTGCAGTTGGCAGGTGACAAGGCAAACACCCCACGCTCTTAGAAGACTAGAACAGCACTGCTCCATGAAGTCATCTCTAGATTGTATATGCTGAGTGACAGTGACATACGAATAAAGAATGGCAACGCTAACAAGGAAGCGATTCGAACCTTTGCTAAGTCAACTTGTCCACCAACCACTATGCTGAAGGTGCCAACCTGGGGGTCATGAATGCTGCTCTCCTCTAGCAACTCAGGCGCAAGGGTCAGTCCCCTAGAACCTGGCACCTGCACCAGTTAATTTTGGAAATTGCAGGTGAATAGCCTTCGGAATCACTTCTACTTAATCTTCTACTGACTTACTTGAGTAAGTGCTAGCTTGACACTTAGCTGTAATGTGGACCATGGCATCCCCGCATCTAGTAGGCAGGTAGCGAGGTAATCTGCTCCAAGACGAGCCCAGATGTCAAGCAGCTGTCAGCTGGTTGATGGGGAAAGGGGGGGCAGATGTACTTCGCTGCCATAGGAGTTACAGCTCAACACTCTGGCAAGGTCCACCTTGCATCGCACAGTCCTGAAGATGTTGGCCAAGCTGTTGATGGATTTCACTGTGGACTCTATCGCTGTTACGGCGTCCTCTGAGCAGAGTTGCTTCTCACACGCTTCGAGGAACTGTGCACCCTTGCCTTCAGAGTTCCCATTGTCATCAGCTCCTGCTACTTGCACAAGACCGACCAGGTCTACTTTATTCAAGAGAATTGTGTCCTGCATGGAAAGAATAAGGCATACATCAAGTATAACCACCCAGACTCCAACAGGTGGGGTTTGAGAACAGTACGGTAAAGACACAAAGTTGGCGCGTGTAGCACTGTTCAATTTACTGCAGCTACACATAGAGTATAACAGCTATAACAGCTAACAGCTAAACAGAGAATAGCTGCAAGCCCAACCTGGCATACCAGAGTGGACCTTACAGCGTATGCTATCTGTCGTGCGGCCTCGCTGATGCCCCCAAAAGGCTTCTGCTCCTCCAACTGTCTTGTTAGGTTCCGAGCATCAAGCACCTGCTCCAAGAAGATAACGATTCACTGTGGGGTGCAACAACCCATGTTTGTGCTACTTATAGGATACAATGTATTAAGGTTCTAGTGCAGCAAGACATGGCTAGGAAGCCATTGCAAAGCAGGACACATGTTACTAACTTGCAGTAGTGCTGACTGAGAGGAAGGATGCCAACTATTTGGGAACGACTGCAATAACTTATTTCTTTGTCTTGCTTCTTAGTCATCAAGGGGCAGCACAGAGAAGGTCCTCACAGACACGATGGAGTCTAAGCGTATGGAGCTTTCTAGAGCGCCGTCCACCCAAAGGAGCTTCGCAATCGGCCCAGGGTCAGCCAAGCCAGTTGTCTCCAGTATGATGTGGTCAAACGGCCTGCCAGCAGTGCATAGGTCACAAGCGCAATTGAATTAGCCAGAGTGAGAGCTGCAAATTTTGTATGCTCATGCACCATCGCCTGCACATGCTTGTGCCTCGTCATTTGCTTCCTCGTTATCTGCTAGACTACACCTGCCTCCTGAAGTGGGCACTCCTCAACATGACTCTGAAGATGAGCTTGTTAGCATTGTGGTCCGACAACCTAGGATTACAAGTTCTTCCAGTCGTGTGCCCTGCAAAATACCTGCTGTACAGGATGTCTGGTCATGATCAGACTCTCCAGGCCGCTTGTTTGTAGATATGCTTATGCTTCTGTGTTCGACACTATAGACTTTGAGGTGCATTTGCATCAAACACAGATGGTGCTCTTGCATTTCAGCTTCATACTAGGAAAGCCAACACCAACTTATCGCCGTGCTTCAAGAACGTCCGTGTTAACACCCTTCCAACCAATTTGCCTTACTAGATAGGCCTTGGCTATTCACTGTCAGCTTTGCCAGCTTGTTTGGTGCAGGGAAAGGTGGAGAGGTGAATGCAGCATACAACAGATAAAGGCGAACCAAAGAGCAAACAGATTACAATTAAGTGCAGTGTTCGACAAATTACCTGTCCGGCCTGTCTAACAGTGCCTCTAGGGCTTGCACGAAGTTGCTCTTCACATTGCAGCAGACGCACCCATTGGCCAGCTCCACCCACTCTTCCATCAGATCATACTGCCCTTGGACTTCCTCAGCCTCGCCACTACCCTCAGCGCTTGCCCCCGATTGCGGGCCTCGGACCATTGCACGCTCAATGCCCACCTCTTCGCCGAACTCGTTCAGGATCACAGCGATCCTGAGCCCGTGCATGGCAGTCAGGATGTAGTTCACCAGCTGGAATAGATCAGGAGGAAGCGGAGAGGTCATCAGAATGAAGTTCTCACGATAACGTCCACTCGTTTCCCATAACAATGGCACGTCGCGAGGGGTGCGACACTGCTACCAGGCCCAGCTAGAAGGTTATGGTGCGCACCGTGGTCTTGCCGGCCCCCAAGTAGCCGGTGATGATTGTGATTGGCACCTGTTTCGAGCATTCGGATCCCTGTGCTGCGCAAGACAAGGACATGAATTCATATGAAGACTTAGGGTTCACGACATAGGGTTTGGGATTAGAGTCCGAGTAGCTAGTACTGCTCCCACACCAAATGTCACAACCAGTGCAACTCTTGACCTCCTTTGAGCTTGCAGAATGGCTGCTTGGGGCCATGAGAAGGCTCGTCAAGGCAGCAGGCTCACGAACGCCAGACGGTCGTGAGTACCTTGCGACTATGCTGGCTGCGCTGGGAGGACATCTAACGGCCAGTCTACAGCAGCGGGCCTCCATGGCTGCCTGAGAGCATCTGAGGAGGCCCACGGCAGCAGGGCTTGCAGGCAGCGGGCTGCTCACCGGCCCGCGGCTCGAGCTCCAGCGGCACGGCGCACGGAGGCCCGTCGTCACCGTCGCCGTCGCCGTCGCCGTCGCCGTCGGCCATGGCGCGGCCGCGCAAAGAGGACACCGATGCCGCTGTTGGCGCCACAGTTGTCCACTGCTCTCACAGCCGCCGGCTGCTCGAACGCTGTGGACGACTGTCCAGCGGCCGGCGCGAGACAGGCCTGCAGATCGAGCGCGGCGCGAGCGGCGCGACCGGCGGCGGCGGCGGCGGCGGCGGCGGCGTCTAGCGGCAGCTTAGAGCGTGATGGAGGGTACGTAATACTACGACTTAGGGCTAGGGTTTAGGGTTTGTGGAGCTCCGGGCCGGCCCTGTCCGGCCCCGTCCCGCCCCGCCGCCGCCATGGCCTCGGCGCGCCGAGCGCGGCCGTGACGGGAGGCGGCGAGCATGCCGCTCTACGACTTCGTCGCCGTGGCCAAGCCCGCGGTGGCGCGCAAGGCGGTCGTCGACATCCTGCTGGCCGTCGGGAAGCTGGTGCACGCGCGGCAGGGCGTCGTGACGGGCGTCCAGTCCTTCGGCCGCGTGCCGCTGGCGTACGACGTCCGCAAGCGCGACGGCATCCATCTCGAGGTACCGCTGCCCGAGCTGCTCTCGGCGCTGGCAGTGGTCTGCCACTGCCTAGCCTGGCGTATGCGTGCGCGGTTCTTCGCGAGTTGCCTCTTGGTTTTGCGACGAGACCGCCTATTACGCGGCACTGCTACGCTTGGCCAGCGCCATGGGGCCCCTGTGCTCTTGGCCCCTGGCTCAACAGCTTGCGAGCTTCGACGAGGCTTGCTGCTCTCGCAAGCACGCCCCCATGCTGGACTTCCTAGCTATGCTCTTATCGCCGTCCTGCCTCTTCTAGCTTCACTATCTTGGACCAGAGCCTCCCCGGCCAACGTCCAATGAGCTCCTGCTAGAATCATAGTGCCCATGGCAGCCAGTCTGTGGTGTTGGCAGCAACGAAGTTTGGGCTCGTTTCAGATGCGTACTTCTCTGGCTGATGTTGATACCTGTCCCTGACTGTGGTACAGGGGCAGCTCGTGCAGATGACTGTCATGGCGCCAACTAGCCTAGCCAAGGAGCTCGCTTACCTGAAGCACGAGGACCGGTTGCTGCGATGGATGCTCATCCGCTCCAGAGGTGACAAGTGGCTCAAGTGCAGCAGCTCGCCCGTGCAGCCGCAGCCGCCTCTGCCCCGCAGTCCCTTCCAAGCATTGGGAGCTTAGCTGCGGCTCTTAGGATGCCAACATGGGTACAGCACATGTCTCGCGAGGCTTGTTGCAGCTTGCTGCCCTCGTGCTCGCTTACAAGCTCCACTGCCACAACATATTAAGAGCCTCTCTGTGTCTTAGTAAATCTCACTACAGGCACGTACCGCACTGACTTTGGGCCAGCCTGCTCAAGCTCCGCCTGCTTACATTCTCAAGCCGAGGCAATCTGATCAAGTAGATGCTGCTTGCTACTTGTGCTTGGCCAATGTGGCCCCAACCTTTTAGCACACTGCACGATTGTAGCTGCTCTCGTGTTTAAAGCCCTGGCAGGGGCCACATGTCATGCGCACGGCCTAGTTTCTGCTCAAGGCAGCCAGCGAATGCCTTCCTGTGCAGATAATTGCACAGTACGCTAGTGTCATGCCCGTCTCATCTGTCCAAATCAGAGGTATGGCCAGGATCTTGCCTTTGGGTGTATGCGCCGGTGATGGTAGGCTATGAATAGGCTTGACAACCTAGTCTAATATTGAGTGTGAGCCTCTGGAAAGGCTTACATGCTGTACATCAAGTGCTTCAGTGGAGAAGCATGGACTTCATTGTATCAAAGCTAAATGGACAGGATTTTGCTCTCCACGAATTATTCAGCAATGTGCACTGGCTAATCATGACAGTGAAGCTATTCTGATTCCACCTGCTTGAAAAGAAATGCAAAATTTTTACTGTTAGTGGCAGAACAGATACAGAAGGATTTAGTAGAGACTTGAAGAGAGCCACAAAACTCCACCTCCACGGATTCTCCACAGAAGCTCACAAAAACTCATCACGAACTTTCGCGTATGCTCAGCTTTTCCGCTCAATAATTTCAAACAGTGTTTTAGAATGATGCAAGGTTCCATTTTTGTATCCGATTGGTATGGTTTAGGCAGATGTTTGCACGTTGTCTTGACTCTTGTATTCTAAGATATTACATAGTCTTGAGTCCATGTTTTCATATCAAGTTGTGGCTGTTAATGTACGCGCTTCTGCTACATCATAGGTTGTCGTATATGTGATGATCAGGGCATACAAGAATCAGTGACCTCAACTACATAGCTCTCTCCATCCTGGTGTGACATTCGTACTTTTGTTGGTTCACAAGCAATGTAGATGCTTTGAGTCGTGCGCCTCCAATAATGAAGGTGCGAAATAGTGTTCCTGGAGAAGTCGTTGAGCATCAGGTCTGCCTAATGATATCTCAAGGTCGGTCATCTCACACCTGCAGAAGCTTTTCCTCTGCCTCTGCCTTCCCTACCCCAAGTACTTGCATAAGATTGCATCGCACTTATGACTGTGTGCTTTGCTTCTCTCGAAAACGAATGGCTTCCAGCTTTTGCTCTTTCTTATCAACCGCCTTCTCTCTTGTGCGCGAATCAGGCCAGCGAGCCGGCACGGAGGGAAGCCATGCCCTCCACACCCTGCCGTGAACAAGCTTCATGGTTGCCGCTGACGGTGTGCTTCGTTTCTATATGGCTTCTTGTGGATGCGGTGAGAGGAGCAAACTGCACTCTTGAGGAGCCGGGCCGTGATAGCCGCCGCTGGAGCTGCTGCTGATCAACAACGGTTGATCAGGGGGACCACGAACATGGGAGGTCAGTCACTGCATGCGACGCTGCCGCTTGCGGCGCGCCTTCGTGACCTTCTGGCGGATGGATGCCATCTCCGCATCGTCCGCGGGGGAGCAGTAGGGGTCATCGAGGTGCGGGAGGCCGGCGGCGGCCTGCGCCTCAGCGAGGGCCGCGACGCGGTCGACCAGCAGCTGGCCCTGGCGCTGCAGCGCCTCCAGCGCCGCGTGGTTGGCCTGGACGCCCGCCGCGACGGTGCGCACCTCGTCCGACAGCGCGGCCACGGCGGCGGCCAGGCA
>WELB01000047.1:718713-732294 GCA_009602725.1 Spirogloea muscicola
GCCGCCGCTGCCGCCTGGCGCTCGTCCGCCGGCTCCCGCCGCTCCGCGCGGCGACGGGGAGGGTGGCGATGACACGGCCCCGCCGCAGCCTGCCCCTCTGGTTGCTCCTCACCACCGCGCTCCTCCACGCCAGCGCCGCCCGTGAGCCCCCCCCCGCCCTCCCTCTCCGCCGCCGCTGCCGTCGGTCGCCGCCGCCGCCTCTGCCGCCGCCGCCGCCGCCGGCGGCTCCCTTGGCCACAGCCCCCACGGCTGCTTGCTGCGGCTATCCCTCGGGCGAGTGCTGGCCAGCCGGAGAGGCGCACTCGCTGCGAGTGTCGCTGCTGTCCTCCCAGGCGCAGCGATGGCACGCCAATTCCTGACGTCGCGAAGCGGCGTCTCGTGTGCGGTGCGCTGCAGTGGTGGACTCAGTGGAGGTCTCGTCGGAGAAGGTCGTGCAGTGGTCGCTGCCGATGGTGAGCAACGTGTCCATCTGGGCTGGCGGCTCCGTGACGTGGATCTGGGCGGACGAGCTCTCCCACTCGCTGACGCGTGAGCCCCTCGCCTGCGCTGCTGCTCGGGCCTCAGCCTCTCCCTCGCTGCCGCTGCCGCTGTCAGCCCTCTTCGCTGCATTGGCATGCCTTCGAGGAGCAAAGATGGTGCTCGGGCCTCGGAAGGCCTGGCTGCCAAGCAGCGGCCTTTGATCATTGACCTTTGACCAGAGAGCACGTCATCTATGATAGAGTTGATAGCTCTACTTACCGCTGTCGTTGGCCGCCGGAGCTGCTTGCAATGGCCTGAGTCGCAGCGCAGTCCTGCCTTGCTGATGTTTTTGACACTAGATTTCGGCTGTTGTCCCAGGGGCCTGGTTTGCCCCAGCGTGTCCTGGTTGCATGGCCTCGCTTGCCTCGGGGCGTCCCCTGTGTCGCACAGTGTGCTAGCTCAAGCCCTGTGAGCTGCGTAGCTGCTACGTAGGCCACATCGAGCCTAAGCCCAGGCCGCTTTACTTAAGCAGATGAGGCCACTGCCGTGCACCTTGTAACACGTCAGTGTGGGATGCTGGCGGTGTGCTGCAGCCGTCGACAGCGCGCCGGACGACGCGGTGACCATCTTCACGGGCCCTGGCACGAAGGACAGCCTCGGCATCTCGCTCACGCGCAGCCTCACCTTCCCCGCGCAAGGCGTCTACCGCTACTACTGCTCCAACCATCCGGACGAGATGGTGGGGACTGTGAACGTCCTCGCTCCAGCCGGTAAAGGACCGCCTCCCAGAAAGCGTGCTAAGAGGAAGAGCCCGGGTACACAGCCTGCCTTCTCTCTGCTCAGTTGCACGCTTGGAAGCGGGGCATGCATGCAGCCAAGCCTTAGGAGGGATGCCTGCGTGACGAGTGCCAGAGCGCCATGGCCGTGCGGGAGGTTTGGCCCCTGGCTCCCGGCAGCGGCCAAGGAGGACGCATGTCTTCCCGATCAGTAGGCTGGTCTGCACTGGGGCAGGATGATGCATGCAGTGGCAATGTGTGCCACTGAAATCGGCTTCTCACCGCTTCTGTGGGTTACCTCCTCGGCTTGCCTACTTGATGGCAGGCGCCCCAGGTTGGCACGCTGATGTCTGACTGCAGTGCTGCTCTCGTTCTCACCATCGTGCAGTGACGAAGAAGAAGGAAAGTAGGAAGGTGACGCCCAGGCCGCCACCTCCGCCACCCCCCAAGTTGAAGCTCCACCCCTCGCTTCGAGGGAAGAGGCCGGTCCGGCAACCGTGAGTGGCGGCGATGCAGCCTCTGACGTGCTCACTCCTGTGAGTCTCTTTCAGATCTTTTCTGGCTACAGTGGCTGCTATCTGTCTCCAATACTACCCTCATAGTTGGTCACTGGCTAGTGCGCTTCCCCCTTGAGCTTCATACAACCTCAGTTCATCTAAATAGCATTGAAGATTGAAGGTGGTGCCACTCCTTGCCGCTTGACAGCGTAACAACTGGCGTCCAGCTGCGCATAGCACGGTCATCGGTTGTGGCACCAAGTTTGATTGGTCAATGGAAGCAGCATGTGTATGTGTTGCATTAGCCCTGTACAACTGTACGGACTGAAGGACACCTACCAGCTCATGCAAGTTCTTGTGTCTCTTAACCTCAGAGTTAGATGGTGGAGACCAGCTTCTCTGCCCAGTGATGGGCGAAGTAGGCGCAAGCGGAGGGGAATCTCACTTGGCATTAGCTTTTTCAGCCCGACATGGGATTCTGCTCCAAGTCCTTCCCGACCACTTTATGCGCCTTCAATCTGTTTCATTCTTTTTAGTCTACGTAGGCCACAGACATCCTCTGCTGAGGTCCTTGAGGTTCACGATTTGTTCCTACTCCTTTTCTTGACACTCACCCCTGGGATCTTCTTGACAGTAGAGCATTCTCTGCTCGGGTTTGACATTTCTGCTCACCCAGATGTGGACATTATGGGAGATTGAGCACTTAAGCTTTGATGCCAAAATTGGCATGGTTGTACATTGCTGGCCTGAACGTTTTGTAAAAGAGTCGGGACCAAGATTTTTCCCGGAATGAGCAGAGTACTAAGGTTGCTCTACCTGAATTACTGCTCGACTTTGTAGTGGAATTGGATCGACTGTGATGTTATGGCTGGTGCATTGCAACACCTGCACGCTTAATCAGTAGCTTAAGCTTCCAAAATCAGGGGTTTGGGGATGGACTGGCATGGGATGAGGCGACAACGCCCCTAAAACTCAAGCTCTCCATTCCCTGATTCAACTGGCAAGGGAAGACACACCTTAGCCAAGCTATGTATGTTAACACGGTAGATGGTCAAAGTGCGCCGCGGATGTTTTCAAGCTTTGATTGGATTCCATGGCAAAAGCCAGCACTTGCTACACCAGGTTAACAATGTAGGCTGTTTTATCATCACCAGAGAAGGTGTTGTAGTGTCCATGGTCACTCTAGAAATCACTGATGTCGTGAGTCCTCCCTCTGGCACCGCTGGTACTCGTTCAATCTGTATAACAGAGATTAAGGCGGTTATGGGCCCACCATGCTTCTGCTGCGTTATTCGGTGTAGTCGGTTTGTCAATCATAAGTTTCTCAGTACATTGCTGTGAAAACAGCTTCAGCCCAGAAATAATCGGTGAGATTTGCCGCGCATAACATGAAGCATCGTGAAGTCTTATCAATGGTTCAATTTTGACCTCTCAGCAGTTCCCCTCTGTTGAGAGGTGTATAGAGACTCTTCTGGTGTCTAATGCCGCTTTCTCCAAGGAAATATTTGATATTGAGGGGTACTTACCTCTACTGTCCCTGTGCGTGATGTTCTGATCATCTTACCAGTGGAAAGTTTCTAACATTCTAGATCAAATCATCTCATCCTAAGAGACAGTGGACTCGCAAGCCTAGGACTAGCATCAAAGGCCATGAGGGCGGCCCTTCTTTTGACCTGCATTGGTCTCCCCGGCTTGCCAGCGCCTCTCAGAGCCCAGTCCTACCTTCTGTGCGCAAGTGCTTGTAATGTCATCCGCCTTCAGCTTCTGCAAGCTTGTCTATTGCTCATATCTAACTCATCCAGGCACCCCAATATGAATCAGACCATTGAGGCGCGTGACAAAGCGCCCCCACTCATGTGTCTCTCAGATGAGCAGTGCAGCTGTACTTGTTGATTGCAGCAACCCATGTCAGGTTTTCTCAGTCAGGGCACTAAACTTGCTCGAACTTGATTGAGCTTGGCATTCTGAGAAGGCCAGAAATAAATGTTGGTACATGACACTAATAGCAGCCAGCAGGGAGGTACTTCTGGGCTGCTCGTTGCGGCTTGGCCGCCACCTCGCGACGCCACTTGTCATTATGCAACTTGTGATGTAAAATCTGCAACTCAAGTGCAAGTCAGAGTACCTTACATGGTAACACAAGGGAGATATGGACAGGATGTCCAATCGGTGTTGCCCAACACAGTTCTGGGGGTTTGTCATTCCAATATCGTCCAAAACAGTAGCTCACAGTGCTCACCCAATGCGTGAAGCACATCCATGATGATAGCAGAGTGATTGAAAAGCGGGCTTACCTGGATAAGTGTCGTAAGTGCATCATCCTCAGTAAGAGCAGATAGCTGCTCTGCCCAGAGAGGATAATGTCCATAGAGCTCCCGCTGCCTGTCCGCTTCCAAGCGGATGACTGAGTGCCAACTAAATCGCTGCCAATTGGCGCGCACAAAAGCGAGCATGGCTGCCACCTCCTCATCTGACTTTGACCTTAGAATATCTGCCATGCGTGGTATGTCTGCCTCTCCAATACGCACGGTGAAGCTGTTGAAATCCAGGACATTCTCAAATGGCAGCTGTATCCCATCCTGCATAGCCACTCACTAGCTGCATCAATCTTCCTGAAGTTGGTGCTCAACCTCCCTTCTAGCTGGCCAACACACAGCCAGTCAGAATAGCATGGTCTGCTAATGACGTACTTGACGTAAGGTGCTCATGAACAGCAACTTCGAGCCAGAGGGCATCAGCATATATAGAATTTTAAAGCAGCCGTACTTGGATGATGACTGGTATACATCCGTGGAGGATGGCGTCCTCCATGCGGGCGCTGAAACCGTCTCCTGGGAAGACACCGCAAAACTTTGAAGATGATATCTCGCGCCCGTACTCAGGATGTCGCTCGTGCGTCACAACAATGTCATCCTGATGTGAAGTCCCCATCACACCTTCCTGGAGAGCATTAAGCATACCCGTTCGTAAGGGTGAGCAATCTCTACATGCAGTCTTGGCTAGTTCAGATTCATCTAAGCCCACAGAGTATGTCCAATTTGAATCTGTAATATCTGCCCACCATGGAGCCACGTTCTCGTCACTTCATATCTTCCTGGCTGCACATTCACAACCTGCTATCTCTTCTGTGACTTGGTAGGCTGCTGACAGACCAGAGGACAGGCACAAGGTGAAGGGAAAACCGAGTGTTGGTCAATCACAAGCAACAATACTGAGGGCCTTCTTTACATCAAGACTTGAGGCTTGAGAGGAGTTGGTCGTCAAGGTGATGACTGAAGCAGAATGGGGAGCTGCTGACATTGTTAACGGTTGATGCGAAGTGCTCAGCAATGGCCTGGCGAATGCCCATGGAGTACTCAGGCTCCGGTCGACCAGGCGTAAATTTGCTGCCGAGGTTGCCGTTGAAGTAGAAGAGCTTCGTCCTCTCCTCCAAGGGCCTATTTGCACAAGCAGTCAGGCCAGGATTGGCGGTGCAGTCTTGAGCAAGTGCTTAGCAGTTGTGCTTAAGACAATTACCGTCTTAGTGATTGAGCATGACATAAGGATGTCACAGTGCTACCGCTTTAAGAATCTAAGGATGCGTAATAATTATCTTCCCAGAAAGGCTGCATGGCTGCACCTCCATGCAGACATGAATTTTACGTGCATGAGTAGAGGTAAGATCTCCTAGGTGCATGGAAGGGGGAGAAATCGGGATGACATTGACTCTGGGACCCATCCATGTAGAGCTCACACTACAAACATGAGATTAAGAATCTGTAGACCTTATCTTAATCTCGGTCTGGTTGTGGATGGCTGCTCTGCTTCGCTGAATTGCTGATTCCTAGCTCTTGAGACTCTCACCTTGCCCAGTAGCGACTCTGTATGTTCTTAACATCTGGCCCTTTCCAAGCCGGCAAAACAATATCCTTCTCCGGATCAAAGCACGGATGATCTCCTCTGAAAGTATTATTAATGAGCCCCCACTTGTCAGAAGCATATGCAGTTGTGTGAGTTTTGTGCACAGTGTTGGTATTGCCCCAATGGGACAGCAGGATGGATGGCCAGATGCTCCGTGGAGCCATGCAGGCTCCTTCATCCCATGGAAAGACCTGTGCACATCATGGTAACATCAAGAAAGCAGGTGAGCCTTGACGTATCCTATCTGACATTGCACCAGAGAAGAACATGTCCAAGGATCGGAGGTCTCTGGAGCTTAAGCACAGTGACTTTTTACAAGTAGTGCACATTCGTCTATTCCCTTCTAAGCCCTGAACCCTAACCCTAACCCCTACAACAATATTTGGACCCCTGAGTTCCTCAAACACCCCCCCCATCCTCACCTCGCCCCCTGTCTCCCCTTATGCCCACCCCCCCTTGCCTCGCTCGCTCGCTCGATCAATGGCTCCCACCCTCCCTCCCTCCCTACCTCCATCCGTCTACCTGTTCATCCATCCATACGCCCATCCTTCCCATGGGTGCGTGCGCACGCCCGCATGCATGCACACAGAAGATTATGTCTGCCCTGTGCTTCTGGTGAGGATGCTGACCCATATATGATCTTTGCCTCCACGCTTGTCCCAGTATGTGTAGTTGCTTCGGATGTACTCCAGAGCCTCCTGGTAAAGCTCTGCTGCAGCCCACACTCGTAGATGCTTTTGCTCGTCCTGTTTCAGAGCAGATCAGGAAAGTGGGACAATTATATTCTTGTGTTAATCAAGGTGGCACTCCATCGCCTGTACACAGACATAGGCAGCAACATGATCAATGCCCAGGTCCCCCAGTAATAGCTGATGCCTGTTTGCAGCTGACTTGAATATGAGATGCAGGCAATCCTATGATGATATTGCTAGAATACTAGGCAAGTGAGACACTGATGGATTGCCACCTTGCTAACCTTGACTGCCTGCCTTGGAGAGTCAAAACCCCTGATCACAGCGCAGCCACCTAGGATGG
Organism: Spirogloea muscicola; assembly: GCA_009602725.1. Taxonomy (NCBI): domain Eukaryota; kingdom Viridiplantae; phylum Streptophyta; class Zygnematophyceae; order Spirogloeales; family Spirogloeaceae; genus Spirogloea; species Spirogloea muscicola. The sequence continues at coordinate 725,381 of WELB01000047.1, forward strand.
GAACAAAGAAGTAGTCTGCTTCGTCCGCATTGGTTGTTCGATGCTTGGATGCCAGGAAACCCTCTGTTACAGCAGTCTGCAGAAATTAAAGCTGAAGCATCAGCGTCCTCATCTTCATACAAGTGCATAGTTCCTGTATTGCCTTACTGCTTGCTTTTTATCATGCTCGAGTGAAACTCCAGCACGAAACAGTATTGCCGGCTTGTGAATCTGGGCATGCTATTGACATGCTGCCCATCTACTCTCAGGTGATCCACAGAACGAGATGTACGAAAGAAAATCATCAAAAAATGCAGCCGAGTGATTTCTCTATTCATCCAGAGCCAATCTGCAAGCAGGTAGCATAGCTAAACTGCTTTCTTGAAATGTCATGAGAGGCAGTAAGTCACCCAAGCTGGGGTATGATGCAATTGTAGCCAGTGGCTGAAACGTGCTGGTAGCTTACCTCTATCCCATGAAGAAGATAATTGTTGAATGCAGTATGATTGTCCTCATCGTACTGCCTGGATGCACAGTAGAATCGCCATTGCCTTCCCTATCACAAACCATCCTAGTGATCCAGTCAGAGCCGTCAATACCTAGGTATAAGCAATAGATTTTCTGACAAGAAGATGAGCAGAAGCTACACTCTGGTTGCCTTTCAATTGCACAGTGCTGACCAGCAACATGGGAAGCCCACAAGCAGAAGATAAAAAGTGTCAGCTTGACATTTAGGAGACTGCATGCAATTTGAAGCACCCCCGCCAAGCACCCGAGCGCACTGACTACCTATACTTTCTGGGACAGTCCAGACCCACCTGCAGAATGTGGGCATTGAATTTGGGAGGCAGATTGTAAACGTATATCAAGGGTCTCTGCCGCTTGATCTTCCTAGCTTTTGAATCTTCCCTCAGTAGTCTACCTTCAATGCTTTCTGCATCTGGCAGATGCCCTCCAGTTTGTGTAGTGGATGCTTGGGGGTCCTGTGGGTGCACTACTGCTTCGGTTGACTTGATCTGACTTAGTAATCTCCTCTGACTAGAGTGCTGCTCCACTTTGCCACTGGCAGTTGGTAATCCATCTGGCCCTTTTGGGCTACTGGATGGTATAAGCCAGGGCGGGATGAATGGTGCAACAGCTTCCGGCGAATTTGACGTTGGTGTGCTGCAGTCAACCCCGTACCACCCTTCCTCACACTGCACATAGTGTGAAGATAGAATTATCAGACTTGAATATCAGCTCGCCTCCAGCAAGCAAGGAGGAGGCTTGATTTCACTAGCAATATTGAGACCGTTTCAGGGGAAATGAAGTGACTAAGAAGCTGGACAGGCTCTAAGCCTTAAACATTTTACCAACAGACAAATAGAATAATGACATTGACTCCTACTCACTAGGACATACATGACAGTAGCCATGATTGCAGAACCCATTTCCCGAGCATTGATTCAAGCAGAAACTTTGCTGAACACGCTCGCAGAAGGCCCCCCCTTGCCCATCGTAAGTACAGGCGCACTCCAAGCGAGACTGCTGTTGCCCAGTGGCAACTTCTTCCGGATCAGCATTACACCAGCCAGGAGTTTTGGTATTGTTGCCAAATAAGTCATCACGAGGGGCCATCTCTTTCCAGAGATAGATTCCATCCCTGGTCAACATGCAAGCAAGGCTTACCTAAGGTTGCAAGTGGCCTTGACTAATATTCGACTGCAATCTGAGCACAAGCTATGCTGTAAAAAATCGGCTGCACTTATCACAGGTGCTTGCAGATACGCGGCCCTCCTCTGCTAAGCTAAGCTCTTACTATAACATCCTTTCTGCTCAGCTGCATGCATCAGCAATGCCAAAGACTTGATGAGCAAAGCAAGGGAAAGCCTTGGCAGACGAATGACCATCTGAAGAGAGTCGCTTACTCACTTGCCCTTGAGAAATCCACAAGGAGAAACAACAGGCCTGTCTGGGTACTTGGTGTCCTCGCCGCAGAAGCAGTGTGCTGTCCTTGTGTCGCAGCTTGCTGGACATATGGATACAATCCATTTACCAAACTGATACTCCTCAATGGGAGGCAAGTTGCAAGGAAACTCCTCAAGCTCCCCACAGTCAGGGCCTGCAAAGAGAATTCCATTCAATGGCCAATTGCAAGCTATGAAACCAAAGCACTGCATGTACTGCAACTTCTACTCTCATCATAGGCTGCTGCCACAAAAGTGAGTACACCAGTCATACTACATATGTTAAGCCTGGTCCCTAGTCAAGCAAGTCCGCATTAGGCCACACATTGCACCTGCATAGCCAGATGGGCATGAGCATGCTCCAATGTCGAGATTGCAGTGACCGCCATTGCTGCACGCCTTCAAGCACCGCTTGCTGGGCACTGGCTGCTAACAGCACGTGCGAGCTCTCAGTGTATTTATCAACTTGTAATTTGAAGACCTGGCCAAGCTCAGTCTCTTATCCACAGTGCGTTTCCGCCACATCTCATCTTCAAATGGGCCTGCCAGGTATCCGTCATAAGCTAGACAATTGAGATAGGCTTGGAGAGGCTGTTTAGACCCTCACCTCCTTAACCTCCTCGAGCTTGGCCAGCTCATGGCAGGAGCTGAGCCAGTGGCCCACAGGAGCAATCCATGGAGCACCTCTGTAAAGCACGACCTCCTGCCTCCCGCTGCTGGGGCTCACATGGATAGACTGTGAAGGACTGCCTCCACCAATATTTCTTCCAGTGTTCATGCTCTCACCGACTGCATCTTGTTGCACATGCAGGTCCGAGACTTCCGTGGATGGTGCGAGTTCCAGTGCCGTCCGATATGACTTCTTGAATATACTCAACTCAAGCGTGTCGATTCCAACAATGACTGCCACTGGAGTACATACAGATGGTGAGTCAGCATTTGAGATGTCTATAGATAGTGACTGGTGGTACTTGGACCTCTCCGTACGACAGGCTTTTGGCTTTGTCAGGCCGTCATGATGGATCATTCAGATGCCTGGAGGCAATATGGACCTAGACGGACCCAATTGACGCTGGATCAAATCGACAAACTTCACAGCTCCGGCATCAGTACCTGCAAGGACTATGGAAATGGCTCCGAGGCGGATCCAGTTGGCGTGTCCAGGCCTGCAACAACCGATGTCGAGCATAAGTGAGGCTAAAAGTCCTGCCTGCAGATAAGCTCACAGGAGCAAGGAGAGTGAGAGCCGGAGGAGCTGGACAGGAGGCGAGTGCGATGCCTCCTCAGCTAGCTACGGCTCGCTTGGCAGCACACCTCCTGGGAGGAGCGGCGTCGGGCCCGGCCAGCGGCGGCTCGCCGGGGCCCTTTCCCGCGGGGCCTCTGGCCTGCGGGCCCATCTCATCGTGCTCCAGCAGCGCAACTCAGCGCCGTGTCAGCTCGGGGGGCCGCAGCCAACCGCCCGAGGCAGTGCTCCTGCAGTGGCGCGCAACCGCGGGGTCGCCGCCGCGGCGCTGGGAGACGGCGCCGCTCTTCGGGCGGCGGCGGCGGCGGCGGCGGCGGCGGCGGCGGCGAGAGTGGCCCTGGTCCGGGTGCCGCCGACAGCTCTCTGCCAACTTTCCAGCGCAGGCGTCGGCGAGGCCGCGCTTTGGCTGCGCTATTGCTACTTCTGGGCTTCATCGGGGTGGCTCTTTAACGGTGGACAGGTCGACATAAGGCCCTCTCATCGGCACTTCCGGTCTTCCTTCCCATCCCCGCCCTCCCTCCCGCCACTGCTGCTGCTCTAGCAGCTCCTGCAACGGACGTAGGCCAGGTCGACAAGGCCCTCATCGGCACTTCCGGCCGTCCTTCGTCCTTCCCCCCCATGCCATCCCATCCCTCTGTCGGATGTGAGGCTCCTCACTCGTAACTACTAAGTGGTCCATCCTCCCCTCCCCGTTCTGCCATAGCCTCTTCAGGCCCCGCAGTCGCTGCTTAGCTCGTACTTTGGCCCCTTCGAACCTTGTCAATTCTTTTCGGGCTGGCTTCTCACAGCCCTTGCCCCCATTGGGAGAGCCACTTCTTCTCCTGCCACTGCTGCTGCCCAACTCCTCCTATAGCAGCTCCAGCAGGACAGGTCGGCAACGCCCCAGAAGGCAATTCCGGCCCTCTTTCCCTCGCTGCTGCCTCTGGCTCTGGCCAGGGGACCCGCTTCCAGGAACCCAGTCTCTCTGACCTGAGGCTGCTTAGCAGGGGTTACTGAGTGCTTCGTAGCTGCTTCGTTTCTTTCTGTGCTTGTTGTTCTTAGTGCTTCCCCTGGCCCCTTCTCGTCCTTTGTTCATTCTTTTGTGGGCTGGCCTTTTCCAGCCCCTATTCAATGGACGAGCCCTTCTCTCTTCCCCCCCCCTCCATTCCTCCTGCCACTGCTACTGCTTTAGCAGCTCCAGAAGCGGACGCAGGAAAGGCCCCCAGGGGTTCTGCCGGCCCTCCTTTCCCTCCCCATCCCTTCGCCTGCCACTGCTGCTGCCCTAGTTCTCTAGCAGCTCCAGCAGCTGCTAAATGCTAGCAGTGCTACGTCATTTGATGTGCTTTGCCTTTGTACTTGGCCATTTTGGCCATCAATTGTTGCAATACACGAAATATTTCTATACCGGCGGTTGGAGCTTCTGCACTTGCGATACACCAGCGTGCTGGGCGTGCATTATGCCAGGCTAATGGCTTCCGTGGTTGTAATCTGGCTCCTCAGCTTAGCTTGTCGGATATGTATGTGCTCACTCGAGAATATTAGTATCCCCCTTAATGTACTAATATCCCCCTTAACGTACTACTGTCACCCTGTTACCTTAGGCACCTTAGCATAGGGCTCCCTTTCATTTAGCCTTCTTTATCCTGCACTAAATTGTGCCTGTACTATGTATTGGCTTGAATTGGCCTCGCTCTGATTTCATGCGCTCCGCGCGCCTCTTCTCTCTCTCCCTCTGCCCCGTTACCAGGAATTTTGTAAGGGCTCGGATTGGCCTCCCTTTCAATTTCATGCGCACCGCGCGCCTTCTCTCTGCAGCGGCTTGCACCGCGGGCCATCGATCGTCGTCAGGGAGAGAAGGCGCGCGGTGCGCATGACATGGAAGGCAGGCCAAGTCAAGCCTGTACATTGGTCAGGCAAAATTTAGCGCAAGAAATAAGGCTACATGAAACGAAGCCCTTTGCTAAGATGGCTAAATCAACAGTTTTTCGGTCATTGCCATGGGTGAAATTATACAAACCCGACAAGTTCACTGGAGCTGGAGAGACGCTACCAGCAGAGGACGATGGCTGTGGCGCTGGCGATGGATGTCAACGGGGCATTTGGCAGCAGCTGGCTGGACCTTCTGCAGCGGCTTCATCGGCAGGCCATCGATCGCCGGCAGGGCCAGCAAGGTGAGCCGCCCGGCATCAATGCTGCCGGGTCGCTTGCCCAGGTGTTCCAATGCGGCTGGCTGTCTGTCTGTTTATCTGTCTGTTTTGGCTTTGGACATTGTCCATTTTTCCCTTTTGGGCTGGCTTAGCCAGCCCCTCTACTCTATGGGCGAGCACTTCCTTTCTCCTCCTTTCTCTTTCAGGCCCCTTCGTAGCTGCTTAGCGCTTCTTAGGCCCCTCCATCCTTTGGCCCATTCGGACCTTTGTCAATTCTTTCTCGGGCTGGCTTTTCACAGCCCTTGCCCCCATTGGGAGCGCCACTTCTTCTTTCTCCTTTGAATTCTCCCTGGCGGGCAGGCCGTGCTATGGCTGCTGCTTCTGGCTGTCGTCGGGGTGCCTCTTTTCCCGGAGATCTAAGTGCTCGCCCATATAGGAGTGCTCGCCCATCTTTTCGAGCTGCAAGTTACTCCGGCTTGCTGCTGCTAACTCGGGGTTACTAAGCTCCCATCCGCTGTAGTCTCTTGCATAGCTGTGTGCTTTCGGCCGCTTGGACCTTGTCCATTTTTTCAGGGCTGGCTATCTACAGCCCCTGCCTTATATTGGAAGAAGAAGAGCTGTTATATTGAATATTGGAAGTTTCCGTGGAACAGGCCACCGCATGCCCTGCCTTGGAGGCAAACAGAGCGAGTGGGTGGGCACGGTCGAAAGAGTCGGTCGTCACTTCTCTGTCGTCACCACATCCACGACAAGGCGTGGTCCCCCTTTTCCTTTGGCTTTGCACATTGTCCATTCTTTTTCCTTTTAGGCTGGCTTTGCCAGCCCTTCCTCTCTATGGGCGAGCACTTTCTTTCCCCCCGCCTTTGGTGGTTTGGCGCCTCAGTATAGCTTGTCAGATGGCGTGCTGCAGTGTGAGTGTGGGGAGCGGTCGACGGACCCGACGGAGCTAGCGGCGCATATCCTTCGCTGCGCCACTGGCGGCGAGCGCACAGTTGCTCACGACCTCCTCCGCGACGGTATGTTCGGCATCTTTCAGGAGGCCGGATACACGGTTACGATGGAGAATACTTCTGTCATGCCCATCCTTCAGAGGGCCGACGGACTCCACACGCGCCGCGTCGACCTGGTGGCGTGCACGACGGGCGGTGGCGGGCACATCATTGCCGATGTGGTCACCACTGATGTGGTCGACCGCTCCAACCCGGGGCTTTCTGCCTCGCGGGCTGGCCACGCTGCGGCAAAGGCCGCTCGCAGCAAGGCGGCCAAACACGCCGACCACCCGGCTGCCGACGAGTTCGTCCCCCTGGCTGTGGACGTGCATGAGGCTCTCGGATCCCACTGGCTCGACCTGTTGGCCAGGCTTGCACGGCGCGCTGTGTCCCGCAGACGCGGTGAGCCGGCTGACTTAAACGCCGCTGGCTCGTGGGCTCAGGTGTATCGTATGCGCTTGTCCGTCTCCCTCCAGCGGTCCATGGCCCACGCCTTGCATCTGCGAGCTGGCCGTGCTCTCGCTGCGGCCTCCGGCTTTCGTCAGGGGGATAGTTTACCGGCAGCTAGTCTGTCGGATGTGAGGCTCCTCACTCGTAACTACTAAGTGGTCCATCCTCCCCCGTTCTGTCA
>WELB01000047.1:732617-746595 GCA_009602725.1 Spirogloea muscicola
ACGGAAACCGAAACCAAGGTGCCTAAGGTGACATTAGTACCCTCGGGTGAGCACAAACAAATCCGACAAGCTGACTTGGGGAGCTGGAGCGCCGCCACGAAAGCCGGAGGCCTGACTCAAAGCGCGCCCAGCCGTGGTCGACAAGTGTATCGAATGCGCCTGGCCGTCTCGCTGCAGAGGTCATGGCCCGGGCGCTGCACCTTCGTGCCGGCAGAGGCCCTCGCTGCTGCCTCTGGCTCTGGCCAGGGGACCCACTTCCAGGAGCCCAGCATCTCTGATCTGCGGCTGCTGAGCAGGGGTTACTGAGTGTCTCGTAGCAGCTTTGTTTCTGTTACTTAGCGCTTCCCCTGGCCCCCTTCTCGTACTCTGTTCATTCTTGTTCGGGCTGGTTGTTCCAGCCCCTATTCTCAATGGGCGAGCACTTTCTTCTTCTTCTAACAAGCAGTGAACTGGCAATGCAGTGGCCCCCTCATCAGTCCATGCGAACCGCCGTGCCTTTCCGCCATCACCGTCTCCGCCTTGGCCACACCATGCCGGCGCGGCCCCGCCGCGGCCCCGACGCCGCCGCCGCCGCCGCCGCCGCCGTGCTTCGACGCGGCGGACTTGCAGAGCCCGCTGAAGGGGCGGCATGGTCGGCGGCTGGCTGGACCCCGACGTGGACGAGGGCTCGGAGGACGACGACGAGGAGGACGACGTCCCCGACGAGGGCGGCGGCGGCTGGCTCTGGCTGGCGAAGTCCAGCCCGTACGTCGGGGGGAAGGCAGCGGCGATCTCATCCAAGAACTTGCTTGCGAGCAGCTCGCCCCAGAGCGCCGGTGCTCCGCTCCCGCTGGCCAAGGCCTCAGGGCTGCCTGATGGCGGCTCTACGCAGCAGCTCCAGGAGTCCAACGGCAACGAGGTCACTATCCCGTGCAAGGCCTTTCCCCAAGGTCGAAGCGGCGACGACGATGCGCCGATGCTTCTGGAGGTGGAGGTGCCACAGAGCCTCGAGCTGAGCAAGAAGCGGAAGCGGGTCAATGGAGGAGGCGACGGCCACCTGGTCCGACAGCCTAGCTCAGCTTGCCCCCGGAGTCTAGCAGGAAACGAGTGTGCCGTTGCATCAGAAGCAGCCCTAAACCCTAAACCTAGTTGTCTTTGAGCAGACTTCATCTGTCCAACGACAAAGTACTGGAGATTGGTTTGGGCAAGCTGTCTGTCCTCTAGTAGAGTTTCGTGGCATGGCAGTCATGCTGACGTTGTACAGAGCGTTGCTTGTACACAGGTGAGTGACAATGATCAAGCTGTTGGCTCAAGAAGCACCGTTGGTGAAGAGGTGCAGGTCAACGATCATGGTCGTAATGCCAATGTGGAGGTGGTGGCTATTATAGCACAAGTGGGAGGAGTCCCACCAGCCACAGTCAACGGTGGACAGTTGCCGAATGTTAACTTGGAGCCAACGGATGCACAAAGGGTGGGAAAGGCACCTCAACTTCTCAAAAGCATGCAGGCAGATGATCTTTCGCTTGGGCACGCCCCAGTGGCCTCCGAGGTAATTGAGCAAGAACAGGTCAAGAGCAGTGATGCAGAGGCAGGTGAGAGGCGCTCGCATGACGAGGTCAGCGGAGGCGACGAGACACAAATGGATGAGTCTGAGCTGCGGAGGAGGAAGAGCAAGATGCTTTGGCAAGTGCTGCTGCGGCAGGTGGACCTCACCAAGCTGCAGAAGAAGATTGAGGTGCTCATCTAGTCAAGCAGGCTGCTCATGTATCTCTGGAGAAATATCCAGAATGCATAGACAGGAGCTGTCCACTTCACTCCTTTTCGTGGAGTAGGGAAACTTGCAAGAAGATAAACTTGCTGGAGAATTGAAACATACAAAGTGTCTCGTACACAGTCAACTCCAGCAATCTTTGTACTACAAGTTGATAGGCACCAGGCTGTGCTCATTGGTCGGGATCAACAGGAGTACTGGCTTTAGCTGATACCCATTGTTTCTAATCCAGGATCTGCCAACAGTACTCGAGGATACGCCTCCTGGGCTGATTCACATGGACAGTCCATGCAAGGAGGAGGAAGGCGAGGACGAGATACTAGATATAGAAGAGGAGGCCGAAGACCTCTCATACCCACCAACTTTCGTTCACAATGAATGCTGTGAGGCATGCTCAACCAGGGGGGAGCTCTTGTAAGTCGTATACTGCCCTTTTGTTTGTCGACTTGTTGCCAATCTGTACTTAAGATGGGTGTGCAGGGGCAGCATTACTTACCAAGGAGACTTAGTCTGTGTGCAAGCCTTTCCCGTCCTCGATGTTGTATTTTGCTTCCAGACCATAGCTGGCCACATTCACAACATCAGGCATATAGCAGGAGTGAAGATGGGCCAGGGAGGAGGTTGTACAGTTGGAGCTGTCATTTGAGTTTGACTGGTGTTGGTGAGGAGGCTGTTGCTAATTATACATTGTGGCACAACCTGGCAGGCTGTGTGATGGAGCAGGCTGCACAACCACATACCACCTAGCGTGCTGTACTCCTCCTTTGGATGAAGTCCCCTTTGGCAACTGGTATTGTCCAGAATGCGCTTACAAGAGGATAAAGGAGGGCGTGGATGTTGTCGCCTCTACAATTGAGTCTATTTGGGGCATGAGAAGCAATCGCCGTGGCCTGCCCCTCATACTGCTGCCTAGTCCCAGCACGCCAAAAGACACCTCACTCCTGATTGAGATGGAGGACTTACTGCTCTTTCACTTCAGCATGCTACCGGGAGCACTTTCAGAAGAGGTGAGGACAGGATCAAGTAACTCAGACCCAACATGGGTTTGTGAAGGCATCTCCAATGGCCAACAAATGGAAGCAGAATACTTTGTGAAGTGGGCTGGTGCCTCCCACTGCCACAACTCATGGCTGAAGGAGAGTGAGGTGCTGTGTGCCCCTCAAGGTGCCCGGGTGCTTGCAGCCTTCAAGAAGCTCTGGGCATGCGGCAAGGTGAATCAGGAAATGCCTTCCACTATCATTCTTTTCATATCACAATCTGAATAGTAAGGTGCTTCCTGTAGAAGCATCACATCATGCCTCCTCCCTGTCTGTAGCTTGCTGTCTACCATAATCATATTAAGGGTTTGTGATCACATAACTATATCAATCAACAATATGGGAGCAAGATTTAGCATTATGCAAAGGCCCTGCAGCACTCAGCTTCAGATGCGCCAAATTGTTGGGTGCACGACAGGTTGAAAAGTGGAAGAATTTGTGGACCAAGCCCCAAAGATTGCTAAGCAGCAAGGAGATAATGCCCCCAGTACCCTCCCCATCGAGGCGGCTGAGCAGTGGTCGTATAAGGCGGCAGGCTGCCTCGTCTATAATTGGCAAGGAGTGGTGAGGTGCCTGTGTACTGCAAGATCGGTTATGCGCTCTGTATGGACAGTCACGTATTGTTGGTCTCCAGGGCTACTCTTCATACCACCAGAGTAGCACTCAGCTTTGCAGCTGCTGCTCACTCAGCAGACAGGGTTCTTGACGACCGCCAATGTTTGGGCTTCACGTGGCTTGCGCATCTGATTTTGCTCGCAGCTTGGCCTGATAATTGTGCATAATGTCAAGAAGGCACTCTCCACTAGAGCACTACACTTGTCGTGGGCACTACACATGCCGTGGGGTGCAGTCTTTAACAAAGGCCTGTGTGATTTCCCTCACGTGGTGCAGTCTGTTGAGAACACACTGATAAAAAGTTCTAGCAGCAGCTGCTTTGTGAGTCAGGGTACTGATTGTAATATCGAGAGAAAGGGAGCCTGCTGAAAGGCCAAGCCAAGCTTGCTCTCACTGCAGGCTTGTCAAGTGGAGGGGTTTGCCTTACTCTTGCTGCACATGGGAGCCTTCAAACGAGGAAACGTTGGCGACTGCTGAAGCTCTCACCCTGCAAAGCAACCTTCAAAGTCGTCACCTGATATATCAGAGTCGACTTGATCCAAGCAAGGCTGCCGAGGTGCGACTCAGACGACCATGAAAGTTGCCTTCATATGTGCCAAACATATATGTATATCCATTCTTAAATTATTTAGCTTGCCCCAAAGCATCTCAAGTACAACTTGCAGCTTCTGTGGCTCAGGCTGAGGCCAAGCGAAAGGGTGAGCCCAGCATGAGTGTGCAACTCCCGAAGAGTCTACAGAGTTTGGGAGCAAAGAGCATGGCTTATCAGGTGGACTGCCTGAATTGGCTCATATCTCGGTGGAAGTCAGCAGACGACCATGCTCTCACTTCCTTCTCTCAAGGCCTGGTGCGTCTCCCGTGGCCGACCCCATCTATTGATCTATGGAGGTGGCCTTAGTAGTAGGAGATTGGCCTCAGGAACAATGCAACCTTCATTCTGCACTTTGGTAGCTGCTGCGTTTGGAAAAAGACATGCCAGTAAGAGCTGGTGCCTAACATATCAGCCATCTGCGCAGTGTGCGGAGTGTATGACTTGCAAGATTGCCTGTTGTTTGCTAGGGGAGGAGATTTGCTACCATTCTCTTTTTAGAAGGTGTTCTTCGTCATTACCAGATGCCACGCTCAGTCCTCATAATCGGTGAAGCCTCATGCCTCTTTAGATGGGAGGCACAATTGGAACACTTTCTCCCTGATGTAAACTCTGTACATCTTAAAGGGGGCAAGGCAAGCAGGAACCTCATTCTCAAGGAAGAGCTTGGGCCCAATCCTACCATTGCTCAGTGCGTTCTAGCTTCACCAGAAGTCATCAACAAGGTGTGTAATCTCGCTGAGGTTGAGCATTAGTAGCGGCCATTAGTGCATGAATGTTGGCACAGCTCACCTTATGGGGTGTTTTAATGTGAGCATAGGCTTGCTTTGTTGCTCCTCTCCTGCAGTTCGAGATAGAGAGCATCTGCAGGCAGTGACGTGCTATGATGAACTGCTTCAGAGAGGGCTGCCTTTGACCTGCAAGTATTGCTTGTGGGCTTTGCAGGAGTTAGACTTCTTCGTAAAGGAGAAGTGGGGCATCATCGTGTTAGAAAGTCCTGGTTGGGCTTCTGTGCCAGTAAAACACTTGGGTTCATTTTCGCAGCTACATGCAGATTTCCGACTTGCGCTGTCAGAAAAACCACTTGCAGTAAGCTTGTCACGCACCGGCCAGCTGTGATGAACATTTAAGTTCAAGAGCAAAGCTTGGGTGTTGATACTTAGGATACAGTAGGATAGAACACAGTAGAATGCAAACCTACATTTGAGTTCCACGCAGATGCTTCAGCATGAACGTGATGCAGCGTGTTGTTGAGTACAATGTACAAGGTGCCATTCAAGATCGAAGTTCTAGTAGTCAGTAGCCCCTCATTTCAGATATTCAGTGCTTGTTTAATTCTTCTGATGCTCATACCACACTAAGTGCAGTGCATCCTGCAAATGGTACCATCACATTGATAGCCATTGTCCTTACAATACACAGGATCAGCCACAGGCCAGTGCCAGATTTCTCCTCCACTTCATGAACCCCGGCAAATATAGTTTGGAGGAGCAGGCAGAGGACTGGAGCCCAATGGAGACGAGCTTGAAGAAAGTGACTGCCCGGGTGGAGAAGAGAGAGCACAAGGCAGTCAAGGTAGTGGAGATGTGGTTGCCTGTGGACATGCGCAGCATTCAAAAGGAGTACTACAGGTAGTACATTGCACTCGTGCACTTGCCCGAGCTGCCCATCTTAGAAGTCAGAATGTTCTTCTGATAGCCCAAGGAGACCTGAGCTTGCATGTTGCGCTCCCTGCTCTGGCACAACATGAGCTCCTCTTCGGGCTTATTGAGATGTTTGATATGTAGCTGACTCGTGTTGGCCTCTAGAACCATTCCACCTGAGCAAAGTACATGCTCCCAATCTTGGTGCCGTTCCACAGGGCAATCTTGCGGAGTCAAGCAGGCCTTCTGATGTCTGGCAAGCAGCAACTGGAGAGTGGAGGAGTCACTTTGCAAGACGTTATTGCTCAGCTTCGTAAAGTGAGGATACGGCGTTCTACTCTCCCTTGACTTGGTGCAATCTGCAAAGGTCAAGCAGCGAGTATGTCTTAAGCTGCAAGTAAGCCATGTGTTGTCTGACAGTGTTGCGACCACGCATCCTTGGTGGCGGGGACAACCAGGATGCAGTGGGCCCTGCAGCTGGCAGATGAGTCCAGTGGCAAGCTGCAGGTGCTTCAGCACCTCCTTAACCACTTCCGTCAATTGAAGGAAAAGGTTGTCCTTCTTTACCAGGTACCTCCCTTTCTACCCAACTTCTACTCAAGGTTGTCATTGCAGCATTAGCAAAGATATGCTGCTTACGTTCAGCTGCTAAGCTCTTGATATTTTTTGAGAATGTATATTGAGTATGCTCTCTTTGCACCTTCTGGTATTCGTCGAAGGGCTTGTGGTGCTGTATCCTACGCTGATTTCATACTGCTGAGGGATGGTTGTACAGCTTACTCATTAGTCAATTGCAGTGTCTACTACGTGTGCTGTCAGCACAATTGAACCAAAATACTCAGTTGCTGGCTCGGTTGTCACTTGACTGTCTTCCACCCTGTTGGGCTTTGCAAGGTGCATGCTATGGGAGCCATTCTTGAAGACATATTCCTAAGGCAGGCGAACTTTAATTACACCTTCATTGACAGTGCAAATACCATTGGAGTCAAATTGGCACAAGTTGCGGAGTTTAGCACCTGGATTTCAGGCGTAATAGTGATGACCCCACATGATTTAGATATCTCAATGGACATTGCCACTATTAGTGTTGTCATATTTTACGACCACAACTGGGACCCTCTGCTTGACCTTCAGGTCAGCCACTCGACTGGTCTTTCCTTTGCTCTTAGATAGGATTTAGCTTTGGAATCCCAGTTGCAAGCGCCTAGAGTCTTGGCTAAGTCTGCGAGCATAAGGAATTTCTTCCAATGGATTCCATTGTTGGAGTCCATTGTATCTTGCAAACGTCAAAGTTTCGTCAGTTGGCTGTCACTGGGAGTTGCTGATGACCCCTCACAAAGCCCTCTGAGGATGGACAACCCTCACTGTTGTCTTATCTTAAATAGTGGCACATGTAGGCCTCACAAGATCCTTGTTGCCTGGTCATCGTACAGGCGCTTGAAAGACCAGCGAGATTTGGCATGGCTGGTCAGCCCCTGCAAGTTTACCGCCTGTTCACCAGACACTCGGTGGAGCAGCGGTGTTTCCAGCGCTACCATGCAGCAGCAGGGGACGGCAGCACAAGAACTCTCTTCAACTTTGTAGACCCTACTGGCGTCCCACATGACATGGAGGAGGCCCCAGAGCCATGCGAAGCAGTCAGAGAGTGCCAGGAAATACTTACAATAGGGGCTGTAGAGCAATTTAGAGATAACAGGTTGGCGGACATTCCGCAACAGGGAGAAGCCAAGCTGGTGAAGGACATGGTGATCCGTTTGCATGCGGAGATGGTCGAAGCTTGTGGCCAGTCCACAAGCCAGAGTGGGAGAGAAGTACTACTCTTTGGCGGTGACAACAACGTGGAGGACGTCGAGACCTCAGGGCAACAGAGCAAGGACGTCAGGTCCTCTGGCGGTGAATTAGGTGACCAGGATGACACTCAGAGCCCCTGGAAGTGGGTCTGGACAGACATACTTGGTGGTCCCAAGAGGCAGGAGGAGAGAGAGGCGAGCAGGAATACTGGACCTGCAGAAGCTCGCACTCAGGATACTCCGCAGGAGGAAAGAGGTAGTCCCTTAGATCATGTTCAGCATAGTGTGAAGGTAACGGATGTCACGACTACCATCTCAGCTTCCAAAGATGCTGCACAATTGCAGGAGAGGCCTAGTTCTTGCGAGCAGGTCAGCCTCACCGGAGAGCTCGAGGTGCCACAGCCTGCAGAAGATGCTGTCAATATAGCAGAACCTACAGGCGAGGTCGGCCCCAGTCAGAAGCCCACGGAGCCTGGGGAGCCCATACAAGCAGAACGCGGTGGTTTGGAGGACTTGGAAGGATCTGAGAGCCATCGCCAGGTGACTCAAAGCCCAGAGCGGGAAGCTCAACAACTTGCACTAGATGCACAGAAGGATGATTTGCAGCAGTACAAGGTTCTGGACAATGGTAACGAGGTGATGCTCCCCCCAGAGCCTGAGCAGCCACAGCTTGGAGGCGATGGAAGCGCTAGGAGCGCTGGCCCACCTCTGGCAGAGCACTCTTCAGAAATGCATATCGCAAGTCCAGGGGCTGCCGCTGTTGCCACAGGGGATGAAGTTGAGAGAGAAGAACGTGAAGTAAGAGAAGGCGGTGACAATGCACAACAAATGGCGTTGGACCAGGGGGGTGAGGGGAATCAAGTGACTATTGAGAGTGTGCAGGAAGCTTCTCAAGAAGCTGAGCCTCAAGAACAAGTAGCACTTGACGTAGCTGGAAGCCAAGTTGAAGCAGAAGATGACATCATCCGCGTCATGAGGAGCGAGTTGAAGCAGGCTTGCCGCTTACTCGAACTATCTGTAAGCTCCTGCTCTTTCAGCCTTTCTGTCTCTGTCAGGTCACTGTTGTCAGATAGAAGGCATAACAAGAGTGAGGGAGAAGAGGAATGTAAGTGGTCTGCTGAGATCAGTAGGCTTTGTGTTATCTGCAGGACAAGGTAGAGCAAGGGGCTTTGGAGGCATTTGTGATCTTGACCAGCAGATACCGGCTGAAGAAGCGGACTGTGGTGGCCATGATTAGCACCGTTTTGGCCCTGGTACATTCTCTCTTATGCCAATGTTGTGTTGCAACAGTCAATCATGAATGTCTGTCAAAGTCTTGCAGTATGTGCTTGCAATTATGCTCTTGCGAACTGGTCCAGATTCAATGCCAATGCTTGCAGGACATTCATATGCACCATCTTTACCCTGCCTCTGTGAACCCCTCTGGCAGTGTCGCATCTCAGCAGAGCGCGAGCTGGTAGACTTCGATTTCCAGGACTGGCTGGACCGTGTTGCAAAGCACAAGGATGTACGTGTGCCGCGCCATAAATTGGATGCAATATACCAGAGGCTCGTCCGCACGCTGACTTCACTCACAAACAACTCGATTGACTCTACTCAATCACCCACTCCGCCAGAATCAGCTAACACTGGCCGCACACAATCCGATCAAGCCCAAGTGGATCGGCTAGCCGAGCCACCGTTGGCAGGAGTCAGCGAACCACTTTTTCAGCAGCAATTTGGTGTCGACGACTTCAGTACTGCAGCCGCCGACAACCCAGACGCCGTGTTGGCAAGTGGCGCTCGTGACCCCGACCTTCCGCCAGCGCCCAGCCTCTTCAACCTCTTGGTGCTTTCTGTCTCAAATGACTCGCTGGACCAGATTTCACAGACTCCGAATCAGGGTGCTGCAAGCGAGCCTGTGCAGTCGCCACAGCCAGCACCAGAGATGCTGGATCACTTGACAGATGCCACTAGCACTAGGGGGCTGCAAAGTACTCAAGCGCTAGCCAATGAAAGCCAGCCAGACCGGTTACCCTGCTCTCCTTCCCGGAGCCCCGCAGAGGACCTGCAGGAGTGGCAGGCACATGACACACGGTCGCTTATGCAGAGGCAGCAGCAGGAGTCGCAAAATCTGCAGCTCCGGCTTGAGAACGCATTGGATGCGCTGGACCGGCAGCTGGCGATGGAGGTTGTGCAGCAGGTGGCAGCGGCCCACCCGGCAGACAAGGAGGCAGATCAGCGCCAAAGCACGGCAACCCGACTAATGTTGGTGCAGCAACATGCATTGATCAGAAAGCAGCAGGCACTGTCGATGCAGGAGGCACGGGAGGCGCTGCGTCGGCAGCACCGCGAGCAGCAGCGGCAGCTGGCATTCCAGCAACGGCGATCGATTGGCGGTGCAGCTGCTGAGACGGCCACAGAACCGTGCGCTGCCCTGCCAGCACCGGTAGCAGCCGCCGCACCTACGCAGGAGCCCACCTCCCAGCAGCGGCAGGAGAACATTTCGGGCCGCATCCAGGCAACTGGGCCTCAGCCGCAGGAGCTCGCCGAGGTGCCAGACCCTGCTCCGGCGCCGGCACTGAGGGAGGCTGCTACGGCAGCGGCCGAGCGCCCTCTGCGACCTCTGATCCCTGCCAGGCCACCGCCGTCAGCTGGGCTGCCAGAAGTGTTAGAACGCTTGATCTCTGGGCAGGCCCAGCAGGCTGCAACATCACAGCTGCCGGCCCAATTACAGCGGAGCGCCAGCCATGGCTATGTCCGTGACCCGGTGCTGCTGAGGGAGGCTACTGCGCTTGCCAGAGGCTTACAGCAGCAGCTGGGACGCCGTCAACTGACACCGTTGCTGCCTGGCCAGCCATCACAGCAGCAACCGCCTGTCGCCCAGGCCAGCCAGCCCCGCCAGTCGGTGGCGACGGCATCGGGCCAGCCTGTCGTCGTTCCGCAGGCGCAGGCAGCGGTGCAGGCGCCGTCGGTGCTCCAAGCACCGCCGGCGGAGCAGCCGTCAGCACAAGCTTTTGGGCGGCAGGCACCACCGGCAATGCAGGCATCAGCAACGCCTCAAGCTCTCCCAGCTGCCCAGCCTTCGGCTGTGCCGCAAGGCAGCGACCAGCCAGCGAGCGACTTGCCTATGCTTCCATTGCAGCTGGAGGCTCAGGGCAGTCCTGAGATGTATCCGCAGCCGGCGATGGTCGCGCTTCTTCAGCAAGTCGTGGCGGCAGGGCAAGCCGAGGATGAGGAGCGGGTGTTGCCGGCGCCCACCATGGCGGCAGTGTCGCAAGCTCCTACCATAGAGTTGGGGAGCGCGGTCGATCAGATGATGGATCCGGTCTTCCTCCAGCCAGCTGACTTGCTCTCTGCTCAGATCACGAGCCCCTTCGCTGCAGAGGAGTTGCGGCTCAAGATCAAGCTCAACTCCATCAACAACAAGTACAAGGTTACCGTGAGTACTTGACCCCACACTTTTGATAATAATTCGAGAGCGGCAGGAGGTGTTCCTTAACTCCCGGTTACTGGACCGTAGGATTCAGTATTAGTAGGAGCACTAAGCCCACTGCTTGGCAAGTGGAGGCAGCAGCTGTTTGGCATGTTCTGATCTGCTGGCCCAATCATCTCTGGGTGCAGTCCGCAAATACCATTGCGGAGTACGAGCAAGAAGCCAGCAGGTTACGGCAGCTATACCAAACCAAGCTCCACGACCTTAACAATGTAAGGCTGGGGCAGACACAGCTGGTCCTCAACATGCGGCATATCTTGATGTCCAACCAACACCTTGCGGAGGCAATGAAGAGCAAGTCCTCTTGGGACCAAGCAGGAGCTGAGAGCTTGCCAAGATTATAGCACAAGAATGGGGTTATACCCTCTTATCGAATGCTGCTAGGTGCCACCACTGGACTCCCCTCTTGAAATCCTTCCATATGCTCCCGCGTTGGCTGTGTTTTGGCTGTCTGGCAAGCACTTCAATACCTCAGTCATTGCATGAAGGGTGTATATGACATGTTCCCGCCAGCAATCATGGATGCTTGACATCCACATGTATTACAGCTCATGCTTGGTAATGTCATGTACAAAGGCTGCCAGCATTGAAGGCTGCAGTAGGATTCTGAGTGAGCGCCGCTGCCAATGACCAACTATATCCGGCTCCGTCATTGTCCGTGACTCGCAAGCATAGCAACTGATCGCACCAGGTAAAGCTCAGAGCGCAACACAATGATCCTCTCCAGCATTTCTGGTTCGGCTTGACTCATACTCTTGTTGTGGCATAAGTGTCGTTTGGTATCTGAAGCACTTCAGACTGAGGATTAGTTTAAGTGGCTCTGTGCTGCAGCTGCTGCAGACAAGGCTGATTGAAGGGCAAGTTTTGGCCGTAAGAGCATTACAACTGGTGCTCAGGCAAAGTGCTTGAATCGAGTCCTACATGACCAAGATGCTGGAAGGCTGCTTGCAGTAGTAGGCAAGGTAGCCCGCTTGTGCTCCAAAACCCTGTCAGAGGTTGCTTCGCCCAGGCTCGCACTATCACAACGATAGCGTGGTGATAGTGCCAACATTTCATGATGTGGTCCTATAAAGGCAACCACACAAGTTGTGCGCAAGCAGTTGCATTGTTGTGCTTAGCCAGTGAGGCTCATGATGATAGAGGAAACAGAGGCTCTTTCAAGGAGGCGATGGCTATAGAAGGGCCAGCCTATACATGTGACGAGTACAAGGGAAGGCATACTGCTCAAATCCAATATACCGAGTGGCTGTATGTGCATGCGATCTCCAGGAAGGTTATATTCCTCACCATTGCCTGCATACCTAATACATGGATTCGAAGCTCACTTGTTCTAAGAACATCTGACACGCTTGTCATGGGTTCAAGCACCGGGGCATGACGTCACAAGTTGAGCTACAGCCAGCACTTTCACTTTATCTTGATATTTGCATTTACAAGCCTGCTCATACTGCTAAATCGTCATATCTCAATGACCTCGTGCTCTCAGAGCAAGGGGAATGTGCTATAACAGCGTCACTTGAAAGGGTTAGTGAGCAGGATGTGCCCCCTACTGATCTATGGAGTCTCAAAATTGCCCCGCACGTATGTCCTGATCCAGTCGATCCGCGTTCAATGTGCCTGGAAGCTCCTGGAAATTCTCGTTGAATATGGAATAGGCACTGCCATGCAGCACGAGTAGGCTGTTAGCACAGACATTGGATTCTGGATATTATGCTTTCTCACTTTTGAAGCACGTACAAGTCTAAGCGCTGTGAGCCAATGATCATTACCAAAGAGGGACTACTCATGTCAAACAGAACTGCAGCCAGGGTGCAATGAGATTAACAATCTGGAACTAGCAAGACATGTCGACAATCAATCTGGAAGCAGCAACACAGGGACGTGCCTCATTTCCCCAGCCTGCCGTTTTCCGAGGTTGATGAATATGATGGCAAAGCAAGTGGCCAAAATCTGCATGCACTCTTGCAGTAAGAAAATACATACTGCTGCTGAGACATCGACAGCCTCCAGCCACTAAATGCAGTAAATATGCACAAAGTACCTGCCCACTCGGGCTCTCTCAACTTGCAACAAATCACAGACCTAGTCTGCATCACTTGAGGCATATGCTAGAATACATGTAATGCAGGTGCTTGAGGCCCACAAAGGCATTGAAAGGTTGCACTGGCGGCATCGTTAAGAGGGGCTGCTCACATAAACAGGGCCAAGCTGATAGTGGTGCATGACAGGGGCTGCAACGAACCACAGGATGATGCAGATCCACGTCCGGAGCTGCAGCCAGAAGAAGACGATAAGAACAAAGTCTGCAGGGAGAACCAGCAGTGGCGTTCTGTCAGATAGCCCTCATGTCAATCCAGGTGCGCAAACTCTAAAACCCTCGAGAACAAGTCTTACCATGCATGAAGGGGCTGCGCAGTAAGGAGAATACAGGATTTGGCCTTTGATCTGCTCGCGGCTACTGGTACCTGGGAGCTTCAGCCAGCGTCTCATGAAGCTCGCCGCTCGCCGCTGGAAGGGCGTCGCTGTGGGCGGGAGCCCAAAATGCTGTGCAAGGAGAAGGGCTTGCCGCAATCAGCAGTCACTATGCTGAGTGGCACAGATGTCGAAGGTGTTCTTGGTGGGTGATTTGCCTCACTGAGAAGACTCCAGCACTGACGTTGGGCGGCTTGTGAGCGGGCCCTTGTGGCTAGGATGGCCGCCAAGATAGGGTCTAGGGTTAGGTTTACAGGGTTGGGGATTTAGGGTTTGAGGTTTAGGATGCTCACGATGACGTCGTCTCCGTCCTCATCGTCAGCGTCACCAGCTTCCACCAAGGAGGCGTGGTGCGACAGCGGCGGCGGTGGCGGAGCCACGACGGCGATGAGGGCGTCTGCAATTGAGAAGGCACTGTGGGGGGCTTAGGATTCGAACCCTGAACCCCAGATTCCGATGTCCCTGACCTACACGGCGGTGGCGCCGGCGCTGACCTCCGTCAGAGAAGCTGAGGGGCCGGCCGTCGGGCAGGACGCCGCCGCAGCGGACGAGCTTGAGGCGCTCCGGCGGCAGGCCGGCGGCCGCGCCCACCAGCGCGCGCGCGGCG
>WELB01000047.1:759745-800662 GCA_009602725.1 Spirogloea muscicola
GAGAGGGGAGAAGGAGGGAGGGAGGGAGGGAGGGAGGGAGGAGGGAGGGGGGAGGGAAGGGGGGAGAGGCAGTGTTAGTGTCTCTAGAGGGTGCCATCTAGCCGCTCGTGCACATGCTAGCAGCCATCAGATACGACAGCAAAGCTCTTGGGCTCTACTGTCTTGCAGAATCCAAGATTTTGGCAGTTGAGCCGGTGTAATGGTGCTGCTGTGTGCTCTTAGGGCCACGAAGGCCTAGTGTCATTGCCTTATGCCCAGTTGCAAGTCGCTCTTGACCTTGCAGGCAAATCATCCATCAATGGTGCCAAAATGTGAGTCAGCGCATGACAAGCCCGCTCCGCTGAAGCACTTGCACCTAGTAAAGTCAAAAGTGTGAGTACAAGGTTGCATAGGAGTTCCTATGCACTCCTTGCTCCAGTGCAACAAATCTTGGCCTCCTTGTACTTTCACCCTGAAGTTTTCTACCTGGACCTTGGGCTCCTTGGTGTGCTGATCTTGAGCGCCAGTCTATGCAGCCTACAACCTTGACTACCATCATCGGCAAGTGCACTGGTACTGGTACATCATCATGTCCTATCCTTCATATCGACCTCACACTGTGATGTTGATTAGCTAGCAACTTGCTGCCCTCATGCCACTGAGCACTACACTTCTGATTGCTCCTGTCAAACTTACGCTATTTGCCTGATCGAGTAGTCTTGGCAACGATGCCTACAGGTTGCTCAGCGTGGCCACGGCTCATCTGAAAAGCTGCGGTGTTGTGGCAATCTGCAGCCTGTGACGATCTCGAGATCCTGTGAGGTGGTCTTCGGTGTGGAAGCTTCGATAGCACTTGGAACAAGTTCCTGAGGTTCTGTAGTCGCAGTCAAAGTAGACTGCAAGAGCATGTTACAGTTGGCCATTGTCTCGGTGTCTTGTAAGTACACAAAGCCTTTCAATCTGTGTTGTAGTCAATGGCAAGATGAAACCCTTAACACAAAATTCCCTGTCCATGAACCAGGCGAGGAGCATTTGGCTTTGCTGATGCCACCACATGCTGTCAGGCTCCTACGATTTGGGCAACCCTCTCGCTTGCACAGTACGAGTCCAAGCCAGGTGTCTTCTTGTCAGGTTCATCGGATTGACCAGATTTCCGTGAGTGGAACGTTGCTTCACGCTCAGGCGTGACTTGACCTTCATTATCTTGGCATATAGATTCACACTTCTTTGCTGTGTATGTGGCCAGCTGCACAAGCGACAAGCTGTAAAACCGTTGAAACCCGTCTACATGACTTTCCGTCCTGCCTCTCCAGGGACAAGGCAGCCATACCAAAAAGGAGACTCAGCCTCAAAAGCACATACAAGCTCATAGGTACATTGCACTGGTGTCCACTAAATGCAGAAGGTTGAGCGAGCCAGGAACCAAGCATCCTCCCTGTCATGGAGGAGCTCTTCCAGAAGAAGGGGAGCGTAGAACCTGGGATGTGAATACCACTGCAAGTTTGCCTTGAAAGTAGCCGTACATTGCTGCAGGCGACAGGCAGTGGGGTTCAGCTCTTTGTCCTGCCACTTGAGTGTCGGCAAAGTAGACCAGCGGTAGAAGGTATCCAGGGCGACAAGGCATCCGAAAAGGCGAGCATGCTGGCACATAAGCTGGCCTCTTGGCCATGCGCCGGCATGTCTACTCTTGTCAAGATTGTCCTGGTCAGGTTGCTATCTCAGGAATCGGCTCAAGAAGTGAGTCATGAACGAGCACATTCTGCGAGCACATCCTCTAACTGTTGCCGCCTGTCATGGTCCTTGAGAGCTTCTCCGGCTGCCAGTCTGCCCTTTATAAGAATCATTTGAAATCATGTGGGCTCGTATCTCACAACGGCTGCTTCAATGCAGAGCTTTCTCTCACGAGCGACAAAAAGGCAAGTCTGCCATCAAAGCAGCGGAGATTGTGCCTGCGAGGGGCTGATACATGTGCAACGAACAATCGACTCGAGGATGGGGGGAAAGGATTGGTGTAGGATGTAGGGTAACTCGTTGGAGTATTCCGAGCCATCGAAGGGGGCGACAGCTCCAGAGGGGGCCAGCCCACAGAAGGATGACAAGGAAAGGTTGACCGTGAGAGAAGAGAGGAAAGAAGGCCAGCCAGCCAGCCTGTGAAGCTTGTCCGTTCCTTCTGGGCTGGCTTTTCACTGATTCTGACTTGCGGCTGCTTATCAGGGGTTACAGAGAATTTCGTAGCTGCTTAGTTTCTCTCTGCTTGTCTTTCTTAGTGCTTCCTCTGGCCCCTCCTCGCACTTTGTTCATTCCTTTGCGGGCTGGCCTTTTCCAGCCGCTATCCTCTATGGGCGAGCCCTTCTTCTTTTCACAGCCCTCGCCCCCTTCGCCAGCATTCTGGTCTTTGGAAGAACTTCCTTCTTGCCCAAAAGGGAAGGAGAGAAGGCGAAGAGTGCGGCTGCTTATATCTAAAGAGCGGCAGTAAAGCCAGCCAGGTGCATGCAGAGGGTGTTCATGACGATATCAGTGGAGTCACAGGCTGGGCAGACGGGGCGCTCTTAGTGCCCGTGTGTCAGCAACAGGTAGTCAGACGAGGAGGAGCTCTTCCAGAGGGAAGGAGTGTGTATGAAGGGGTGGATGGCCTGTGTGGCCAAGTGCAGCGGCAAGCACATTGACAAATGTACGTCCAGAGGAGGGCGAGGGCTGTTGCATGCCAGCCCGAGGAAAGACTGACAAGGTCCGAAGGGTCGAAGACCGTTGAAACACATGATTGTAGGTAACATATAGGATAATCACATTGTCCCCCCCCCCACCCCCCCACTGGAGAGCCGCTTGTCAGAGACTAGGCGCCGGAAAGGAAGTGCTTCGTCCATAGAGAAGAGGGGCTGGCAAAGCCAGTCCGCAAAGAATGGACAATGTCCAAAGCCAAAGAAAAGAGGTGCCGAAAAAGAGGGACTAGACCCCAAAACACTACAGAACGCAAGACGATGCAAAGGGAAGAAGAAGGCGCGGCCAGATTGACTGGTGGCTGTGAGAGGCCAAGCAGTCGGAAAGCAGTCCCCGAATGATGAGCTGAGGGGAGGAAAATCAGCCCACAGACTGACAGGAAACACAGAGAAGAAAGATGGGAAGAACACGGACATTCCAATAGAGGGAAAAGAAGGTGCACTTCCAATGGGGGCAAGGGAAGGGAAGGGAAAGCTCAGTACCCGCGAGTGAGTAACGAGAAGGGCGAGAAGGGCATTCTGTCGTCACGGACATCCTGCGAAGGGAGGGTGGGGCGCTTCGCCTCCCCGCCCGCGCAGCCCGCGCCCCCAACCGCCGCGCTGCCGGGCCACGTGGCGTCGCGGCGGGGCCCACACGGTCAATGCAGGCCGAGCGGGTCCCGCTCCTACTCGAGGCCGTCTCGGGCCGCCACGTCGCGCAGGCGCGCACAGGGATGGGCGGCAGCCGCGGGTGTGCGCCACGTGGCGGCATGGTCGAGCCGGCGGGCGGGGGCGAGCGCTGACCAAGCGCGACCCCGGGGCTACCCCCTCCCATGGGAGAGTTGCCAATCGTGGCTATTCACGGCGGGGGGGATGTGCTTCCGGCCGCGATTGCCTTTACAAGCTGCATGTTGCCGCTTCCTGTCCATGCCTTCCTTGCGCCGCTTTGTGTCGGCCTGGTTTGCCAGCGTGCTCATTGCGTGATATTGGCCATTCTTTCCTGGGCTGGTTTTGCTAGCCCCTCTTTTCCTCTTTTCTATGGGCGAGCAATTTCTCCGCTCAGGCTCATGCTTTGTACCCGAAATGAGTGTGAATCAAGAGATGGAGGGCTTGTGTGGGCGAGCCCTTTCCCTTATGTGGCCACGTATAAGTAGAAAGTGCTCGCGCATACAGAAGAGAGGCTGGCAAAGCCAGCCCGAAAATAAGGACAATGTCCAAAGCCAAAAAACAAAGAGGTGCCATCAGCCCATAAAGGTCGCTTAACTGATGCCCGAATACCGGACGGCAATCGACAAGCTCTTGAGCTACCAGCTAAGGCTCGACCAGCTTTCTGATGCGACGCATGAGCCTGAGCTCGCTGCCGACAAGCTGACACTCGACTTCGCAAGAATGACAAGTAGCTGGGCGAGATCTGGTTGGTGGCAGAAGGGCTTGAGGTCTGCTTTCAGGCATCGATCGGCGACCCCCGTGTGCTGACCCTCGGTCGTCGAGCGGGCAAATTCAGCACTGCCTCGTGTTTGCAGCGAGCGAGTGGTGTATCTCATCCGAGGTGCTCGCTCCTTGTCCTTGGCCACTCCGGCCTCCCATCACTTCCGGAGTACTGGCACACGCTCCCCCCGGCACCAGGCCGGCGCGGCGCCTGGATGGGCGCCCTCGCCCGCGCCCTGCGCCGACTCGCCGCGCCCGCGCGCTGCTGCGCCACCCNCTCTGCGCCGCCGGCGCCGCCTGCCGCGAGCTGCGCGCCGCCGCCGCCAGCGACGACGCCTGGGAGCCGCGCTGCGCCGCCTGGGCGGGCCGCCTAAACGTCGCCGCCTGGCGCCCCGGCGTCGCCTCCTACAAGGCGCTCTTCCGCTTCCTCCTCGCCGCGGGGCGCCTCGTCGACGCCTGGTCGCTCTCCCGCGCCCGCACGCGCGTCCGCCGGGGAGCTGACATCGTCTACATCACCTGGGTGAGTGACCCTCTTCGTCAACCCCCCCCTTTCTGACTGTCCTGTAAGCCCGGAGCTAAGACTCGCCTTGCAGGTCTGAGCCCACGTTCACTTCAGCACGACTGGCAGCACACTGACCCGCCTCTGCCTGCATTGCCTCCACAGGGCTATGTCTCGGTCGTGGCCTGCCTCATCGGGCAAATCACCGGATATGGTAAGCTCCCAGAGGTCCAGTTGCTTCTGACCCCCCCGGTCGTCGGAGGACTCGCCACCTTATCGAGACCGGTGGTCAGCTGGCCAGGGCGAGTGCTGCATGTGGGTGGTGCTGGGAGCCCCCTCTTGTCGTGCCTAGATACCAGTGAGCAGCTCTGCCACAGGTTGACGCGTCAGGATGTAGGCACAACCCCACCCTCTGCCCCTTTCCTCCCCACGCCTCCAATCCCCTTCTCTCTCCATCCATCTCTGTCTCACTCTTGACCTCTCCCTCCCTCCCTCTCCTCACTTTCCTCCTCCCATTTCCCGCCCACTACTCTCATCCCTCCCCATAGCTCGCTCTCTCCTCTCCACCCTTACGTGTGGAGCATCTTGACTGATACTCTGACAGTGGTAGTGTGGTAGTTACCTGGTTCACGTTATTTCATTCTCATGTTCATGACCCTCGCATACCTCGACTCACACATTTTCGATCTGGATACAATTAATCCACCTGCTCCCTCGGCTGGGAAGGCTTGGTCTTGCTTCTCACCTGCTCATCTATATCTGGTCTACTTCTCTACAAGCTAACAATGCGGCCATTGGAATTTACACCACTATTCCACCCATCTTCATCCACCTATCTTGCGTAATAAAAGGGGTCCATTACGCGTCTGGCATCCAAGTACTCAGCCAACCCTGTCCTCCACCACCACGCCCATGCCAACACTTGCCCCACTCTTCCTGGCGTGCAGCCTTCACCCAAGCACTCCTTACACGTTTGTCCACCGCCCTGCCCTCAGGCCATAACGTGGCGTGCAAGTGGACGCCACTGTTCGAGGTTGTGGGTGGCGCTGATGGCTCCCAGCACGTCGTGTTCTACGGCCGCCAGAACAGCACCAATGTGGTGCTGCCAGGCCACCTGCACTTCACCCCCTGTAGAGCACCCAATCAGGTGCAGGACTCGGGACCTCCGGCTCCCCCTGGTCTGCTGGAAGCGCCTTGAGCCCCACCATGATTCCTGCTGTCGCCTGAGTCGGACCTGGCCCGATGGGGCCAATGACCGTTGTGCAGTTCTGGTTAAAGGCGATCAGGGAAGGAGGGGAGGATGCGTGGCCCCCCGAGATCATCCAGGAGCCGGGGCCAGCCTTGGACGTATCAACCACGTCTACACTGCGGACTCCTGGCAGGACACCTGCTAGCCTCCCTGGCGAGCAGCCGCAGCCAGAGGTGGACGAAGACACTGGCAGAGCGAACGCCTCCAGTGTCCAAGCGGCGGTGCTGCATGGTGGGCGGAGTCACTCGGTGGTGGGCCAACTGTCAATGCGGGGCAGTGGAGGCCGGCGTGCTGACAGGGGGCCAGTCCAGGACCCTGTTGAGCTGGACCTGCAGCGGCTCACAGCTGCGGCGAGCTGTGTTAGCCACAACCCTGCTGCAAGGCCCACCATCCCGATGGCTCCGCTTTTGCCGATGGTTAGCACTGCACGCCCCCTCACCACCTTTGCCTCTTCCCACTCTCTGCCATGCTCGCCATTGGCTCCTCCTCTGGAAACCCGGCCCCGACTACCTGTGAGGCTTTTCAGGCGTCCAAGGCAATGGTCAAGACTGTTGAACAGAAGGAGCACTGTCGAGTGGTGATTGCCCCTGCAATCAGTAGCCCCCCCTCCCATCCACCCCCGCTCCGTTGCCGTGACTGCAGGGCAAGAAGCGGAGCAACGCCAATGGCCAGATTGAGCCCAAAGCCAAGGAGGCTCAGCTCCGGGCTTGCCACTTGGACTTTGTGCGGCAGCTCCTCGACGCATGTAGGCTCTCGGGCGAGGCAACGCCGCCGGCGTCGTCCCTTCGCCTGCTCCTGCTCACCAGCCTCAGCAGCCAGCCGTTTGATCCTCTCACTGCGCTCTTCCCGGAAGTGTAAGATTCTTTGCCTGCTTGTTTTCGTGCAATGTGGCAACCTGTTCAAATCGCAAGCGAAATCAAGTTGACAGCAGGACGTGCTTCGCTTGGCGACAGCAATGATTGCAAACTCCACAGCTGTCAGACCAATCCAGATCAGTTGGCCCTCGCCGTTGTTCATCTGCTGTTGGTTACACCAAGAACACTTCCTGAGTTGAGATACAAGCAACTGGCTAATGAAAGACTACCCTTGACAAATTTCTGGCGAGCTGTGCTCTGCTGCAGTCATGCTAGGAACGACTCCAAGTCCTTCCGGCGGCTCCTCGGCCCGACCCTCTGCCGAGGCCTGGCCCAGAGGTCGACCAGCCCAGAGAGGAACCTCAGGGCGGCAGAAGCCAGTCAAGGAGGCGGGAGCTGGTGGACGGACAACGCTGTACACCGCGAGAACAGCCTCTGGGTGGGCTACTACGGAATGCCGCAGGCACCACGGTATGGCCCGGCTTGGGACGGAGGGGATCTGTGCGACGGGCCCCACGGCCGCGTCAGCTCCGTGCAGCCGCAGCTTCTGCTGCTCCACTTTGCAGGGTCACTGTCAGATAGTGCCGTCGTTGCACGGCACCTCAGAGGTAGGTCACATCCCTGCTACTCCCAACCTTTTCCCGCAAGTTACATATCATAATTGCTGTAAGCAAGTGGCATCTGCATCTTTACTACAATGAGGTCCGTGTACGCGCTTCCTGTACGTGAACTTCGGACGAAGCATGCATTGAAGAAAATCGTACGGCACTACATTGTCCTGTATCAAGTATATGCGGAGCTGCAATTTGTCATGCAGGCGACCACAGTATTGAGTATGGCAACATAGTTTTCGAGGCCAGGCTAGCCACCAAGGTGTCGGACCCCATCCCGCCCGCTTCCATCCGGATGCTAGGACGGGATGGTCTCCCCCCTGACCTTGTTGCAAGGTAGGAGACTCCATCATGCCTCGTGCTTATGACGTGCTGTACTATCCTTTAGCGCATGCCAAGAAGATATAAGTGGTGGTATGCACGTTCAAGCAACCACTGCATGCACCTATACATGCCACTGCTACCTTTCACAGTGCTGCACAGTTAGTCAGATTGCTGCAGCGCACAAGATAATGGGTGGTCCCAGCTAGAATTGGAGTCCCCAGAGCAGGTTGTGCTGGATGACTTGTAAAGATCAGCTAGCACATCGTGGAATTGGCTTGGCACCGTGCTGCTGTGAGCACGGCAATGACACCCTTCTCAGACTTACAGAATTATCGGTCAATGCTTCACAGTTACTCTGGGGAGGGGACGACACCTGGATATGGGCCGCAGTACCCCCGGTACATAGCAGGGTCCTTGTTGCAGGAGCGGGGCGGGACGATGGTTTTCCTATGGCACGGCACGGACATTGTGCTGCGCTTGTGCCGCTTGGACTTCCACCGTGCGCTCGCGCATGGGAAGCCAACACCAAAGAACTGCGCCATCAAGAGTCTCTTTGTCTCCCACTCCAATTCTTCCAACTCATAAGTGCCTCACATAGGAGGTACTTCTGTGCACCTGCCTGACAGAGAGCATGTTATCGAAGTTACAAGTTAGAGGACATTTGTAGTGATCGTCCACGGGTGTTCGTTGCCAAGGTGCAAAGAGACGTTCGCCCTCCCCCTCATACAGCCACTTTCCATAACTGGCTGTTTTATGAACATGTTGCCCATCTTCAATACCTGCTTCGATCAAGCAGGATTTTGCGTGGCACCCCTCTCTCAACTGGTTTACCCAGACACCGTGCATCGGACGACACCATGCATCACGCATGGCGAAGGCTGGACCAATACTTTGACTGCTGCCTTAAGTATCTCAGGTGAAAGGCTGGTAGCACAAGCGGCAGCAAGGCAAGGACCAGAAGGTTCCTCGATATCTGTCATGAAATATCCCGTCGAAGGCTTATTCATGTCGATCTGATGACAAGGCATGTGAGGTGGCACCACACGCGGACAACTGAGGCACGTCACCTATCTATCACTGTAAACCAGAGCTCGCAAACACAGCACCTCCAGCTCAACCCCGGTCGAGTAAGTGCGGATTTGCCTTTGAAACCGTCGATTGCACATCACCAGGCCAACCCCATCCTGCCATCCCAACCACTCAGCCACCGTGCGTATCTGCCGCTGGGCCGCAGGTTTGGCATCCGAGAGGCAGCCCCATCCTACCTCCCGAAACGGTTCAACAAGCCCGAAGAGAAGCCGAAAACCCCTTAGACGGAAGGGCCTCGCCCATGGAGGATAGGGGCTGCAAAAGCCAGCCCATAAAAGAATGAACAAAGTACGAGAAGGGGGCCAGGAAAAGCGCTAGGAAAAAGAAGCACAACAAGAAACAAAGCAGCTACGTATTACTCAGTAATCTCTGCTAAGCAGCCACAGGTCAGAGAAGCTAGGCTCCTGGAAGTGGGTCCCTGGCCAGAGCCAGAGACAGCAGCGAGGGCTCAACCGGCACGCAGGTGCAGCGTGCGGGCCATTGACCTCTGCAGCGAGACGGCCAAGCGCATCCGGTACACCCGCGCTAGCGACCCGGCTGCATGAAAGTCCACTGATTCCCCATGGAAGCGGCGGACCATGGCATGGCGGGCGAGCTGGTTGAGCAGCTCGAGCGCCCAACGCCCCATGCATGTCGATAGCCAGCGGGAAGAACTCGTCTTGAAGGGAAG
Organism: Spirogloea muscicola; assembly: GCA_009602725.1. NCBI lineage: Eukaryota > Viridiplantae > Streptophyta > Zygnematophyceae > Spirogloeales > Spirogloeaceae > Spirogloea > Spirogloea muscicola. The sequence goes on from WELB01000047.1 coordinate 769,145, forward strand.
GGCTCGCCCGTAGAAAAAGAGGGGCTAGCAAAGCCAGCCCAGAAAAGAATGGACATTGTCCGCAGCCGATGGGGATGACCCAACTTCACGAGCGAAGGCGGGTACCGGCCAGGCTAGCGGCGGGTAAAGATGCGGGAATAGCGGTCTCAGGCTACACTGGCCTTGGGATCGAGGGTGGAGTGGGAGCCAAATGCGCCAAAGAGCCTGCTCCAAAAAACACAGAACCATTCTTTCCGACTGAAGATAAGCGAGCGGAGGGCTGAAAAATCCCAATGGGGGCAAGGGCTGTGAGAAGCCAGCCCGTAAAGACTTGACAAGGTTCGAAGGGGCCAAACTACGAGCTAAGCAGCAACTACGGGGCCTGAAGAAGAAGTGGCTCTCCCAATGGGGGCAAGGGCTGTGAGAAGCCAGCCCGAAAAGAATTGACAAGGTTCGAAGGGGCCAAACTACGAGCTAAGCAGCGACTGCGGGGCCTGAAGAGGCTATGGCAGAATGGGGGAGGATGGACCACTTAGTAGTTACGAGTGAAGAGGCTATGGCAAAGTGCTGGGACCGAGGAGTTCGACTCGGTCCAGTTTCTTCCTTTGAGCCAACTTGCCGCCGCCGCCGCCGCCGCCGTCGCTGCTGTTGTCGCCGCTGCCATTGCCGCTGCCGTCGTCGCCGCTGCTGTCGTCGTAGCTGTCTTCGCTGCCGCCACTGAACGACCAGCGGACATCGAGTGAGCGTCCCGTACGTGCCAGGAAGGCTCGGGCTGGCGCGTTAGGTCGTCTACTTGAGGAGCCTTCTACCGGCAAACTGCGTCAACTGGTACGTAAACGGGTTTGGCTAGACATACGTGATCTAGCTTTATCCCCATCCATTGTATTGACTGCATCTTCGTGAGCATTCTGTACTGGTTCTGAGACCCTTCATTGGGCGTGAAACTGGTTCTGTCCGAAGTCCCTTAATCGGGCGTGAAACTGGTTCTGTCCGAAGTCCCTTCATTGGGGCTATCAAATATATCATTACTGTTCCAAAAATCGATGCTGTCACTGATACTGTTACTGTGACGATTACTGGACATCAGTTTCGGACCTAGTCCTCGCATCACTATTGTTTGCTTGGTGTTTCCACTGCCTCTTTACTGGTATTGGGTACACTGGAGATCATCCATCACAAGCTCCAGTTACCTTTTGATTCCAATGCTAAACTATCCATTTCATTTCAAACCCAGCAATGTGCAAATTTCTCATTTTCTATCTCCTTTCACAATATTTGGCGTTCAGTCACGTGGACTCAACCTTGTCACCTGCGTTTCACACACATCTGTCCTATTGACGGTAAGTAGCAACCGACACCATGTGGCACGACATATCCGACAGCAGTAGACTTGCTGCTAAAGACCAATCGATGCTGCTGGGACAATCAATATACACAACCTTTGGCTTGGCATGTCTCTGTGTCGAGAAAGTCTGGCTCTGTGGTATCAAGCATAGCAACTGCCTTTGGCCACTGTGCTCAACCAGACAATGTACAGCAAGTTCCGTCCATCATAACACGGCCGTGCCCTTCTGGAAGAGCTGTCTCTTTCCTTCCCGAGACTGTGTGGCCCTGAGATGCGCGTTGCTTGCAGATTGCAAGCTCGGTGTCTCATGTGCACAAAGTTTGGATTCTGCCTTTTTCTTGCACCGCCGGCCTCCTCAGCTGGCGCCGTCATGTGCAATTGGGGAGAAAGCAAGACACAGCGACTCCCAGCCAGACTCCTGGAAAGAAGGGAGCTCTTCCAGAAGGGGGCGGGGGCTGTGAATGGCCAGCCCAAAAAGACTGAACAAGGGTCAAATGGCCAAAAGGCGGCAATACTACACAGCTATGCAAGAGACTACAGCGATTGGAGCTCAGTAAGCCCGAGTCACCAGCCACAAGTGGGAGTGACTTGCAAGTCGGAGTGAGTTGCAACTTGCACTCCTGGAAGAGTCTACCTTTCCTCAATGTAGAAAGTGGCTCTCCCAGAGGATGAAGTGTGTATTAAGGAAATGGAGTGTGTATTGAGAGATGGAGGGCCTGTGTGGCCAAGTACAAAGGCAAGCACATTGACAAATGTACGTCACCTGCTGCTCAGCTGACCCGCTCAGTAACCACGAGTCAGCACATAGAGGTCGCTAATTGATGCCTGAATACCGGACGGCAATCGACAAGCTCTTGAGCTACCAGCTAAGGCTCGACCAGCTTTCTGATGCAACGCATGAGCCTGAGCTCGCTGCAGACAAGCTGACACACGACGTTGCAATCAAGAAAAATTGAGGGAGGGAGGGCCGGTGTGGCCAAGTGTACGAAGGCAAGCGTATTGGCAGATAGAGGGGGCAAGGGCTGTGAACAGGCAGCCCGAAAAGCATTGACAAGGTCCGACGGGGCCAGAAATTGCTCTGAGACGATGTAAATGAGGCAACGTAAGGAGAAAGAGGAGGCAACAAGGTGGCCGCAGACGGCAGTGGCGCAGGCGCGGGCGCCCGTGACGTCAACCGCCGGCTCACCCTCCCGGACGCCCGCTGACTGACGCCGCCTGACGCCGGGCCGCTGACGCCCCTTTCCCCCGCGCCACCTCTGCTTCCGTCACACGCCCCCCTCTCGACCTCCAGTGCCGCCACCGCTGCGGCCGCCGCCGCCACCGCCTCCGGCGCCGCCGGCGCCGCCGCCGCCGCTTTTGGCGCCGCCGCCGCCGCCGCCGCCGCCGCAGACCTGCCTGGCTGCCGCGCCTGGCTGAGCCTGCAGAAGCGCGGGCTCCTGTGGGATCTGCCACCTGCTGCCGCCTGGGAGGGCCTGGCACGCAGGCTTGCCTGCCGGCAGCGGCATCGCGGTCCCTGCGGCGGCGGCAGCGACGGAGGCGCAGGCTGCTGCAGCTGCGAGGCGGGCAGCGTGCATGGGGGCTGAGGCGAGCAGGCATGGCGCCGCAGCACGACACTGGCACCAGGGCCGGTGCTGAGCGCGAGGCGGAGCTGCCCCCCGACGCCGTCAGCAAGTCCGTCGCCCGCCCATCCCACCGCTTCTGCCGTGCCATGCCTGAGTCGGTCTGTAGCCTCGAGCTGTTCTTGGCAGCAGCCGGGGGTGAGACCCCATCTCCGGCGGCCGCGCAATGGGCGCCTCCATCCCCTCGGGGCTGACTCTGCCGGGTGCGGGCCTGGCCGCGGCAGCAGGTCGAGCTCCTTCTCCTGGTCCAAGGAGCTGGCCGAGACGCAGTACGAGCGGCTCTCCCGCGACCCTTCCCGGCGCGGAGTGAGTGCCACGACAAACCCCTTCCTCATGAGCGTCAGCCCCTCAGCCCACGGTGCTTCTCGAAGACATAGACAAGCCTGCCACGTCTCTGACAGACCGGCTTGATCTAGGTGCAACCCGTTTGCATGTTGTCCCGTACTTAGGCACTGCACTACTTTGACCTGTCACTAGAAACATCCGAGGTGCTTCAGATGGCATGTGGGCCGGCTGAGGCGGCAATGTAGGTGACAGGTGTGCTACGCCGCCTTCTTCTTGCCTCTGACAGGGGGACGGTGAGCACAGCGAGGACCAAAGCAGACGAAGCGACCCGACACAAGCGAGGAAGCAGATGGAGACGACGGGCAGCGACTTCGGTTATGACGCGGAGGAGGTGTCGTTTCCCCTCCAGGGCTTTGGAGCTCGAGTGCAGCCAGTGACAAGCCCCCGAGGGCCAACGCCCACTCCTGGTGGCCTTCTTGACGGCAGCCCACATGACGCAGCCCGGCAGACTGAGCAGGACAGGGCTGTGGCTGGTAATGCGAGCGCGTCCGGTCACGCCTCGCCCTTGCCACAAGGCCCGAGATCGCGCACCGCAAAGGAGCGCTGGAAGAGGCTGAGGCATACCGTCACTTTTGCCAACCAGGTCAGTGTGCCTGGTGTTGTTAGCAATGCGGGAAATTCACTTAGCCCGTGATATTGTATAGTCACACCTGCTGAAGAGCGCAGCCTCAGGATGGCTTGAGTATTGTCAAAATTCTTTGTCGCTCCTCTTTGCAGATGGGGGCAACGCTGAAGGCTGGCAATGATATACTGATGGACGAGAGCGTGGCGACCGCGATCCACGCTTCAGAAAGTAATCAGACCAAGAAGGATGCCAATAACGCGAAGCCCGGGCCTGTCTTTAGGAAGATGGGCCGGAGTGCAATGGATGGCCTAAAAGTCAAGCACGACAAGGCCATGGTCTGCTTCTTGGCAGACTTCTACGTTGGTTGCCTCAAGGTGCTCGCAAGTCAGCGTGCTCTTCTGCCAACACCAACGCCAAGTTGTAGCCCGGCTAACCAAGTCGATTCCGTTATGTGGTGTCTGGTGACATCATTGTGCATGCGCTTCACCAATCCTTGCCTCATCAGATGCATCCTGCTACCCTCTATGACATACCACATAGAGGCGCATGAGGAGTTTATCAAATGTGATCACATTTTCCCAACGAGTTCCTTCAGAGCCAACCTGTGGACTTGTGTATGACCTACTCAAGGTAGTGATTCTGACCATGTCCAAGAGGAGCCTCTCATTGTACTTCCCTTGTGTTTCCTGTCCAGACTCCTCCACACATATTTCTACTCGGGGTCTTGGTGGCACCAGTCCTACTTGGATTTCTCTTCACACCAGCATTTCTGTTGGGGTTGGACGGCCTCAGCTTCGAGGATGGCATCATTGCCAATTCAGGAGACTGCACAGCAATGACATTCAGTCAAAGCTGCATGTGGGCTGCCAAGAGGAACTTCTCCATTGTTCTCAACGTCTTCCTCTATGCGTAAGATCCTGCTCTCCAGACCACAGACATCGCATCAAGCAGTGTTGCGAGATCAGTATTCAGTGTCGACTACGCAAATGCTGAGCTGAATCCAAACATAAGGAACGTGTACTGTGAGATGCAGCTACTTTGTGACTGAGTCGAAGCAAAGCAACAGTCGCATTGTTGACCTTCAAATTCCAATTTTGTAAGCATTAGCCAGTGGCCGAGGCCAATGTTCAAAGCCGACCAGCTGAGGAGTAGTTACCTGCCTTCGCACAGTTGTCTTTGGCATCATGGCTTAGGACATTGCGTGTAGGCAATTAGTGACTATGTGAGTCTTCTCCTTAAGATCACTGTCCTGTGCAGGCTATCCTTGTCCACCACCTTCGGAGGGTCCCCAGTTTCAGCAAGATCGCCATACTGCCTCCTCGTGGCAAATTGCAATACCCTCATGGCCCAGTTCCTATTTGTCTTCCTCTCGGGTGCTGTGTTCGCGCGGATGTCTCAGCCATCCCAGCCTGTCAGATGCTCCAGGAAGGCCATCATCAAGGAGGACGATTATGTCAACACCATTGCAAATGCAGGGAAGCCCAAAGGGACGCACAAGTACGTGCTTATACGCAGCACTGCCTCAGGATTAGTCCCGATTCCCTCGCAGCTGTTCTCATCCTTGTGAAGATATGACTGGTTTGACCTGTGGATGTACTGACTTGCCTTCATCAGAAGCCTTGTGGCACATGTCTTAGCATGACATCCTTGGTGTCCTCTGCAGGGTGTTTGTGATGCGCTTGGTTCTTGTGGGACCCCATCCTTGCGAGCTGGTGGATGTAAAAATTACTGTCACTTTCAGGATCTTCATCAAGCTGCCTAGCGGATCCTTCTTCTGTAGCACGCACAATCTTGACTTGGTCAGGTCTGAGGTAAGAGCCGCAATCTGCAGCCTCGCCTGCCCCTGGAAGATTGATTTGTGTAGCCTGTTAGTCGCGTGAATTATTATTCTAGACCTGCGTATGTCACGCAGCACTTCCTCACTGTCATGCTCAAACATTTGTGTATGTCTGGCAGAACTCACTTCATTAACTCCTGGTCACTTGTCCAGGTTGCTCACCTTCGATATGGATTCCTTGTACGACACGTGATAGCACCAGAGTCCCCGCTCTTTGGACATACACGTGAGACTATGGCTGATAGCGACGCATCCTTCTCCGTGTCGATTGTGGGCATGGAGCGGACGTCCATGACGTCCATTTTCCACATGCAGGTCCGCCACTGGGCTCACTGCTTACGAGGTGTTGATGCACTCTGATTCCGTGGAACCGTAGTGATGTAGCTCGACTTTGCAGATCTGAACAAAGCATGCGCGTTTGAGACAGTGAAGTTCCATGCTTGTACAGGAGTACTTCGTTCATGACAATGACGTCATCTGGGATGGCGACTTTGTGGACTTCGTGAGCCTTGATGAACACGGGCACAAGGTCATGGACCATGCCAAGATCGATCAGATCAGGACCTTCAAGGTGTGTTAAAGCTGCTGACTGACTGGTTTGGATGCTTCTGTCCTCGAAATTTGGCGCAGAGTATGAATTTGACGACCACGCTTTGCACGTCATATCTGCATGGCAGCCTGCAGTGTGCAGATATTTATATGAGCTAAGCAGTGAGCCTGCAACTCAATCTCCTCTTCGATCTCTCAATTGGACTGTTGTATACAGAGTGTGGGCGTAGCGAGCCAGGCCATCAGCAGGATGCACGCAGACGTTGAGAAGCGGAAGCAGCTGTGGAAGCTTGGGGGGTCCTTCGGGGACAACAGCGATGATGACAACGGCGACTCTGCCCTCAATAGTGAAACGGCTGCAACACAGGAGGATGGCAAAAGTGGCAGCAGCTTGCAAGCCTGGGTAGGCGCTACTCTGGAAGGCAAATCCATGTCATGGGCCAGAAAGCAGTGGGCCATGCGATCGCTCTCCTTCAAGTGGAGCTGCTACAGTCAAGAGCCTGACGTCCTGCCTATGGAGGAAAAAAAGTCCGAGTAGCAACTATGTCGCTTTTCTCCTGTCGCACTTGGCAGAGGATGATCTTGTTCGGAGCGTCCAGTAGCTGTTGGGTTTTCATTAGCTATGGAAGTATGGAGTCACACCGACATGTCTTCTCTCTCCAGACCTGAACCTTGTTTGTCAGATAGCACGCAAGCAAGTCAAGACTCTGTTGTCTGTTGGCAGGGTTAGTGTACTTTCAGCCACCTACTTGTTATTAAGGGCTCTTGCCTCCATCCTCGACCCAGGCTTAAGTCAGTCGGCTTCTGTTGCGACTGGGCATGCCAAGTAGGGGGCTCCCTGATTGTTGACCACTGTGAGCACCAGGCACCTTCAAGGGGGTTGCCTATTAATCCCTTCTCATGCACAGCATGGTCGTCCTGACTGACTGTAGATCGAGCTCTATGGTCTGCTGACATAGTTCTGCCGTCAGGAATCTGGTCAGCTTTACATTTTCGGCATTCCCCACAAGTGATGACAAGGGTGGACAAATCCGGAACAATTGGTACTCCCCTTGTCCTATGTCTCTGCAGCATGAGGCAGACATTTACCAGTGGTGCAGTAGTCAATCATGCACTAATTTGTAAAACCGGCACAGTTAGGATCTATCTAGAAGCTCAAGTTGCTCAAAGTGATGAGCAGGCCAAGCAAAGGAAGACCTCAACTATATCAGACAAAGCAAGCTTGTTTGAGGTGGGTTTCAGCCAAGGAGTGCTCCCAGTTCACCCGCAAAAATCGTGTAGCAATCAAAGAGAGGCCCACAGCGGGAGGGCTAGCCGTGCTGCTGGTTAGCCCCTGCGCGGCGAGCTCGCAAGAAGTCCATGGCGTGAACTCGAATTGTCGGGGATAAGGGTTAGATTAATCACGGCCAGGGCTTGGGTCCAGAGTCTCTGGAATGAAGCAACCGGCAAGTGCGCAGAGAAAGTGCTCTTCCACCTTCCATAGTCAACAACTGCTGACTATGCTGAGATGCCCACCGCAGAACAGTAGACGAGCGCGTTGGGCGAGCACCCGACCAGCACCCGCGCCTCACCGGAGGTCGTCACTAAGAGAAACTGGGCTCGCACGAGGCCTATGGTTTACATTTTAGGACTAAGATTTTACTTCAGTCCCCAAAGGCAGCCATAGAAGAATGGCACGAGGTGTGAGGCAGCCACACGCGCTTTTGAGGAGTCTAGCTGCTGGCAGGGGCACGTGGGGGCCCACAGAAACAAGGGGCGATGTTTGCGAGGGGCCAGTCAAAGAAAGAGATTTGACGAGACCGGAGCTTGATGAAGTGGCTACTACGAGTGGGTGCCCAGTGACCCTTACTCTCCTTCAGTCAGCAGCAGGTGATGTACATCTGTCAATGTGCTTGCCGCTGTACTTGGCCACTCAGGCCCTCCATAGCTCAATACACACTAGATTGATTGTCATACACAGCCAAAGCCTTCCCTTGTACACCAGTAGAGAACGCTACTAGTCACATCATGCAGCTAGAGGTCTAACTAGAGGTAACAGAGCGTTGAGCCATACAGCAGCAAGACGGGGAGGTGGGAGTGGGAGTGTGGGTGGAGCTTGGCGCTGACGCTCCACGACACCGGCGGCGGCAGGCTCGCGGGAGGCGGTGTGGCGGCGGCGCTGGGGCCCGGAAAAGGGCGGGACTTTGGGCGCCCCGCTGCGCGCCCCGTGGCGGGCCCGTTGACCCTCCACCGAACTTCAAGCTGCCCATTCCCAGCGGGCACCCTTCCGAAAAGGTAGAGGATCGAGGCCCCCTAACGATGCGACAGAAATGTGTGACAGTAGCAGCTCTTGCAGAGGCCTTACTTCATGGGAGCGATTTCTTTCAAAGGAGGGCGAGGGGCTGTGATCAGTCAGCCCACAGAAGATCAACAGCTCTACATGAGAAGCCAGCCCGAAATGAATTGACAAGGTTCGAAAACCCTAAAGCCTTTTCGATATTCTTCTTTTCGATAGCGTTACGATCATACCAGGGCCACTCCACCGGATCCCATCAGAACTCCGCATTTAGGTTCCCTTGGGCGAGAATAGTGCTGGGAAGGGTGACCTCCCGGGAAGTCCTCGTGTCGTATCCCGATCAGCGGTCCATGGCCCACGCCTTGCATCTGCGTGCTGCCGTGCGCTCTCGCTTGCTTCTCGCTGCGGCCTCCGGCTTTCGTCAGGGAAGCAAGCGCGGCCAGGGGAATTGTTTTCCGGCAGCTAGTCTGTCGGATCTGAGGCTCCTCACTCGTAAATACCGAGTGGTCCATCCTCCCCACTTCGGACATAGCATCTCCAGGCCTCTTCGTAGCTGCTTAGCGCTTTTTAGGCCCCTCCATCATTTGGCCCCTTCGAACCTTTGTCAATTCTTTTTCGGGCTGGCTTTTCACAGCCCTTGCCCCCATTGGGAGTGCCACTTCTCTATGCTATCGCTACTCATACATACCAGAAGACAAGAAAGCTCAATGACACTAAGAATGCCTGCTTGGGGTCTGAATTGGTTCCTTAATCTCCTGCGTGGTACCTGCTTTCCGGAGCTGTGAGTGAGCTGAGAGAGCGCTCTCCGGCCCTCAGAGGTCACTTTCCGTCCATCCGCAGAAAGCACAGAGCGTTGTCTCGATTTTGCAGATTCCGCCCTAGTCTCAGACCCTACTACCTTCACATTCCTTTTGGGCTGGCCTCCCACAGCCATTACCTTACATTTGAAGAGCTGTGACTGCAGTGGAGCCTGTCCACTCTTGGCCGGCCTTTCACAGCCATTGCCTCCTTCGGAAGCGCTTACATTCTGTCAATCTCTTATGGGCTGCCTTAGCGACCATCCTTGGTGTACAGCTGTATGATTCATCGCTGGTCGGCCCCTTCGACCTTGTTTATTCTTATTGGGCTGGCCTTCCACAGCCCTCGCACCCCTTCGGAAGAGCTTATTTGTTTTTTAACGTGCTGGGCGCGCACCAAGCCAGCGACTCGCTCGTGGAATGGTGCTCCGGCGCCCCTGATAAGAATTGGCAGATATGCATATGCTCATCCGTGGGTGCTGAAGTCACCCTTCAGTTGCGTTGCTCGTTCTGTTACCGTAGCCCATGTTAGATTTTCTTCGTTTTTCTTGCGCACAGCGTACTGACTTGCTTTGGCCTCCCTTTCAGCTCATGCGCACTGCGCGCCTTATCTTCACAGCCCTCGCCCCCCCTTGAAGAGCTTACTTCTGTGCAGGCCTCGCCCTTTGTGACAAGAACCATCAGCCATCGCCCCCTGATGGGAGTTATTGGTCCTTACTTCCTCTTCAGCCATTGCTTTACATACGGCACGGCGAGCAGGCTGACTTCAACGCCGCTGGCTCGCTAGCACAGTGTCGCGCCTTTCCCATCCCTCCAGCGTTTCTTGGCCCACGCCTTGCATCTGCGAGCTGGCCGTGCGATAGCTGCCACCTATGACAATCGTCAAGGGGACTTCTGTCAAGGGCTGCTTCTTATGTCTCTCTAGTCGTTCTGACTTGCGGCTGCTCACTAGGGGGCAGGCCAATCTCAACGAGGCAGGCTCTGTCGACCAGCTGTTTCGTATGCGCCTGTCAGTATCGCGCCAAAAGGTGAATGGCACACCCGCTTCACCTGAGTGCTGGTGGCGCTTTGGGTGCAGCCTCTGGTTATAGACAGAGGTAAGAGTGTAGAAGCAAGCGCGGCCAGATTGACTGGTGGCTGGGAGAGAGAGAGAGAAAGAAGTGGCTCTCCCAATGGGGACAAGGGCTGGGAGAGGCCAGCCCAAAGGAATGGACAAGGTCTGAAGAGTGTACATCGAGTGATGGAGAGCTTGAGTGACCAAGTACAAAAGCCCTACGCTTGCGTCGTCCGTGGCCCGGGAGGGTGGGCCACTCCGCCCCCGGCGGGCCTGACCGGCGTGGACGGGCAGGCTTACCAGCCTCCGCGTGGGAGGAGGAGAGAGGGCCCGGACCTTCCTGGAAGAGCGGGGCACTCCGGTGACCTGGAGGCTGCTGGGGGCAAGCGCGGCCAGATTGAATCGGTGGCCAGCCCACCGGAATGGGCTGCTCAGGGGCTAACTGAGTAACACGCTGCTGCTCTGCCTCCTGCTGTGCTGCTGCTTCTTGGCACTCCCCGGTCCCCCGCTCGGCCTTGCCTCCGCGACGGCGGCGGCGACGGCGGCCATGGCCGCGGAGCGCGCGTCACCGCCCGCCGGCTTGCCGTCTCCGCGGTCGCCGCCGCGCCCGCGGCGCCGCGTCAGGCGCGGGGGAGCTCCATGGGGCAGCGCGTGAGCCTGGGAGCAGGGCCGGCCGTCGCCGAGGCCAAGGCCCGCAAGCACGCCGTCAAGAAGCTCATCGCTGCGCGGCGGGTGCGGCCGCCCCCTCACGACGTCCCTCCTCCCTCTCCTCCCGCCTCCTTCTCTACCGCTCCTCCTTGTCGCGCTCCTGATCACAATAGCACGCTGCTTGCTGCAACGAATGCTGCCACTAAGCATGGCCGGTGGCAGCCAAGCTGCCGAGCTGCACTGCTTGCAAGAGGCACTCGTCGCTCACTGCGCGGAGGCTGCGACGTGCTCTGGCAACGGCGGCAGGCCTTTGCGGACGCGCAGGCGGCGTACATGGAGTCGCTGCGCCTCGTGGCCGCCAATCTCTGGTGCGCTCTCCCACCTGCCGCTGCAGCCGCGCTCCCCACGATGCAGCGCCCCACGATACAGCCCACGGCCGGTACCCTCACCCTGTTGTCGCGAGCAGGAGGTTCTCGGAGGGCGAGCAGCCGGCCGTCCCCAGCCTGCCATCGGCACAAGCAGGCCATGCCAGCGCCCCGCCCTTGCCCCCCGGCAGCGCTGCCCGGCTGGGCAGCTTCCGTCCACCCCACTGGAGGAGCTCCGAGGATTCGGAGCCATCGACAGAGGAGCTGCCGTCGGAGTTCCACCCTCCCCCACCGCCGCCGCCTCCCTTTGGCCCAAGGAGCGACGCCGGTAGTGAGCACCAGGGCAGTCGTAGAGGGCCAGGGCCCGACAGCTGGCAAGCGGAGGAGTGGGAGGTGGTGGCGGCAGCGGGCAGTTGCAATGTGTCGCCGCCGGCCACGCTGCAGCAGGCTGTGGCGAGCCTCGACGGGCTCTTCATTGCTGCCGCCGACAGCGGGCGGTCGTTTGTGCACCTCGTGCAGTCCCCGGTGGGCAAGGTGTGAAATTGCAATCAGCCAATTTGTCACTGTGTCTGGCACCGATCGATTTGGCAGTTTCGGACTGCACGCATTTGTTCCGCAGAGATGTCGGGAAGCAAACACCGGTGCCTGGACTTTGACACAGCGACGCCTGTGTCATGTTCACGCCGCAGCTCGTCGTTAGGATGCTGTACAGACCTGAAGGAGCCTGTTGGCAACCTTCTGTGCAGGGGGCCGCCGCCCACAGGGACATGAAGCCCAAATTGGAGCAGGAAGTTGACTCGCCGGAGGCCAGAGTGAGGCGGGACAGGGTGGGCGTGCCGCCAGCAAGGAGGCCGTCGCCAGCGACCGTGGCGAGCGACGACGGCGAAGGCGGTAGCCCCGCGCCGAGTCGGAGCAGCAGCCATGCGGAAACGCTGCGCTACCTGATGGAGTGGGAGCGGCAGCTCTGCGCTGAGGTCGAGGTGAGTGCTGCCAAGGCATCCTCCCCAGGTCCACTTCAGAGCTGATGGGGATGGGCGCATTGATACAGGGGATCACATTTTCCAGTCAGTTGTAGTTATTCTCGGGTCACCATTGCTAATGGACTGGCATACTCGCCTTGCCTCTTTATGAGCGTGGTTTTGCTTGTGACCCATGTTACTGATCTCGTTCTGCTGCTCACTTTCCTCCTTTCTCCTCTTCTGCCCAGTAAATGCTCAAGTCACTGGTGTCTTGCCTTTGTTTGCACACATGCAAGAGCCGGTGCCCAGCTTTGCTGGGTGCTTTGAAGAGGACCCAGCAACGTTCCACCACACTTACAATATCTGACAATCGCACCTGGCGCACCCTGCTTTCTGTTGAGGCTCCTCTGCCAGTTGGCGGAGGCCCGCCAAGCACGGCTGGCAAAGCAGCGCAAGTTGCTGGAGCGCAAGGTGCAGCACAACGTCGACCCCTCCAAGCTCACAGCCCTCAGGTACTGCGACCTTCCTCAGGGAACCCTGCTGACAGCACAGTCTACGTCATTGTCCAGCATAGCTCCAGCATATGCAAGTAGGTAGCTTGACCCTGTACCCAATGATTTGCTCAATGTACTAAGCATGGACGCAATCCAAGGAGTAACGCATTGTGCATGGGCCACCCCTCCACAGCGATAATGTGGACAATCTGGAGGTGAAGCTTCAAGTTGCGAGGCACGCTGAGGAGGCCACCATGCTCGCCATTGGCGAGCTCACTGCGCGGAGCCTTGGCCCGCAGCTGCTCCACCTCCTGGATAGGCATGTATACATTTCCCACGCACTAGCGGAGTATCCACAACATGACCGAGTTGTCAAACGATTTGTAACAGGTGACACGAGTATGTTAAGCAGGGGAGCATTGTCTGGGCACCATCACATCACCTCTTATTTGTCATTTGCCAGTCACCTGGCAAATGCTTCAGATGCTGTGCTCACCTGTCCTGCTGACTACCTGCCTGAGCTATTGACGCTGAGACTCCTCTTTCCGGCTGGCTACAGCCTGCGGCGCATGTGGGACAGCATGGCAGATGCACATGGTGCGCAGCTTTGCGTGATCAAGCGGGGGTCTGACGCTGGGGCGTTTCACGGCTGGGAGGGGGCCCACCTTACCTCGCGGATGCACCTTGAGGCCACTATGCAGCTCGCGCAGGCCTGCCTGAGGTGGAAGGGCGCCCTGCAGTGAGTACACTCGCTGAGGCACATACATGGCCGCAGTTGATGCTGTCAGTCATGCTGCCGTGTGCGAGTGATTGTGAACTTGTACGACTGCAGAGCCTCTGAGTGCAGGTGTGGCTGAGGTATCCATGCTCAGGGTGTGCAACTCCCATTTGGTTGACATTTTGTTGAATGTCAGTGCCTTGGTGGGGATGGAAGAGGCGCTAACAAAGTCACTTTTGGCCTGTTTTATTTAGTTTGAGATTCACTGATCAGCTGAGGCTGTCTGTCGTGGCTTGCTTGTTGTCAGGGCTGTGATGAGCCAAGAGAGGATGTACATTGAGGGGATGCTAGTCTGGCTATCGCTAAGCAAGCAGAAGCCGTTGCCTGCCGCCTCCGATGCTGACACGCCACCAGTACGGGTACGCCAGTCGTTGGGGGGTTCGCGCATTGCCGCACCTGCACCACCAGCAGCAGGCTTGGCGGCATCTCAGAGCTGCGCCAGCCCGACTGCGGAGCTCGTGGACCTGTGCATGGCCTGGCTGGCCGCACTGAAGAAACTTCCGCTCAAGGCTGCCGAGGAAGCACTTGGCGCTCTGGAGCGGAAGGTGCAGGTACTCGCACAGTGCCAGGGCGAGGAGCAAAAGCAGGCGGCGAGGGTGGAGGATGCGGCGGCGCGCCTCGCTCGCATGGAAGCAGTGCTGCAGCAGGTTGAAGTGGCGTATGAGGCCGCACAGCGCCAGAGTGCGGACCTTGCACCATCAGCATCAGTGAAGGCCGTCAAGCAGCTCATGAAGCGCCAGCGAAAGCTCAAACTGGATGTAGACTGGAACCGCACGGTGCTGCACGAGCAGACCGAGAAGCTCTCCAGAATGGCTGCAGCCTCGCGCGAGGCCGGCCGCGCCCTTGTGCATACGCAGCTACCACACGCGCTGTTTGCAGTGACAGACTTTGCCAGGCGGCATGCTAGCCTTCAGTAGGACCCTGGAGGCCCTACTGAAATAGGGCCTTCTCTGGCACATTATTGACACCGCCCTCAACAGAAGAGCACCTTGCTGAATCGACAGGTCGCACTAATGTCCAGTCGACCTGCTCGGGCCATCCGCACCCTTGGCAGATAGCAGCGCAGAAGAAGCCCAGAAGCTTCGCCGATACGCATTGTTGATATTGACAAGCTGGGCATCCCAGTGGAGGTCAGGAAGGTCGCATGCAAGCTTTGAAAGCATTGTGGCTTTTGGAAGGCTATCTGGGTTGGTTTGCATGGTCCTAAGGCTGCGATGCGCACTAGCCCTATGACATTTAGGACGAGCAAGATGACAAAAATTGCTGGGCATTGACAATTCACGACAGCAGGCACATTTGAGCAAGAGATCTGTGCTGGCAAGACTTGCCTCTACTAGAAAACATCTGCCAAACATAGTGACTCAAGCTATATCTGTTTGCAAAAGTGGCTCATGTGCAAAGAAAGAGCAATACGACAGACATGATGCTATATACTATACATATCTCATTGCTACCTTGCTTTAATTGCAGCAAAATGGTCTGTGCTACATACAGAGGGACTCATTGGAGGCATATTCGTCAGGAATTTTACGGACAGATCTCCAAGTCTATAGCATGTGTACATTTGGGCAGCCTCTTGACCAGAGTGACAGAGGGCCGGCTGTGAATGTTACAATAGTACAATGGGCCTCGCAAGGATCACATGGATCCAACCTCCACATAGGGCTTGCAGTCGCCACGTGTGACAGTCGTGCCCAGTATCAAATGATGGCACTTGCTGTACGCTGATTACCAGGCATGCACATTGCCAACGTGGTAATATGGGGGGCGCCCAAGGGGGAGTCAGAATGAGTTCATCTCCAAGAAGTGTGTCCTGCGCTTGGCCAAAAGGTGCGCGGCCTCTTTCAGTGGCTCCTCAAGCTTGCTACTCGTCCAGTGATTGCCCTCCACTGGATAGTGCCTAAACTTTTCAGCCGTTTCCGTTTCAAAGTCAACCTTCTGCTTGATGTCTATGAGTGTGGCACCTCGCAGAACACCTCCATTTACTGTAAGCTCACTAGCATACCGCAGGCTCATCTTGAGATCCGGCAGCTGCGTCCGGGAGCCGCTGGAGGAGGGCTCCTGTGTCCTGCTGCCAAAGGCCTCCAGCTGCACAGCAAAGGTACAATTTTACTTCAGGCCCCCTAAATAGTTCCTGAATATCTGCCCCTAGAACCCTGCAATGGACATAGATATTCCTGACTAGTGACATCCAGTCACCAACCCATGTACCAAGGCCTGCTATTGTGATGGTCTATTGGAATGTGACATGCTTAAGTGGACCGTGTCAGAGACTAACAGCTTTCTTATACAGTAACGCATCATGCAATTCTCAACAAGATATAGCTCAAGTAGTACTTCGAAGAGGAAGGAAGAATATAAGAGCACCTGCATCCAATCACCTGCTGAGCTGCAAGCTATTGCATGCAACTCAAGCGAAGCGTTGGAATACTATCATACCTGCGTCCTGTTCATCACAAGAGTACCCTGCCCTTCAGCGTCCGCGAGCACCAGGCTCTGAAGAGTGGGGTGCTCTGTAATGATCTGCTGAAGCAGGTAATGCCTAGCTGCTGCAGCAATCAAGGAGCTGATTGTCCAGATGATGCGGACTTTGAGGTCTGTACAGGTGAAAGTATCGGAGTGGTCTGCGTCATAGGAAGTCAACTCCAGACTGTTTGTGCCTGTGGGCTCACACCCCACCTGCTTGTCAATGTCAATCGCCTCAGCAAACTGCTGCAGAGGAGAACTGCTGGCTCCTTCCCATTCTTCGCTTGTGCAAGGAGTGCCCTCATGCTTGTCACTACCACTGTGGGGACTCTCTTGTGCAGCTTTGCTCGAAAGTGCATGCCTCTCAAAGGCCGTGGCCCCAAGAATAACGCACGACTCCAACGTGGTCCCAAATCGGGCATGCCATCGCAGCAGAGCCCCTTCGTTCACCCCAAGCTCAGCCCCAGGAAGCTCAATCCTCAATGTCTGAACCTCTGTGAAATTTCTGAGTACTTCACACGGTGAATGGTGAGCAATGTCGAGAGGACTTGCTCTAGCCATACTCTCTGAACGTGTGAGCAGCTGCATTGCACCCTGAGCATTTCATGTAAAGAGAAACACCAGTGTCAGGCAGTGAACAACGATGATGCTTACACATCCTGCAAACGCTACCTTTCTCCGATTTCTAAGCACAGACTTCTAAGCAAAGCACCCTTCTCAGGCCATCCACTTCCCGGATGTCATAGCCGCGGCTGTGTTGCTAGTGACTTAAGCAGGAGCCAGAAAGGCTGCTGGCGGAAAGGAACCAAAACTGCCTGCCATTAGCACCAACCTGCAAAGTTCGGCCCAAGCTGCTCATGAAACGCATTACGCGGCTGATAAGGCTTGTTGAGGTCTCCTCCAGAATGTTGTATAAAGGCTCATCTTCGTCAAGAATGCAGTCCACTCGAATGAAAATGTCGTCCACAAGTGGCACTAAGTGCTGGAAGCGTTTTGAGACCGCAGCGCAAGAACCGAGCGCTGCAACAGACGCATGACAGTAAGAAAGTCGAATATAGATACCTCCCCCCTGAGTGAATCTGCTTCTGAGGCAGTCACCTCTTTGCAGCAGGCTGCAGAAAGGGCAAAGCCTAGAGCAGCAGGACCGCTCAGCTACCACACATGTTCGACTCCAACCACAGAAATCCCTTGTGGTGACCTTCAGGTAGTCACATGGAGACTTGATAGAAAGTACAAGACCAGACGAGCCTTTTACCTTTTACATCGCGGATACTGCTGAGAATGAGGAGAATGACAGCGTCTGGTAGCCGGTCAAAGTGGTCACTTGAGGCCATGGTTCTGGACATGATGCGTCTCGCAGGAATTCTGACCACGACAGCAAGTGCACGGTGAGACGCACGGTCTGCGTCTCCCTTGCTTGAACAAGCAAGACAGGGCTGTGTCCGTAAGGGCGTCATGCAGTAGTATCCACAGCTGATGGTCTGTGGACAATCACCTGACGAGATGAGGAGCTGCTAGTTTATCTCAGCAATCCTCGGAGACGGCGCCATATGCTGTCAAGCTTGCAGTGAAGAATACTCCATCTCCTCCTCACGGTAAGGCACAGCTCTAGAGAAACGTGGACATGCCGCGTGTGACCGCGAGAGCAGAATGTGCGCCGAAAGCGCAGCCTTCGAGCAGTGCGGAGCTCGCCGTTCGCAGCGACCAAGGGTCTCCCGACTGGAAGCCCGCTGAAGCGGCCTCGCAGCAGGGGGCGTCGCCGGTTGCGGCCGCGGCGGAGTCTGCGGCGGCGGCGGTGGCGGCCACTCGGATGGCGAATGACACGGAGAGTCTCACCGTCCAGAAGCGGCGCCGCGGGGGAGACGGGCAGGCGGCGGGAAATATTGGCAGAAGAAGCGCGACCGAGGGGGCGCGAAGTCGGCCCAGACGAGGAGAGGGCGCGGGGTGTGTATGGGCTGAAAACGGGGAGAAGGGCTCGCCCATTGAGGATCGGGGATGGGAAAAGCCAGCCAAAAGCAGAAGGGAACAAAGTACTGAGGAGGAGGCCGGGTTTAGCAGCACGGAGAGTCCAGAAAGAGCAAGCGCGGCCAGATTAACTGGTGGCTGGGAGAGGCCAGCCCAAAAGAATGGACAAGGTCTGAAGGAGTCGGAGTGCCAGAGGAAGGCCAGTGCGACGACTGGGGCTCCGAGAACAATGCACACGTTGGCAGGCGGGGGCGGCCCTCTGGCGGCGACCGGCCACGCGGGGTGCTCCCGTCCCCGCCTGCAGGGGAGGCGCCACCGTCTTGCCGCCCTGCTGGATGAGCAGGCGGCCCGCCAGCACCGCCCGGTGGAGCCGATCGGACGGCACCTGGAGCGGGCGACTGGCCGGTTCCGCCGTCGGCCGCCTGACCCTGTGGGCCGCCCTGACCTGCCGCCACATTCAGCGCCAGCCGGCACTCCAGCCGTGCCGGTCTAGCGGCACGGTCGAGTTGACGTTGACTCCTCCTGGCTCCTCAAGACCTCACTCCCTTTCCCTCCCCCCCTCGCCCCCCTTTGGCAGAGCCACTTTCTCTTTGATGCTAATGGCTTCCGTGGTGGTGGTCTGGCTCCTCCTCAACTTAGCTTGTCAGATATGTATGTGCTCACTCGCGGATATTAGTGTCCCCCTTAACCAGCTCATTAACCCCGTTACCAGAACATTTGTGAGGCTAGAATTGGCCTCCCTTTCAATTTCATGTGCACCGCACGCCTTCTCTCTTTGATCGAGCGCCCACGCGCAGTAAGTCAGAGAGTAAGTTGTGGATTGCGCCTTCCGGCACTTTCGGGCCTGTGAAAGGCCAGCCCAAAAAGAATGAGCAAGGTCTAGATGGCCGAGAAGGCGCCAGAACCATTCAGCTATGCAAGAGACAACAGCAAATTGGAGCTATAACCCCGAGACAGCAGCCGCAAGTCGGAGTAAGTTGCAGCTGGAAAAGAGGCACCCCAGCGATACCCAGAAGCAGCAGCCATGGCACGGCCTGCCCGCAAGTGCACTGCGTGAGCCTGGGACCGTTGGAAGGATATGGATAGCTGCACTCTGAACTCCTGGGCAAGCGACCCGGCGACAATGAAGCCAGGGCAGCTCACCTTGCTGTCCCTGCTGATATTCGATGGCCGCTGTGCAAGCCGCTGCAGAAGGTCCAGCCATCGACTGCCAAACGCCCCGCGCACGTCTATCGCCAGCGCCACAGTCATCGCCAGCTGGGTGATCAACACATTTCTGCTTCTTGCCGCTGGCCACCTTGCTCGCTGCGTGCCCTTTTTCTGGAACATATTCTGGCATCTCACACCCATCGTCTTTCTAAAGAAGCAGCTCCTTCTGTGAAAGAAGCAGCTCTTCCTATGAAAGTGCCGTACCTGACCGCCAATGGTGGCGATGGCTGTGAAAGAAAGAGATGATGACTCTTCCAGTAGAGGGTTATTGCTGAGATCGGCCAGCCCTGAGAAAGAAGAGAAGACTAGTTTCCAAGTTGCGATCTCCCTGTCTATAGCCAGAAGCTGCAGCCACAGCGCGACCAGCACTCAGATGCAGCGCATTGACCGCTGCCATATTTTTGTTTTTGGACACGGTCCTGGGGCTCATAGGCTAGAGCTTATGTACATTGAGGCGATGGCAGTGATAGTCCAGCCCATAGGGTTGAAAAATATCGACAGGGCCGAAAACCGCCGGGTCCGAAAAGCGCTGAAAAGTGATGCAAGGCGAAGGCAGTGAACAGCCAGCCCGAAGAGATTTGACGAGGTCCGAGGATGAGGAGTACGGAAGAGCGTGAAAGAGCCACTAGTCGTGCTTTCGGCCGCGTCGCAGAGCCGGCCCGCGGCGCCGCCGCCAAATTTGGGCCAGGGCGGGCGGTGGCGCAGACGCCCCAGCCGCGACCGTGTCGGCGGCTTGAGCGCGTCGCTTGCTCCCTCCCGCCGTCACGTGACTTCGCCTCCCCCTTAGCCATTGTCAATGCTTTTCTGGGCTGGCTTTGCTAGCCCCTCTTTTTCTATGGGCGAGCCTTCTCTTTAGACTGCCATTTGTCTGGCTAGCCTGTGGCTCCGTCATGAACCTGTATGCATCTGGCAGGATTTTACACCCGGTGCATTGCCCAGCGTCCGCACTGCTTTGCCCGCCTCCTCCGTCCCTCCCCGGCGGTGAACAAAGAAAGTTGCAGCACTACTCCGATAACCCCCGATGTGATCAGCTCTTGCCAGCAGCAATCGACATCTTTGGCTGCTTAGGTCCTCGTTTCCTTACTCTCCTTCAAAACATAGCCAATCTAGGCTACACACGACATGCAGATGTGTTCCCGGCTGAGATGGGCTTGCCAGCTGCTTATCTGTCGTTGTTGCGACGACGAGTTTCGGCCTGTTTGCAGCGTGCTCAGGCTAATGCTTTGCACCAGAAAGCTGGGCGAGCTCTAGTTGGTAGCAGAAGGGCTTCGTATCTGCCATCTAGTATCCAGGCATCGGTTAGCGACCTTTATGTTTTGACCCGTGGTTTCTGAGCGGGTCAATCTACTGTAGGTTATGTAGGTCTTACGATGTGCGTGCCTTTGTACTTGGCCATTTGGCCTTCGTTTGTTTCAAATACACGAAATCATTTACCCGGCGGTGAAGGTGGCGTATGCGGAAGTCGACACCGGCATTCGGGCGAGCGCGGCCAGCCTCCTCCATCACCCCGGTTTCCTCACCACGCCAGCCGCGCTGCTCCAGGCTAGCCTGCCTGTTAGCCGCGGGCGGCTTGGGCTGCCGCCCAGTTGCCCAATTCTATGCGGGCAGAGTGTTGGATAGGTACAAGGCTTTAGTCGGGATCTACGGGCGTTTACCACTAAGCTAGGAGCGTCCACACGGCTGCGCGATGCCAAATCCTTCGGCTTAACTAGCTAGACTTTGTACAGATACACCTGCTTCTGCGGCAAAGCGCTGCGCCTGTGAGGCCGCCTACCTGGGCAGCCGGGCTCAGGTCGCCGCCCCCATTTGCCAGCGTTTCCAAGTTCACGCAACCGTGCCCTGTAGCGGGTGGTATTTGATGTGGAGACTTGGCCAGCTGCCTTTCCAGGCTGCCCTCCGCGCTCTGCCCGCGACGGGCTCTGACGGTCCACCCCAACATGACGGAGCAGGCCGTCCCTTTCCTCCACCTCGCCCACACTTCTGACCTGCGTGCCCAGGCACGCTACACAGCGTGGGTGGAGAAAGCGGCTTTGACCAGGCGGTGGAGCTTCTCCCTCCGCTTGACCTCCGAGGGCGCGCCCGGCTGCTCTCAGCCTCCTCCCCTGGAGCAGCGACGTAATCTCCGTGGCGCGGTCTCCATGGCAGCGCTCCGGCTCCTCAGACATTAGCCTGTCAGACTCGTCCGTGCTCACCCGTGGGTACTAACGTCACACTGTTACCTTAGCCACCTTAGCATAGGGCTTCGAATTACGTAGCCCCACTCTTTGCGCTGGTCTTTGCCCGAGCAATGTATTGGCTTGAAATCGGCCACCCTCTTGTTTCATTCCCTCAACCCCGTCCCACGGCCTAGTCAGCGCTGGGGCTCCTCCCCCCGCTGTAGAGTCATTGCCAGGCGTTGGATCGTGTGCACTGATACCACGCAGAAGCTCGACTGGGAGGCGAGATATATCTCGCCAAATACCTCGCCAGATCCTCCAGATCAAGAGGGATCAATCTTGGATGCATACCCTCTGTGCAGCTAGCGGTCACCTAGATGGTGTTCCCATCGCGTGTGGTCTAGCTCGCTCAGATCCTCGAGGGGTGCGATGGCTAAGAGATAATGCGTCAAATGAACCAGCTCATTGTCAGTGTGCCGATGCAAATGAGCCTTCCGAAAAGGCCGGATGACGAGCCCGTTCTTGGGGTTCATCACAAAATTCCTCCGGAGATCGTCGAACATGATCGTATTCTGGGCGTTGTAATGCTGCACATAGATAGAGGTGGAGATCACTTGTGACGTGCGCTTTCTGTGATCAAAGCGGCTGGCCCCTAGAGTTGCTTACGACTGCTTTGCATCAGCAAGACATGGTAATGTCAGAGCTGATAAAGACCAGCCAGAGGGGCACATCCAGAATATATTCCAGAGAGCTGCAAAGTAGAGTGTGATCGAGCTGACTTTGGCAACCTTCTTGAGCAGAACAAACAGATTGAGAAAAGTTGCAACTGCACCTCTGGGAACTGGCCCCAGATGACACCAAGTGGCTTGCAATCGAAGACTCCATGTGAACCCGAATGAACAGTGATCATAGCTAGGTGGTCCATCAGCGCAGTGATCTTGTAGCTGGGATTTGACAGAACTCCCAGCTCTGTCATCTTCACCTGCACCCACTTCATGCTGCCCAAAGCATGACAACCTCCAGGCAAGTTCAGGCTCAGGCTTAGGCAAGCGTGCTATGTCTTTCTTTCAATGCAATAGGCAGCCAGAGCACGAAAGGCATCGGAAACAAGCATGGCAGCGATGGTGGCTCACAAGTCAACACCTCATCAGCAGACAGGCAGCTGACTCTAGCCGCAAAGAGCCTGTGAGATGCTAGACGGAGCGAGGTCAAGACCTGGTGGCTGACCAGATAATGATGTCGTACTCGGCGTAGCTAGCTGCCAAGAATTCGTGCAAGTCTGTGGCAGAGAGAGAATATATCCCCTTGGTCTCCTTTATCTCTCAGATGCTAACAGTAGTGCTTACTACAGCTCAAGTTTTCAGCCAGAATTACACCACATCATCCGTGATACGACTGGTATGCACCATGCCCAACGACATAGTAAGACCCTTAGCTGTCATGTAGATGTAAGTAAAGTGAGCAACAAAGTCCAAAACTCAAGATCAGCTCACAAGGGAGTAACTGCTTGACAAACGACTGGAGCGATCCGGAGCAAGCACAGTGGCAGGGGAGTCTGCAATTAGTAGGCAAAGGGCCATTCAGTCTGAGACGGCAGCTCACGGGGTCGCATGAGCTCCAGTGAGCTCTCGGCGATGGAGCGATGATCGAAGAGCGTGTAGTCAATGTCCAGTACCAGCAGCTTTTTGCCCTCTCGCGGCGGATTGATTGTCTTGATCTGCGGCCACAATGCAAGCTCGAGCTGGCCTCGACAATGCCACATGTGTATGGTCGAAATTCTAGATTTAGAGCTAAATTTTGCCATATACCAACTCATCTGACGTACCATTGACTTGCCACCTGCCAGATGGTCTGGTACTGGCAAGCTGGGAGACTGATGATCTATTGAAGCCCATAGGCTCCACTGGCAGGAAGACCGGTGGCCGGGTCTGGGATGACTCAGGGGTTGTAAGTGCCCATACATGCGAGTCAATGAAGCAAGTCTCAACAGGCGGCAAAGACAGGCCAGGAGAGGCCCTGCCCGTGCCCGGCAAGGAGGAGCAGGGTTTAGACCTCAGGCAAGCGAGTACCTGATACTGAGCAATACGGCGGCGCAGCTTGGCCTGGTTCTCCTCTTGGTGGCAGATAGCCAGTGCAGCCTCCTCGCCCAGTGCCAGGTCGTCCAGTACCTCAGGTGTGTCGATGGCATCAACCAGGATTTCGTCCTCCACGGTTCTGCGCCCGGGCGGAGGGGGGAAAGGGGAGGGGGTGGGGGGGTCAGAGGGGGAGAGGGCAGTGTCGCGCTTGGCTCCGACGCACCTTGTTCGACTAACAACAAAAGAGGATCGAGGACTTGGATGCCCGGCAAGGAGGATTCTGCTTTCAAGGCTCAGAGTGTCGGACGCTTTGGGGTGCGACTAGGTCGGGTGCTTATGTGTTGCAGGGCCGATGGCGGACCCCATCATCATGATCTTGAGGGCGGGCTTGACGCCAAGCGAAGCGAGGAGCGCGGTGTCTGAGGCGGGCCGCCCGCCAGCCTTGAGGTTGAGGAGCTTCTGCCGCTTGGGTAGCACTGCTGTGGCCTCGCAGATGCGACGCTTGAGCTCTCCCACGGTGTCGTCGCCCGCTGCGCACACCGCAAAGCTGCGCCCCGCCCACTGCACGCTCAACGTCATCTCCTCTGCCGGGCCAGCGGCGGCAGACTCCTCCTGGTCGCCCATCGCGGCCGCTCTTCGAGTGTGCTCTCGCCCTCTTCTCGCGCCACTCTCAGTCGCCAGTGCCTCTCATGCTCCTCTCCAGCTCCTCCCCCACCTTGTCGCTCCCGCGCCGCTTTCCCCGGGGGCTGGCCGACCTCGACAACTATCGCTGTGCTGAGAGCAGAGCCTAGCTTGTCGCTGCTTCTCCCGCGCGCTTCATCCGTTCTCTCCGGTTCTGCACTCTTTCCGCACCCGTTGCTTCTAGTGAACTGGCGGGCAGGCCGCGCCTTGGCAGCTGCCTTCCGGTTCCAACATGGCAACGCTTTTCTGCCTCTTTGGATTTTCCCATCTACTCGTGCTGACTAGAGGTCCGGCCCCTCCAGACCTTGTCCATTCTTCTGGGCTGGCCTCTCTCACAGCCACCTGTCAAATTGGAAGCGCTGTTCTCCTCTATTGATGATCTATTGATCATCCTCCCCCGTTCTGCCATGGCCTCTTCAGGCCCCTTAGTAGCTGCTTAGCTCGTAATTTGGCCCCTTCGAACCTTGTCGATTCTTTTCGGGCTGGCTTCTCACAGCCCTTGCCCCCATTGGGAGAGCCACTTCTTTCTTCTATTGAGCGTCCTTTCACAGAAGTCACCAAGAGTAGTTTCGTGTTTTCTGAGCCTTCCGGCCCTCTTCTTTCTTCTCGATCTTTCGTAGCGTGGCCCCTTCGACACTTGTCGATCCATTTCGGGCTGGCTTATCACAGCCATCGCCCTCAAGGGCGACGTCTTTCCGCCTGCTAGCTATTCAGACTTGCATCCACTGACTAGAGGTTACTGAGAGTCCGCTTGCTGCCGTCTCAGTCCTTAGCACTCCGGCTCCTTCAGACCTTGTCCACTCCTTTGGGCTGGCCTCTCCCAGCCACCAGTTAATCTGGCCGCGCTTGCTGCTAAGAAGTGGCTCTCCCAATGGAGGAAAGGGCTGTGAGAAGTCAGCCCGAAACGAATTGACAAGGTTCGAAGGGCCGAACTACGAAGGGGCCAGAGGCGCTAGGCGCTATAGCTGTGAACTAGGGAAGGATGAATCACTCAATGACAACGAGTGAGGAGCCTCAAATCCGTAAGACTAGCTGGCGGAAAACAACCCCCCTGACGAAAGCCAGAGGCAGCAGCGAGAGCACGGCCAGCACGCAGGTGCAAAGCGTGGCTCATGGACCGCCGGAGGAATACGGCTAGCCGCATGCGATAGACTTGGGCTAACGAGCCAGCGGCGATGAAACCTCGCCTGCGGGACACAGCGCGTCGCGCAAGCCTGGCCAGCAGGTCGAGCCACTGGGACCCGAGAGCCCCGTGCACTTCCACGGCCAGGGGTAAACGAAAGCGCGGCCAGATTGACCGGTGGCTGTGAGAGGCCAGCCCAAAGGAATGGACAAGGTCTGAAGGAGCCGGAGTGCCAAGTGCTAAGACAGCAGCCATGGGACTCCCAGCAACCTCTAGTAAGTAGATGCAAGTCGGAACAGCTAGCAGGCGGATAGACGTCGGCACTGACGGGAGCCGGAGGCCGCAGCCAAAGCGCCCCCCTCACCCTCTCATTGCCGAAACAGCTCTGCCATGTTGAATCTGGAGGAGCAGTTCCACTTGGGCTGGCCCTCACAGCCACTGCCTGACATTGGAAGAGCTGTCGGTCTGCCCAAGCCCGGCCGCGCGCCTCCTCCTCACTTCCAACGCCGGCGGTGGCAGCAGAGGGCGGCGCCGCCGCCCGCGGCGCCGCCCGCGGCAGAGCTGCGGCGCGCTCCTGAAGAGGCGGGACGGTCAGATCCGCTCCCGTTGCCAGAGAAGACACGTGCAGTGATGCGCGGCAGCAGCGGCAGCTGAGTGGCAGAGGGCTGGGCGCCGGCCCGGCGGCAGCATGGAGGAGCTGGAGCTGCTGCGCGCGCAGCGCAGCCGCATGAAGGAGCGCCTGGCCTTCCGCAAGTCCTGGCTGGAGTCGTCGACTGCGGATGCCGCGCCTGTGAGCAGCGATGGTGGCCCCCAGCGCAAGCGGGACAGAGGCAACCACCCCAGCGGCAGCTGGAGTTGGAGTGGAGCACCCGACGGGGGCCCTCAGAGGCCGCCGCATGCTCTGGGTGCCACTGAGGGGCTGGAACAGGCAATTGCCGTGCTCCTGCAATCGCCAGGTCCAAGCGCCGCCGTCTGTCGCCCTGCCTTGAGGACTGCTTGAGGAGCACGTGCCCCACTTGTGCAGGATTCAGCCTCGACTGATTCTTAAGCCCTTGATTACAAGCTGGCGGAGGTTGAGAGCTGTTGCTCAAGTCGCAACTAGCTGCGCCTGAATTGGTGACCGTGCGCCACTGCGCACTTCATGGATGAGATGATGGTGAAGTCAGTGGGGTGAAGTTAAGCCTCTTACGTGCCTGTGCAGGCTTGAGCGGGCCCATGGACTCGACAGGGATCTACCGCAGGCTGGCGCGGGATAGCAGCCACGTGCTCGTGGATTTTGGTGGTGACGAAGTTGCTGCGATAGCGGCCGTTGAGAAGGCACTCAGGTTAGGGCCTCTTGATCTTCTGCCAAAGCGTCCGAGTGCAGAGCTGCTAAATCTGCACCCACGTGTGCGGACGAGTCTGAGGCCTTTGGCACAGAGAGGTGTTCATGAGTTGATCATGATTAGGACAAGGAAGAGTTTCAGAGCAATTTAATTGATTCTTAGGCCCAGTTATATGTGCACGACATATGATGTGTGCAGGTCAGGTCAGGTGCTCACATTTCAGAGCAAATTCTCCACTGTACCTATCTGTTTCAGAGTCAGTGAAGTGGTAGGTGATTGATGCAGCTGACCCAAGCTTGGTGGTATCTCTAAGAGGCGCTCGAAGACCACTTTCTTGCACCCACCTTATCTAAGCTCATGGGCATCGTCGATTAGTCCTCGTCGCACTTGTATCAGCATTCCGTGCACCCTGGTTACAGGTCGCTGGCAGGAGGAGCACAGCCTTGCCTGGAGTTGGAGGAGTTTGTCGTGGGAGGAAAGCCACGGCTTATGGTCTTAGGCAAGCTTCAGCTTCTCTGTTGGTCGTGTATGGCTTCACTCAGTGCTATCAGGATTGAAGTATGGCAGGACTTGACTGATTTCTATGCCTCAGTAATAGCATCAGAGGTCAGTAATGCCAGAAGACATATGCCAACCTTAATTGCTTACAACAACCAGACCTGTTGTGTCTTGCAGAACGTGATCACAGCCGTCTCAGTCAGCGCTTACAGATTCTGCATCATGGTGAGCCATGCCATGGGTAGGGGGCTTGCATTGACAGAGCCCAGCATCAGAAGCACTTGATGCCTCTGTCTAGAGGCCAGGACTTCAACCTAATACCAGGGATTCTCCAGGTGATGCAAGGACAAGCCCGAGCACACATGGAATACTGCATAGGAGCCTTCTCGGTGGAAGGCCTGAAGAGTCAATGTGGGCAGTGGAGGACAGCTTCAGAAATAAGGTGCAGGGAGCTGCTGGCAAGTGGGGACTGGAGGAGCTGCTGTCCAAGAAGTCGTACAAGGAAGAGCAGAAGACTAAGACGGGCACGGACCTTTTGGAGCTTCTGCAAAAGCCCACAGCTAAAGAGAGCGCTGTGGCTGCTAAGGTGCACCACTGACGATCAATGTGCCTACCTATACTGTGTCGCCATTGCGCTTGAAGACTTGGTTTGGTCTGTGTTCCCTGCGGCAGCTGCGGAGAATTAATAGGTCATTGTCAAGCTGAGCGGGCAAGAGATTAGACTCCTGTGCTCTCTTTAGCTTGTACATGGTCGCAGCAGGTGGGTTAAGCCCTGCTCATCCACTCTCTTCGCGGCGCTGCTCATGACATGCGCCTGTGCATATCCGTTGCAGTTCAAAAGTAAAGGAGGCTCTATAGTGAAAGAGTATTGCCCGTACCTCACTAAGGAAGACTGTGTACGGCACCTAGGGCAATATGCCCACTGCAGAAAGGTGTCTGCCGCCTCAAGCTGCTGTATGAGCTAGCAGTGCAACCGTTGAGAGATAGCTCTTTGTTGACATATCCTTGTGGAAGACTGGGAATGTCGTGAAAGTAGCCCACTTGTTCCAAGATCGTAAGCATTAGATGACAAGTAGTGACCTTTGATGTGCAAGGTGCATTTCCGACGGATAATAGCGCCCCACACAGACGCCAACCTTGGGGACTGCTCATTTCTTGATACTTGCCGCCACATGAAGGTTGTCAGCATGTCCACTTCAAGCCAGCAACATGCAGATGTGTGGACGAGGACAACGAGCATAGTTACTAGTGGGGCATTCCCCCGCATTATTAAAACAATGTGTACCACATTGTTCTCTATCTGTCATTGTTGTTGAGTAGCGTGCATGATTGTTGCTCTTTCATTGGCCGCCAAAGAAACGCGTGGAGACAAGTCACTCTAGAGGTAGGACACCAACCTTAACCCAAGCCTATAACCTGCACTAGGTACTGAGCTACTTATATCGTGCCTGCAGACTTGTAAGTATGTCCATTATGAGTTGGACAATCAGGCAGGGAGGGATGCATTGCACGAGGCTATACTGGGCCACTACCAAAGAGCTCAATACTGCTCTGAAGTCGAATTGGGAGAACCACAGTGGATCAACTGTGACATTCGGACATTCAAGGTGGAAGTTCTCGGGCAGTTTGGGGTCATCATGGCGGACCCACCCTGGGACATACATATGGAGCTGCCCTATGGCACCATGACAGATGACGAGATGAGGAACATGCCCATACCCGTGAGTACATCCGTGTTGCCTGTCGTATCAATTGTCTGCCCATTGAGCAAGACGTGCTTGTGGACTGATATGAACCTTCGACTCTGGGGCTCCACAGTCTGACAAGTACTGACTTGTAAGGACGATAATTTTAAATCACAGTGCAGGGCAGTTTGAAATTAGTACTTCTAGAACATCCACTGAGAGAACGTCCTCACTTGAATCACCAGGTGCTTCAAACAGATGGACTTATCTTTCTGTGGGTCACGGGGAGGGCAATGGAACTCGGTCGCGAATGGTAAGAGTTGGTCAAAATCTAAGCCTGGATCTAGGTGTTCAATGCGCCAAGTGTTTGAATGCACTTGCATTGCGCTACCTCACCTGTCAATAGCACCCACAAGTATCTCAACTCGAAGTGAACCACTATGCTTCTGCCACGCCGGCAAGATATGATGGATGATGCTGTTGACTCTTGCTTGGGGGTAGGACAAACATTGCCTGCCTATATCTTTCGTTCAGATACTACATCCATTTTCCAAGCCCGTAAGCTGCACAATTTCCAGGTTGTTAGCTTCTATTAGGGCAGTACCAAAAGTACCATCCAAGGTGAACGGTTTGTATTGGTCTTGAAGAGGCTCTTACGTGTATGTGACTTCTTCACTTCGTGCAACACAGTCTTGAGCTCTGGGGCTATCACCGCGTGGAGGAACTCATCTGGGTCAAGACCAACCAGCTCCAGAGGATCATCAGAACAGGAAGGACTGGTCATTGGCTGAACCATTCGAAGGAGCACTGTCTGGTCGGAATGAAAGGTGACCCAGTGGTCAACCGCAACATTGACACTGATGTGCTTGTGGCGGAGGTCAGGGAGACCAGCCGGAAGCCAGATGAGGTATGTAACACTCAAGCTCCCACCACTTTCTTCATAATTAAGGACACACTATATAGATCACAAGGGGTGGCGCTACTGGTATAGTTGGCAAATTACCGTAGTCTAAGTCTCAGCTGGTGCAGGCTCCGTATGTGAAGCAGAGGGGTGGCCATGTGTCTCTTGCACGGCTAGGTGTTCAGGGTTGCATCTGTGAAGTGTCAAGACAATGGACAAGCTCACAGCCAAGACGTGAAAGCCTCATGAGCTCTTGTGCTCTGCTTAAGCACACATTTCAAAGCAGCAAGCTTCATTCACTTGACTGGAAGGAGCTGTGTCTGTCTACTGTAGTACTAAATTGTCATCTGCAGACCCTGTTGTCTCACTTACATAGATTCTCCAACTTTTGAGCAGATGTACTCCATGCTAGAGAGGATAAGCCCAAGAACAAGGAAGCTTGAGATATTTGCCAGGCCTCACAACACCCATGCTGGGTGTGTTGACAGGCTCCTTCTCCAGGCTTTCCACTCTCTAGTTAGCATCGAGATTCTCTATTTGGAATGTTCCACCACACAGCAGATAGAATTGTTCTCAAGTATGGGCTTGCCAAATTGGCCACATGATGATGTCTTCATGGTTGTCACTGTTGCTCTTAGACCCTTCTTGGCTGCTGGTTCAGGATGCTTACAGCGTCCTGAGTGCATCCTCTCTCTGAATATTTTGCACGGTAACTACCGCTTAGAGATCCAATCTGATATTCTTGTCTTGGCCGAGTGACAGATGGATTTCTCTTGGTAATCAGCTGGATGGAGTGAGGCTTGTTGACAAGGGGATGAGGGACCGATTCAAGGCGGTCTACCCCGAAGTCTCTGTGAAGCCGCTTGAGGACATCACGTTGGAGGAGACTCAAGCTCAAGCTTCCAGTGATCAACTGAGAGAGGCTCTTCCCTATCTTAATCACGATGAAAGCTTGAGTCCAAGCACTAGCACATATTCGCATGTTAGCCGCAATACTGGTGGTGCCAGCAGTAAATTTTCAGTTGGCGATGAGCAAGACACAGTTACAGGCTCACAGTTTAGTTCCAACTTTGGGTTGGCTGCGGACAACGATGTCCACAAACAAATACTTCTATCCAATTCTCATATTACTGAATATACTTAATTCTTTCTTAATTCTTGCTGTGGTTGATGCGCTAGTTGCCCATCACAAAGAGCTCCCTTAGCAGCACAAGCTGTTTGCTTCATGAAGTATAAACGAGCTAACTAGTAAGTCTTCTGTGACATTTTGTTTCGCAAAATCCAGGCTGCATCAGTGACCTAGCACTCCCTTAACTTTCACCTTCTTCAGTAAATCTTTTCCAAATTGCAAAAAGCACTTCAGCAAGCAATTCTCAAATATACAAGCACAATATTCCACATAATGAGTTTAGGCAAGACACACACGGGTCACATAATAGGAAGGAGGGCTCCGAAGGCCTTACATTTGGCAATTGATAAAGGACCACATTGAGACAACCTTCACTCACTGGTTTGGAATTAGTTAGGGTTTAGGGCTTGGGTTTTAGGGTTGAGGGTTGAGGGTTGAGAGTTCAGGGTTCAGGGTTTACGGTTCAGGGCTCAGGGTTCGGGGCTCAGGGTTCCGGGCTCGGGGCTCAGGGTTCAGGGTTCGGGGTTGAGGGTTGAGGGTTGAGGGTTCGGGGTTGAGGGTTCGGTTTTCAGGGTTCCGGGTTGAGGGTTCGGGGTTGGGGGTTGTCCATTCTTTTGGGCTGGCCTCTCCCAGCCACCAGTTAATCTGGCCGTGCTTGCTCGTTCAGGGTTCGGGGTTGAGGGTTGGGGGTTGAGG
>WELB01000048.1:0-11092 GCA_009602725.1 Spirogloea muscicola
GCGGCCGCCGGGCGCGGCGCCCGCCACCGCCGCCGCCGTTCGCGGCACTCCAAAACCCACTCCTAAGCTCCCTACGTCCGCCGTCTGGGCCGCGACCGCCGCCTGCTGCGGCCGGGGGCTGGCCTTGGAGGCGCAGCGCGCCGGCCGACTGCCACTGAGCAGCGGCTTGCTCGTTAGCAACAGACGCCGAGGAGGCGGCCGCCCAGTTACTACCGGCAGGCTGCCGTTGCGCTGCCGGGCGTCGGCGGGCGCTGCGGTGGTCGACGGCCACGAGCAGCTGCTGGACGCCGCCAAGGCGGGCGACCTGGCGCTCGTGCGGGAGCTGTTGGAGAGCGGCCGCGTCGACGTCAACCGGCCGAGCGCGGCCAGGTCGGGCTGGACTGGTGAGACCACCAGTGTCGGCCTGTTGTGCAGTCCATCACTACCTCTCTCGAGGATAGGGTCTTGTCCGTAAGGTCCTGTCCATGCGTGCTTCAGCCTTGGAAGGGTAGGAGGGTGGGACAACCCTGGACTGAGCTCCAGGTTGTGAGCTTGGAATGCAGAGACCTTCTGACCCTCATTCAAGCCGCTCTGTGTGCGAGTAAGAGCTGCATGATGGACAAGATGGACACGAGTGTGCAAGACGCCCAGACTTGACGCTTGTCATTGAGCTCCAGCTTGTTGCTGGGCTCAGGTGCCTGACAAACAAAGTCTACCTGATAGAGCTGCACACTCGTGTTGGCGACCCGCAGCACTGCAGCTCAGCTGCTTCTATGAGCACCCTGAGGTGGCTAGCTTCCTGCTCCAGGCGGGCGCCGACACGGAAGTTCGCAATGACAGCGGCAATACAGCCCTGCAGGTCAGCATTGCGCGCCAGGCATCTTGTGAGATTACAGTGGTCTTCTTTGCTGATCACATGTATACCTCATCAAGGGGCAGCGCTACTGTCATTTTTAATTAGTATGCTTCGCTCCTAACCCTGCTCCGGCGGCCGACCTTGGGCACCAGTTTGCCTGCATAAAAGGGAACGTGCAGTGCGCTCGCTTGCTTCTTGACGCCGGCGCGGATATGGAAGCGGAGAGTAACGACAAAGGCAACTGCCTGGATTATGCGCAAGGTGGGCATATGCCAGATGTCAGGCATCCGGGTTTGGCACACATCTCACTACGCAGGTGCAATCAGTGGGTGTACAGAGGAGTATGAGATGAGAAATTTGAGAGTGTGAACTTTCAGGCTCGTCAGTTGCTTGATAGTCAGAGAGCTCCTAAAGAGGCTGGACCGGCAACTGAGAAGTACGTTTGCTGCTTGCAGAGTGGGGAGGGGAAGAGATAACTGACTTCATCCTTCTGTGGGCTGCTAAATCGAACATCGTGGGTGATGTTTGAACTTCATCACCCAGTGGGCAATGCCTAAATCACGCTGCATCAAGGATCAACACTGATCTTGCTTACACCAGTGACACAATTTGGTCACTGGTAGCAAGCACCCTCTCACTTGCCAGGGTTATCAGTAAATAGGTGTAAGTAGATGTAGGGTGGTTCGGCGTACCTATTTGACGTACCTGACATGGGTTGCAAATCATATTGCGAAGCAGAATTGTTGGGCCAGCCTCTCATTCACGTGCAGGGGCACATGTATGGCGATTGATTTTGTGGGCAAATTCCCTGCAATCTCCATGGACCCTCCCACGACCTCTAGTGGAAAACTCTGTCACTTGAATTGCAGTATTCCTGCAGTGTAACATAGGCTCCAGCGGCAAGCCCAGAATACATAGTTGCTCTCCACTGCAGCCATTGAGCATTCGCTTGTGTCCGATGCAAGGATCCCATATGTTGTACAACCTTTCAACTGCTTCCAACATGCAAGGTTGAGTGAATGCAGAATTGATTTCCTGCTGGATCCCAGACTGCATGCATGTGTAACACCTAAGAATATATATGCACTGCGAGAGAAGAGTATTCTGGCAGAAGGGTGGCAGCCGCCAGACCACAGGCAGAGCAGTCGGCGGACAGGAACCTGCACTCTCGTGACGGTGACCACACTGTACATGCGATATTACGAAAACCTTTTCGCTGCTCAAATCAGCAGCGTCTGCTTTTGTTCGCAGCAGTTTCAAAAGTCAAACTTGGTCTATTTACGCAACCCTGACACGCTTCTGAGAATCTGCATTTGGGACACTGGCGTCGGATGCAGGCAATGGCTCTGCGGCCATCGTCTCGACCTAGCACAGGAACAATAAGCCAAGTAAGTTGCTTGAGCTCTTAGGATCGAGATATAAGGTCCATGGCAGAGTTTCAATTAATCTATTAGCTGCTCCATTTGAATAGTGAAATGGCAAGGTGACGACAGCTGCATATGCTGACAGTGACAACATGCATAGATGCAAGGACTCATCTACCACTGGCTGGTGACTCACCATCGGTTCACCAGGCACTACAGCATCACGATGAGGTAGAAGTCTCAAGCTAGGCCCTGCAGACGTTCATCATGCCATCAGCAATCTTCAGATAGCTCTCCTCAGGTTACTCCAATGAAACAATCAGAGCACTGAATCTTCTAAAGGTTAAGGTTAAAAACAGCAGCGCTTGCTGACCTGAACCATTCGACACTGGGCGCTCTATTTGTCGACAGGCCTGCCCATCTGTGCTCAGGGACTCAATGCGCTTGGGCGTGCTTCTGCCAAGAACACATGAAGACAATGAGTACAGCACCTTGAGCACAACTGGAGTAGTCCTGCATGCAGAAGGCCATGGCAAACCCTGCATGCAGCAGGTAGCCAAATCCACAAGTTGCTAGTACCTATCAAGGGTATCACCATGCCCAAGTTGACCACTGGTTCCTCTGCCCCAAGAGTACACATTCCCACGTTCCGTGCAAGCAATAGTGTGCCTCCATCCACAGGAAACAGAAGATACTCTCTGCAGATAGCAGATGGATCTGGGTATGTTGTGACAGGTAACAGCAGTGCTAGAGCACTATCATCACAAGATCTGTAATCCACTGCTTACATCTGCCAAAGTACTGCTTGCGAGACTGCTGCATGTGAGAAGGTGCAATGGGACTACCTGGTCTGCAAAGCTCGTGACAAGCTGTGGTAAATTATGATCATCCGTATTCCCAACTCCAACTTGGCCAAACTGCAATGGGCAAGTAAGTGTGTACAACCAGGATAAGTCTGGATCGCTGCGCATGCACACGACAGGCCTCTGTGAAGCTAAGGCTTGAGATGCTGTACCTTGTTCCAACCCCAAGCAAAGAGCTTTCCTTCTGAGTCTAGGGCAACCGTGTGCCTCCAGCCCCCAGATATCTGCAGTGATGATGTCACTGAGTGAGCAGAAATATCATAAGAAGGGCTCCAGTTGCGCAGCTTGTGATCTTTGCAACATGAAGAGGCACAGCATGCAGACCAGGGGTTCTGCTGTGAATGACCAACTCCACCTTATTGTCATTACCTTAGTGATCTTCTTGTCAGCTAATGCAGCCACACGTGTAGGGACCAACTGATCTTCGAAGTCACCATGTCCTAGCTGGCCATACTTGCTCCACCCGTATGTATATATTGCGCCTGATGAAGCTACAGCTATGGTGTGCCGCCAGCCGCATGCTACCATCTCCATTCTTTCCCCCTGCCAGAAGCTCACTTTTCACATTCTTAATAGTTGCAGTATCCATGGGGGACTTACAGGGACACACAGACATAGCCTGAAGCTCAGAATCAACATCTCAACTGCAGACAAGAGTACAAGTAAATGGGCCTTACTTGTACGCTCTCGACCTCTTCAGGCAGCAGTCGATCTCTCCTATCACCCAAGCCCAAGTTCCCATATCGACCCCATCCCCAACCATAAAGGCGACCATCCTCTGAGACTGCGACTGTGTGCTCAGCACCAGCGGCCAGCATCTTCATTCTGACACCCTGTCATAGATACATGACAGAGCAGAGATTTTCCAGCGGTCAAAATCAAGAGTAACCCTACTTATGACCAATTACTCCAAGCGAATACATGTAATAATAGCAGCTCATCTATGCTCGTTTGTCCTTAGGGCGTAAAACCAGCAGACACTATGGCCACACTTCACTCCTCTAAGCATAGCAGTATGGCTGGTCCTGCCAGACAATATGAACTCACATCAAAGCCTGGAAGCTTCCGTGGAACAAGGGAGTCTTCTGTGTCGCCTAGGCCAAGCTGCCCATTCTGATTGCGCCCCCATCTGCATAATTGCCAACAGTCATCAGCGTTGGAGACAAACACCCTGCAAATGAGCAAAGGAGTGGTCCCGCTGTCAAATTCTCACCCGTGCACTTCTCCATCCCCAGTGATGGCCAAACAATGGCAGTCGCCACAAGCCATCTGCTTGATAGAAAGGCCACCGAGGAGCTTGATTGGCTGAGGATAAAAGACATCCGTTGAGTTGCCATGTCCTAATCGCCCAAAGTCCCCCCTGAGAATAAGTCAAGGCAAAGTATGTGTCAAGATAGAGACAGGAGGTGGCAGGGGGGGCTTTCTCTCCATTACCAGACCATGCTGCTACTCCCTAGAAATATCATTGGCCTATCACGCCTCTGGTACGTGCACGCCAAGGTCCGGTCTGAAGGTGCTCCCACTATTGGATCCCTCAGTGAAAAGCCATGCTCGAGCTTGATATGGATGAGCAGGACCCCGCAGGCCTCCATATGCTTGGCTTGTCCATGAGCATTATAGACAAAGAGGCTGGCCGAGAATGCAACTAGCTCTATATGCAGATTATTTGTCTGCTAGTTGCACCAAGGATGTATCTGTAATGCCACCCCCCTGCCGAGCTATAGACAGCACAGGTAATGCATACCACCCCCAGCTGTAGACGGTCCTTCTGTCTTGCGAGTAAGCAGTGGTGTGGTCGGCTCCACATGTGACTGAAGAGATGGCAGCTCCCTCCAAGCCAGCCACAATGGTTGGCAGGTGCCGCTCGTTTGCGTCCCCGTGACCAAGCTGTCCATCCTCTCCTCGACCCCAGGAGCACACGAGATCACCAGCTACACGAAGCAACAAACCGGGCCATGTGACCACCATCATAATCAACTCACACACACATAGCTCGCATATGTACACATTGCCAAGGCTCATTCACTCCTTGAGAGACCAATGCAAGAGCTCACATTACAGAGAGCTACGAGGTATGTCGTACATTTAGGCAACACAAGAAGGCTCCATGAAGGAAAGGCTGCTGTGCCTAAAAGCAGCGTGCAGAAGCCCTAGACCTAATTGAGGTGCCGGAGAAGACGGCACTCACTCAAGAGGGCAACGGAGTGGCTGGCTCCGGCCGAAAGGGCGAGCACCACTTGCGCGTCGGCCGAGGTCGCGTCCTCGGGCTTGCCATTATCTCCCATGGTCAAGGCAATGTCCTAATAATGCACGCTGGTGGAGGCTCCAGCTCAGACAGCCTGCTGCAACAGCCTCCTCAGCGGCAGAAAGGCCTCATCGTGACACCAACTACGGCAGGCCGGTGCCGTGCCGAGCCCCCTCATCCCGCGCCGGGCCACCGGCGAGCTATCGCTCGACTGAGCGGCCCGGCCTCCAGAGACGCCAGCCCTCCAAGGGCCGGCCTCGACGAGAAGCCCCTGCTGCGGCGGCTAGGGTTTGCACGGCTAGGGCGCGACGCCGGCGCGCGGACGAGCGGCCATTGGCGGCGACGGGGGCGGCGGCGGCGGCGGCGGCGGCAGCGGCAGGGGACGCAGAGGGGCCTCTGAGGTTATGGCTCGTCGCAAGGACCTGAGGGGGCAGCCATGGCGTCGGGCGGGCAAAGGCGGGGGGAAGGCGTTTAGTGCCCGAAAAGCGAGCGGCCAGGAGGGAGGCGGGGGCCCTCTCCTCAGTAAGCCCTCACAAAGAATCCGACGTAGCGCCGGAACGGGTGAAGGGGCGGGGGGGCCCGGGGAGGTCGGAACGCCGGACCCTCTGATCGGTCGGCTAATCCCCACCCCCTCGGGAGAGCCGCTCGCGTGGTCGTCCGGCTCCTTCCCAGCCGGGGGGGGGTGTTTTGATCCGGCCGCGGGCAATTCTCTACGGATTCGATTCACAGAAACCACCCCCCCCCGCCCAGGCCCCCCGCGCGCCGAGCCCGCCGGCAGCCAATAGGCGCGCCGCGCCGCCGGATAGAGGCCCGCGGCCGGGGCCCGCGCATGGCACACGTGCCGCAAGGTGCACCTGCCACGCGGCGGAGCTTGGGGGCCTTTCTTAACCAGCTCGCCCGCCACGCAATCGCCCGTCGCTTCCATGGTGAACCGGTAGACTTTCCTGCAGCCGGGTCGCTGGCGCAAGTGTATCGCATGCGCTTGGCCGTCTCGAAGCAGAGGTCCATGGCCCGTGCGCTGCACCTTCGTGCCGGGAGAGCCCTCGCTGCTGCCTCTGGCTCTGTCCAGGGGACCCACTTCCAGGACCCTAGCCTCTCTGATTTGCGGCTGCTTAGCAGGGGTTACTGAGTAATTTGTAGCTGCTTTCTTTCTTTGTGTGCTTTGATTTCTTAGCGCTTCCTCTGGCTTCCTCTGGCCCCCTTCTCGTTCTTTGTTCATTCTTTTTTGGGCTGGCTTGTCCAGCCCCTATCCTCAATGGGCGAGCCCTTTCTTCTTTCTATTCGAAGAGCCCCCAGTCTCAGCCATCAATTAGGTGGGAAGCTCTGAGCAGTTGCCGCAGAGATAAAATGGACTGATCTAACTGTTCAAGTCGCGCAACGCCAACCGCAGCTGCCGCCGCCGCCGCCGCCGCCGCCGCCGCCGCCNCCTGAGCCGCCGCTTGAGATTGCGCGCAAGCCGGGGTGTACCGTTGACGGGCTTTTATCTCGTCGGCCCCGTCGCCAGAGCTGGGACCAACGTACTGTCCGGCGAGGCTGCACCTGTGGGGTCTTAGCGCCGTCGCCCTGCTCTCGCTACTGGGACTCGACGCAGGCCGCTTGGCGGGAAGCCAGTCACCTTAGACGGCCTGCACCGCTAGCGGCAGTGCAGCGGCGCGAAGCCTGCCGGTCCTCGATCTCCGAACGGCGAGCAGCGGGGGCGCTCTGAGGGCAAGCTCGCAATCGTGTGCTGGTGTGGGCCCCTTGGCCTCGGCCTTCGACGGCCCGGCTCGCTCTGGGCGGCTGGCTCAATGCTGCGGACCCTCGAGGCCGCACGCAGGCGAGCTGCTCATCTGGTATACTCCTGATCCCCTAGACCAAACTCCTATACCCTGAACCCCTAAACCTAGCCCTCAACCCTTATCCTAACCCACCTGGCAATTTCAGAAAACCTAGACCTAGCTGCTGCAGCCAATGGCTGCAGCCTATCAGAGCGCTCCTGGCGCAGCGTCACACACTAGAAGGCGTGTGCACGCTTGGCCGTAGTGGAGTAAGCCAGCCAATACACTCCTGTTGCAAGCTCTTGCTCCTCAGCCAGCTGCCTCTCAGTGCCTGTCCCTTCTTGAATTGCTGGAACGAGGGCGGCTAGGCACCAACGATCGCCCCTGGCTGCTCCCGACAGCGTTGTTGCGCTTGATCACGATTTTTGTTGGCCGGCACGTTCCCTTGCAGGCCTTAGCAAACCTGAGCTTCAAGCCTGGATGCTCGATTACCCCTTCATCTTATCGGACTAAAGTTGCTGTGATATTGAATACCGTAAGCCCTCAATCTCAGACAATGCAACGTTCAAAGTAGGCGTTGTGGCAGTGAGCCCTCTTGACTTTATTAGCTAGCAACCTGAAAGCAGTAACTCAATCCTCGCAAAGCAGGAGTGCCACGAGCTAATGGCCAGCTTGAGGAGCTTGTCGTCATGTCACCTCAAGAGTGACACTTTATGTCTGCATTTTGTCAGTCCGTGGACCATCTTGGAACAGCGGGGCAGGTCGTGCATGTCGAGCCTGGGTATGCTAGGAATAAGCTCATCCCCCAGAAGCTCGCACACCCTGCCATTGAGAAATATCTCAAACTCAGAAAGTATCAGCAAGAGGTGAGAACAACATTCAGCTGATTCCTGCACAGCTAGGGTGTAGACCGCTTGTCTTCTCATCCTTACTAATGACTAGGAAGTACGGAACTCCTGAAGTTGCAGTGAAGGTGCAGTCGTAAAAGTAGGGTACTTTCACCAAAGGCTCGGGCGTCCTGTTGTGTCATCTATCGAGCGCACCCAAAAGCTGTCTACCAGGTCTTGCTTGTTAGAAGCTCAAGTTGGGACGTGTATCTTGTGGCAATGACCTGATTGAACCCTATTGTTACATATTTGCTCCATGTGCAGCAAATTGTAGAAAGTGAAAGTACTGCAACCCTTCCAGTAGTGGAAGAAACATCTAGTGCTGAAGCTGCTGCACAACGATTGGACAAAGGCAGACTGGTACTCAATTGTTGCAGAAGGCTGCATCTCTTTTTTCTATCACTTTTTATTTTCATCCAACCAATTTATCTGGTGCTTTCATGGAGTGGAGCCTGGAAACGCGCATGCTGTACTGCTCAACATGGGTCTTGGCTTCATTTGGCTTGCAGGTTTTCAGAAGAGATGTGGGTGATGCAAGCGCAATTCGACAGCCCGTTAAGTTGCCAGACATTCTTAATGAGGTACGTCTCCATCTCTTTCTCTGCCCGAGCCATGCTCCAGAACGTGCATACAGCTGCCCTGCTTGGGCCATCTTAACAAGCTCTGTCGACAGCAAAGCTTGGTATCGTATTGCCTAGCTTCCATGTGGTCTTGAGCAATCATTGCTGTCATGGTCTGCTGAATTTGCAGGCGAGGAGGCAACTGAACGTCCAGCTTCATGAAAGTAACCTCATCATGGCAGGCCACCTCACAACACTGGGGGATTTTGAGCTGCCACTCATCTTTCCACCAGAACTCACATTGCCTGGTGGCAAAGCTCAGATTCATTTGAAAGTTAGGGTTAGACGAAAATAGGCTGGCAGGGAATGCCAACCTGTGCTGTTGTATTGTTCAGTCATTCAATCCTCAACACCTCTATTTCAAAAAGGAGAGTGGAATCTGGTTGTATGCCCCAGGCAGGAAAACCACCAGAGCCGTATGCATAGTCCGGAGTGCACTGCACAGGTTTGATAGCAGAGGCAGGGGCGTCAGATTACCCTGGCCATCCTGTCAGCAGCTCTGCCCGAGGAGAAAGGAGGCCTCATTTACTAACGAGCATTCAGAAATTGCAACAAGGTCACCGACCAATTTGCATGCCGAATTTGCTATACAGATGACAAGTAAATCAGCTACTCTTTTACTTGAGTATCTCCCTGGATTCAGGTCAGAGAGTGAGGAAACCTTCAGCTTTGCAATCTCGCCAAGCTGCATTCCTAATACTCCCTCGTCCCATCCTGTCAAAAGACACATGTTCCTGTGAAGTGAGTGCCACATAGCACCTACAGAAGGCGCCACCTGCATGGAATGCATGGGATGCAGAAGGGACCTACAAGTATGAATTGCACACCTTTGATGACATTGCCAAGTCCGATGTTAAACGTGAAAGGCTGCTGTCCTGGATCTTTTGTGCTGAGGCATCACAAGGGTCAAAAAGTTAATTAGGGCTGCTCTCCTCAATGATTGTGCTCTAATCATCCTGTTCAGGCAGACAGAAATACATTTGCCTGCACGTGTGCGCGGTGGGCACATTGCAAGCGATAGGATTCGGAAGAGGGCGGAAAGAGGAGAGCGTGTACTAGCTGGTGACAACCCACCTCCAGAACTTCTGGGATAGGTCACGATCCTTGCCTGCACGGCACATTGCAAGTTTCCTTCCAATGTCACACAAGATGAGGCCGGGCAGGGCCAAAGACATACCTGGGGTGTCTAGACCTTCACATTCACACGACAATTTCTCTTTGCGCGAGAGACGCCTTCTGTCCTCTTGCCAGGATCAGGGCCAAGGTGTGTCCTGCTCTCTACAATGGCATGGAGGCTTGGCTGGATCATAGTGCAGCAAACGGCAGCGCCACAAGGGTGTGTGTGGCTGTGAGCCCACCGTATCCGGTGCAGTGCACGGTGACCTTCTGGCCTTTGCGGGGGTAGGGGCCGGTGCCCGCGCGCACGAGCTCCTTCTGGATGCCCATGGCAGGGCGCTCGTCTTTGCCAGCGGCGGTGGCGGCGTCGGCGGCGTCGTCGAACTGCCGCGGCGGCGGAGGCGGCGCGGCGGCGGGCGGGAGGAGGAGCCACCAGGCGGCGGCGGCGAGGGCGAGCAGCGCGAGCAGGGCGGCGGTGTTTTTTTTTTTTTTTTTTGCCGGCGGCGGCAGCGGCGGCGCCGGCGCCGGCGCTCGCGGCGGCGTCCGGGGGGGAGGGGGGAGGTGCAGCTCTTCCCTCTCCCCGACGGCCAAGGCTGGCCACGTACTTGGGCCCTCCCTTCCGGGCTGCCCCTACCCCCCCTCCCCGGCAGCCAAGCCCGGTTACTTGGGCGCCTCTCGCCCTAGCTCCCCCCCTCCCCGCGCCGCACTCTCGGCTATATGCGGGCGCCTCCCCCGGGGCTCCACCTACCCGCCGACACGAGGCGTGTCGGCGGGACAAGGGTACGGATGCCATCATGGGCCAAGACATCCTGGCGTTCTGCTGGAGCCGCTCAGTACTGAGCGTCGGCTAGCTTGGGCCCACTGCGGCTGTGCAACGTGCATGAGCTCCACGACAGGAGAAGTGGTTCTCCCAAAGGGAGAGAGATGGCTCTCCCAACCAAAGGAAAAAAGACACAGCTAGACACAGGGACGACGCAACCGGAAACTCAGTAACCCCTGCTAAGCAGCCGCAGGTCGGAGAAGCTGGGCTCCTGGAAGCGGGTCCCCATTCCTTTTGGGTTGGCTTTGCCAGCCCCTTTTCTCAATGGGCGAGCACCTTCTTTTGGGCTGGCTTTGCCAGCCCCTCTTCTCTATGGGCGAGCTCTTCTCCTTTCTCTATAGGCGAGCTCTCCTCTTCTTCAGGCCCCTTCGTAGCTGCTAAGCGGTTTTGGCCCCTTCGAACCTTCGTCGATTCTTTTCGGGCTGGCTTTTCACAGCCCTTGCCCCCATTGGGAGTGCCACTTC
The DNA here is from genome assembly GCA_009602725.1 of Spirogloea muscicola. Lineage (NCBI taxonomy): Eukaryota > Viridiplantae > Streptophyta > Zygnematophyceae > Spirogloeales > Spirogloeaceae > Spirogloea > Spirogloea muscicola. The sequence continues at coordinate 10,972 of WELB01000048.1, forward strand.
TCTTTGCCAGCCCCTCTTCTCTATGGGCGAGCACTTCGCTCTGGCTTCAGGCCCTCCCCATCAATGACGCCCTCACTCTCCCCGATGAGGTATTTGGCACTGCCGTCCACCGGCTCCTGGG
>WELB01000048.1:12756-35055 GCA_009602725.1 Spirogloea muscicola
CGAAGGTGCAGCGCACGGGCCATGGACCTCTGCAGCGAGACGGCCAAGCGCATGCGATACACTTGCGCCAGCGACCCGGCTGCAGGAAAGTCTACCGGCTCACCATGGAAGCGACGGGCGATTGCGTGGCGGGCGAGCTGGTTAAGTAGCTCAAGCCACCGAGCGCCCAGTGCCCCATGGATGTCAATTGCCAACGGGAAGAACTCGTCTTCCGGCGGATGGTCGGCGTACTTGATCTCTTTTGCAGCTCCCCAAGCTTGATCTCTTCCAGCTCCCCAAGTTAGCTTGTCAGATTTGTTTGTGCTCACCCGTCGGTACTAATGTCATCTTAGGTACCTTAGATAAGGTCTCCGTATTATGTAGCCTTGTTTAGTCTGCACTCGACTCTGCCTGAACAATGTATTGGCTTGAATTGGCCTCCCTTTCAATTCATGCGCCCCGCGCGCCTTCTCTCCTGACACTCCCAGATGAGGTGTTCCGCAATGCCGTCCACCGGCTCCTGGGGCTGCCGCCTCCATGCCTCCAGGGCGTGCGTCAATGCCAGTGTGGCGAGCGAGGGGCCGAGCCTGGTGAGCTGCCTGCTCGCGTCCTGCGCTGTTCCCACGGCGGCGAGCGGACGGCGGCCCACGACCGCCTCCGGGACGCGATGCATGGCATCCTGGTGGAGGCTGGCTTCGCGGTGGCAGCGGAGCACTCCGGCGTCATGCCGCTCCAGGAACTGGCCGACGGTCTCCACGCTCGTCGCGTCGACCTGGTGGCCACCCCACAGGCCGGCGGTCCACGTCTGCTTCTGGACGTGGTGACTACCGACGCATTCGACCGCTCCCACCCAGCCCAGTCTGCCACCAAGGCTGGGTACGCGGTCGCCTGCGCCGCTCGGGCAGAAGAGATCAAGTACGCAGACCATCCGCCGGAAGACGAGTTCTTCCCGTTGGCAATTGACATCCATGGGGCACTGGGCGCTCGGTGGCTTGAGCTACTTAACCAGCTCGCCCGCCACGCAATCGCCCATCGCTTCCATGGTGAGCCGGTAGACTTTCCTGCAGCCGGGTCGCTGGCGCAAGTGTATCGCATGCGCCTGGCCGTCTCGCTGCAGAGGTCCATGGCCCGTGCGCTGCACCTTCGTGCCGGAAGAGCCCTAGCTGCTGCCTCTGGCGGGGACCCACTTCCAGGACCCTAGCATCTCTGATCTGCGGCTGCTCAGCAGGGGTTACTGAGTCATTCGTAATTGCTTTGTTTCTTCTTGTGCTTGTTTTTCTTAGCGCTTCCCCTGGCTCCCTTCTCGTACTTTGTCCATTCTTTTTTGGGCTGGCTGTTCCAGCCCCTATCCTCCATGGGCGAGCTCTTTCTTCTAATCGAGCGAGGGCTGTGAGAATCACGAAAGTGGCTCTTTCCTCTATAAATTGTCCACTCTATTCTGGGCTGGCTTTGCTAGCCCCTCTTCTTCTATGGGGATAGTTTTCCGGCAGCTAGTCTGTCGGATCTGAGGCTCGTCACTCGTAAGTACTCAGTGATCCATCCTCCCCCTGATCTGACATAGCATCTTCCGACCCCATTGTAGCTGCTACACGCTTGTAGGCCCCTCCGAACCTTTGTCAAATCTTTTTGTGGGCTGGCTTTTCGCAGCCCTTGCCCCCATTGGGAGTGCCACTTCTATCTCTTTTTCTTCCATGGGCGAGCAATTTCTTCTTTCAAAGGCGGAGAGGGCTGTAAAAGCTGACACACGACGTTGTCAAAAAAGCGAGACCCCAGCCAAGTGTTGCCCGCCCCCCGACATAGAGCTGGCTAGCCTTCACAACCCGCTTTCCACACTTGCAGGAGGCGTCACTCGTCAGCCGCGCGCACCTGCTGCGCAGGCGCCATGCGATGTCCCGCCGCGCCCTCGCCGTCGCGCTCGGCGTCAGCACGCTGACAGCGGCCGGGATCCTCCATATCCACCGGGCTCAGGTCGAGGAGCGCAAGGTGGCTCGCTTGCCTACGCTCGAATGTCGTGCCTCCATCATGACCTCGAGCCGCCTGGCATGCCGGCGGTCTCACCGCTCAGTGGCCGATCTGGCGGCTCGCAGAACCTGCACAAGGGCGTCCTCCGTGACAAGGAGCTGTGGAAGAGGAAGCAGCGCGAGCGAGCTGAGAGTCTCCTGGCCAAGGCTGGGGGCGGTCCGGCTGGAGGGAGCACTTCGTCTGCCTAGTGCAAGCACCAGAAAGGCCGGAGCGAGCGTCATCTTTTCCTTTCCAACGGAGCACCTGAGTGCTCGGCGACTGATACAGCAGAGGTCTCTTCAACGGGTGAAACCAGGAAATAGCTGTCATGGTGGCCATGAGACATCTCCTTTCTCACAGGCGTATGAGCCAACTGGCTGTTAGATGCATGGACAGTCATGCAAACTGGCGAGGTCTGACCTCATCTGCCACTGGACCTGCAGGTAAGCGTGAGCCCTGTGGTTGCTTCCATTTTACTTGTGGTTAAGCTGCTCAGCCTTGAAGCAGTCCCTTGCTCTTAAGTACTGTATGTGATAGCCCTCCTCGTCTGTCAAAGTACAGCCAAAAAGTATGCCCCCTTCAGGATGCTGGTGCTTCTACTTCCATCCTGCTTAAGTTGGAGCTCGCACTCAATATCCTTGACCTGCTGTACACAGCAGCAGCTGGTCGTAGGACGACGGTTTGGAGTTTTGGAGACAACAGCCAAGGTGCGCTAGGCCACCCAAGTGGACTACAAGACTTTCAGTATGAACCTGAGACCGTGAGTGGCTTGCCTACAGATATTGTTTCAATTGCTGCTGGGCATTACCACTCATTGGCAGTCACATCATCCGGCCAGCTCTGGTCATGGGGCAGAAACCAGGAGGGCCAACTAGGGCCGACTAGGGAAGGCCTTGCCGAGCCACACCCTGTGCAAGGATTGGAAGGAGTGCATATAGTAGCAGCAGCTGCATCAGCAGTTGTGAGCATGGCTATCAGCAAGGATGGAGATCTGTGGTCTTGGGGAACGTCTGAGAGGGGTCAGCTTGGACTTGGAGAGCATGTCACAAAAACTTCTGTACCCCAGCGAATTGAGCCATTGAGAGGAGTTGCGCAGGTGCACTCTCTAAGTACGTACATCTCCACCTCGAATTAGCTTCTCTGTGGCCTTCTGCTAACGCTTGCACACATTGCAAGTGTAAGCTGCCTCATGGTTGTGATCGTTCCCTGTGAGCGTGTACTTTGCTGTGATCAAGCATGCATTCTCAGTTGTTGCACAAGATGGGAAGCTTCTTTCAACATACTTCCTGACTCAGCTGCCTTCCTCCCAGGTTGCCCTCGGCTGGGGCCACGCGCTGGCTTGCACAGTTGATGGTCAGCTTTATGGCTGGGGTTACGCTGACCAGGGGAGGCTTCCCCTATACTCTGACACGTTCAGAGCAGCTGCAAGAAACTGCCGTGACAATGCTGACTCTGGCAATGGTATCACATCCTTGAGTAAGGAAGAAGCTGATGCAGCATCTCAGCATCTGGCTGCGGAAGTGGGCATGGAGAAGCTGTACTGGACCCCTCAGCGCTCTGAGTTCTTCCTTTGTGTAGATGTGGCAACTGTTGCCTGTGGCATGGACCACTCCTTGATTCTGAGCGGTAAATACATCTGGTGGACATTTAGTTCCTAGTTTTCCCCCTCTGATCTTGATCCTGGTCCGTATTTGCTGTGCATGGCACAGCCTCTTCCTGTGTTGCATGCTTCATACATCATGTATGCCAGACCTATCTACCATCACTATAATTGCTGGTGTCCAGAAGAGACTAGGTTACAGTGTTGTATATAGTTGACTTGTCTCTCATGTGTCACTCTTTCTTTTTGACAATCGTGGATATTGACTTCCCGTCTTTATGCAGAGGCTGGGCATCTGTACACCCTTGGCGATAACAGTCTTGGACAGCTTGGGAAGGGCAGACAAGTGCCAGCTTCGGGTATGGTCTGTCCAGTTCCAGGTCTGCAGGTACTTCATGCAGCTGCAGGGCTTGGTCATTCTTTGGTCATAGCAAGGCAGGCTCCAACAGGCGGAGCTGTTGGAGCATTCACAGGTCTTGCTTCCACGGAGTCAGGCCAAAGGCTTTTCTCCTGGGGTTGGAACCAGGCCTTGCAGTTAGGCAGAAGTAGTGAACAGGCGGAGGACACCCCTGGCGAGATCGAGGGGTTGGAAGGTGTCATGGTGAAAAGCCTGAGTGGGGGTCGAGTGCATAGCTTGGCGGTGACTAAGAGCAAAGAACTGTGGACCTGGGGCACTGGTCATGGAGGTCGCTTAGGTCATGGGAGCTCCAGAGACGAGCCTGCACCACTTCCAGTGGAAGCCTTGATGGATCATCAAGTCCTAGGTGGTGCCTGCGGTCTTGACCACACTCTTGTACTGACTCAGCCCAAGTGAACAGTTGTTACATGCCTCTGAGGACATGTCTCATGCAGCATGCTTTCCAGCTACGTAATTCACCTAAAACTGTTGGCAACGAGCCTGTCTCAAAGCAGGAAGCGAACTGCAGAAGGAAAAGACCTAAAGGCATTGGTTCAAGTGCGAGTAGCAGTTGGTGATCTGGCCTCCACCTGCTGCGGGATTGGCCAGCAGGCTTGGCCACCTGCTCATCATAGCGCTTGTTTAGGCCAGAGCGCCTTCTCAGCCAGCCTAGTGGGGGCGATGATGGTGGCCAAGCTGGGGCCATGTCACTTGCGAGACCTGCAGTTGCTTGGGTGCCCTTGTGCGTGTGCCAATCGGACTTTGCATCAGCTTCAATCATACTTTCGGATATGGTCTGTTCCATCTAGCTACTTAAACCGTGGGCTTCTGTGTCAGAAGGCAATGATGTGGATAAGCCAAGCCCATAGAGGATGCCCAAAAGTCCCAGAAATTGGTGTTCAACCTGCTTGTGAAAAGGGGTCAGCCAGGACGAGGCGGCCTGCAGAGCGACGCGAGCAGCTTCCACGCTCTTGTGCTCGGGGCCTTTTGGACTGGCCTTGCCCAGTCAACACCTTCTCCTGAAAGGGCCTCGTGCAGGCAGGCTACTTATCATCTTCTTTCTGCCGGTGGTATTGCTTTCCTGGTACTTCACTTGTTTATGAGACTACTTATCCATTCTATTTGGGCTGGCCATTCACAGCCATTGCCCCATCTTTACTAGCTTTTCATTCCCGGCAGGGTTTTTCAAATGGACCTTGCACAGTCTCTTCAGGCTGCCCTTTCATCCTATCCTCAATGAGCGAGCACTTTCTCTCACAGCTGCCGCCTCCCCTTAGAAGTGCGTCTCTCGTCTCCGGCTACTTAATTGTCCTGTTCCGACTTGCGGCTAATTATCAAGGGTTTCTAGTGGGCATCTGTTGTAGGCAACTGCTATGCTGAGTGGTTATGTTGCGGGTGTTGCCATGCTAGCGACAGGCAACAGCGGCCCAAGCGGGCTGCCCCGATGCGCAACAGCCAGCTGGGGCCTGGCCGGTTCGGCGCAACCGTCGGGCAGGGGAGCGCCAACTGCTGGCCTCGTCGGCGGGCGGCTCCACCAATAGCCAAGTGGTAGCAATAGCCAGGTGTAGAGAAGGCGAGGGCGGGTGCGCATGAATTGAGAGGGATGCCAAATCAAGCCACTGCGCTGCTCAAGCCAAAGCTACTGCAGAGAATGAGAGAAGGCGCGCGGTGCGCTTGAAATGAATGAGAACGGCAGTGCTACACTAGGCGGAGCCCTATGCCTATCCTATGCTAGTGGAGGCAGAGGGAATATTGCGAGAGCCAGCTGGAAAAATTCATCACCCTGAAACTGAAGGGGCTTCAGGAACACGACTTTCTAACGACACCACTGAGCACATGCAGATCCGACAGGCTAAGCTGAAAATTTTCGTGTATTTGAGACGTGTGTAATCTGGGGAGCCGGAGCACGAAGCCAGCGGCCTGGCTCAGTGCGCGCCCAGCGAGAGAGCACGCGCTGCTGGGAAAGCTTGGGAGCGCTCTTGAGTAAGCCGCATCCAGTTATATGCAACGAACGCCTGCAGAATGCTAGTATGCTCCAAGCTGCCCCCCCGACTATGACGGTGCGCGTCAACAAGCTGGTCCGGATACGGGAGAGAGGGAGGAACAGTTATCGGGGCGTGGGAAGGGGGGGCAGTCCGCCCACGCTTGCATGCCCGACCACTGGATCAGAGCCAGCCCGGCCCCGCCCATCCCGCTCTCTGCGCCGCCGCCGCCGCCGCCGCCGCCGCCGCCGCCGCCGACGCCGCCGCCACCGCCCGGTCGCTGGCCCGCCGCAACATCTTCGTTGAGCCCCGCGGTGAAGCTTGTGCGCTAACATTGCGCCTGGGCGTCGCTCGGCCCGCGAGCGGGTCCAGGAGGCTGCGAGCACGTTGGATTGCACCGCAGCAAGGCAGCCCACAGCTCTATCCGGCATTCGTCGCGGACGTATACGAGAGGTGTTGATGCTGCAGCACTGTCAGAAGAGTGATAAAGGCTTTCTAGACTGGTGAGACATCTCTGACTTCTGGAAACACGGGCCTTGACAGCTGGCAGTTGCGAAGAGCCCACTGAATATTGTTACTACAAAGCACTGTGTGAGTGCGTCTTGAGACCTGAGCATCATGCTCTTCATCTTGGTGGTGTAGACGCAATTGGCATTATTCTAGATGAAGTTCTCGGATGTTGCTCGCTGCACAACGTCCTTACTGAGCAGATTTTGAATTGGATGCGTGCTGCTTGCTGCTGAACAACTCCAGCAATGCAAGACTCGTGACCCCTTGACTCGCTTGAGCTACCCTCAACTCTTGCATGAGAAGGGGGCATACACACCAACGCTGCCACACATAGCTGTCAAGCAGTCAGTGATCAAAACGGACGTTTACAGGAGTCTACCAAGGCAAGCCCAGATTTTAGTGATGACTGATCATGCAGATTAGACTACTGACTATTCTCTTTCGTTAGAAGAGGGCGAGGTTCCTGCTTTGCCAGTTGAGTGCAGCACGGGTGTGCTATGCCGCTCTAGAGTGCTCTCATGTTGCTGGTGCTATGACTCTAAGGCCTCAGATACAGCCAGGGTGAAAAGTATGCAGCTTCGTGCTCAGCGGCCTACACGGCTACATTGTATCTGTTTCAGTGCCCCTGCAGATCCCTTTCTCGCGAAAGGAGCGGCTGCCAAGGCCTTTGAAGACATTCATTTTTCATGAAGACTTGCTCCAAACCAAGTCAGCTAGAGGGCTGGATTTCACTTGCCAGCTGTGTTTGAAGCTCGAACCAGCTGTGCTCCACCTCATGTGCTGGCCGCCTCCTGCAAGCATGTCAAAGAGCGGCCTCGAGTTTACTTAGGATTGCGTCAACTGCTTAGGTTCTGGCTACTGTGGCCAGATCGGCTTCGTTGACTTCTGGCTTCAGAATGTACGAGGAAGCAATGGACCCAACATCATCAAAGTACTGGTACTCAGCCTGCCTTACTGGCATGGTCGGCCTCTTACTTGCTGTCGGGCTTGCCATTCTGGGCCTCTTAGTAGCAGCAGCTTTATGCACGAGTCACTGCCTTGCAAGCTCTGGCGGCACGAGAATGCCGCAGAGAAAACATCTGCAAGACAACAGCAAAGGTGAGAGGCAATGACCAAGACTCATAACTCCTGTCTGTATATGGCTTAACAATTCGATTTTGATCAAAGTGCAAGCAGTGCTATTCTGCATGCTTCTGCATTACCAGCTGATAGCGAATATTCACACTCCTGAACATGATGGGAGTAAAGGGCAGCCCCGCCAGCGAGGTCTTGTGCAAACTTTATACAAGCGTAAGAAGCTGTGACCTTGAATTCCGTGTAATATATATTGCATTTTAGATGCAGATCGGTCAGCAAGGGTTCTGCTCAGGGGCGGAGTGTGGATGGCCACTTTGTACTTCTGTGGGGCAGTATGTGCAGTAGTCGGCAGCTTCCTCGTCGTTATGGAGGGCGCAGCCATTGAGAACCGGGTCTTTGGTGCCATACATGTGGTCCTTGACATGACTGAGGGTACATCAAAGGCGAGAACTAAACCTTTCCCCATTCAATGTGGCTCTCTACTTGCCAGCTCGACAATCTTCTACCCCTTTTGTACTAGAAATTCCATGGGATTAACTGGCTTGCGACCTCTTGCTGTAGGCACCGTCCCTTACGAGAAATATGTGTGCTGTTTACTGCTTGATAATACTGCTCAAAGTTATCTAATATTTATTAATCAACATTATTCACTCCCTTAATATGTTCTGTGACAGACCCTTACAAATATATCTGCAGTCCTCCAAGACACAAGCATTGGCATGTCGACACTTGGCGTGAATAGAAGTGAAGCAAGTAAAGTCACAGAGCTGGCAAAGCAGCTGGGGAGCACCAGCAAGAAGGTCAGAAGTGTTTCTGCTTTTATTGATCAAGAGGTGAGCCAGAGGCGCCCGTGTTCCACATGCAGTGGCAGTGGACGTTGTTCTGCCACATGGGGAGTAGATGCAGGATTATTGCATCAAAGGACTTTGACAGAAAGGCCATCGACAGTTATAAGGGCAGATCAAAAGATTTGTCTGTTGCATGTGCCACATGCATAAGCATGCATCACAATCAAGCATTCAGTAGGTGTGACAACCACTACATTTACGCGATGTTTAGCAAGTTGGATTGAGGGATGTCAAGTAATTGATACATCAAAACCTACATAATTCGGACACATCCAGTCGTGAAAGCCAGCTTTCCTCATGCTACGCTCTTGTGACATGGCATGCGAGTGGTTCTGGGGACTAAGGAGGTCGATTGCTTCCTGACAGGACATCAGGTCCACGATACACTGCAGTATCTTGCAGTTACAGTTGTGGCCCTGGCAGTCGTTACTCTGTTGACTCTCATTGGCCCCTGCCTCTGTCAGTCCAATTTCTCTAAGATACTCAGTGCCGTCATTGTTCTTGGATTGCTTCTGGCCAGTATTTGGTTTTCCCTTTACGGCACATCCAATATATTGACGACTGTTGTCAACGACACATGCACAGGTCAGAGAGAACTATGCATTTGCCTAACTTCCTAATATGATCTACATATATCTGATAGGTGCACACCTAGATTGCTTAATGTCCTGCTTTTAGAAGTGTCATTTTGTGTTACATTCATCAGTATATGGGCTCAGATGATGGAGGTCGAGACTGAAGGTGAGATTGGTTGATTGGATCTGATGAATGTGTCATAAGTCAAAGCTGACCTTCCATGGCTACCTTGCACTGCCAAGTCCTTCCTACTGCATCCCTCTTCTGGCTAGATACATCTTTGACTTGGGGAGTGTTTTGCTTCTGATTCTTGGCTTCTCAAGGCATGGCCCAATACGACAACATGTGGCACCATGGTGCTGAAGACAAACGGATGCCTGTTGCAACAACATGGGAGAAATTCATGCCCTGTCAGAAGCTCAACCGCACCAAGCAAATACTCGCGGATGGAGAAATTGCAATTAGCAAGTTTGTTTAATTCTCAAGAACCTTCTAAGTCATTTTGTTAATCTACATGATTACAATTGCCTTGTGAAGCTTTAGTGCACGAGGTCATACGTATTTAGCTCATAAGCATCACCACTGCGTGACAAGATTAAGCTCCGCACATGCATCAGGGTCTCGGCCGGCTTACATGTACACGTTGGTCCCTTGCTGTGTCTCAAGCAGTGGATATGGCTCGTGCTTGTGCAGCTTAATTCTGACACTTGACAAGAACATTACCACCTATGTCACTGACGCCGAAGAACTTGGTTTGCACACGGAAATCCGACCGCTTTGTGACCCTTTCCATCAAACAGAGACTACTTTGACTTCAGTCGACAACCACATCAGTGCAAGCCCAAGGATGCTTAGTATACCTCCCAGGAACTCTCAAAATTGCAGTGACTTTGGCCAATTTATTGAGGAGTACAAGGTAATCCAAGCCTTGATGTGTTGTCGTCAGGCTTGAAAGCTACTCGCTTCTCCAATGCCAGCATGACTGCTGCCCACGCACACCGAAACACATGCCCTCCTCAATGGCCTGTCTACTGTAGCTTCTCTCAAAAGTATGTGCGACTTTCATCACTGGCCTAATTGTAAGTTGATGTGCGGAGTAGCCATGGTGGCTTTGTGCAGGTTGTGGCCACACAGGCTGGTCAGAGCGGTATAAGTGGGTTGACAGCAGAGCAGGTTATCGATTCTGCCATGCGAATCAGCCATCTTGTAGCAGTTGTCCCAAACATCACCAGTCTGCTGGAGTGCAAGCCTGTGACAAGTATCATGGAGTATCTGATAAACAGCGAATGCAAGAAGCTGACAGGTAAGTCTGCCAGTGGACATATCTCAATTCAACTCACAAGTACGGTGGATTGGCACAAAGACATGCGTGCTTAAGTCACAGACATGTATCTGACTTCTGTATCTGAGGTTGACTCCGCTGCTGAGGTGGTTGCTTTTCGTGTGGATGCCTTAAACAGGTCTCTTGCGTGTGATGGGAGTCTTGCTGCTCATCACAGCCACAGCAACTACTTTTACGTTTTGTCACCTATTGCTGCTGCTGATTTGGAGCAGGCTTCCTAAGCAGCAAGCTTGCCATAACCAAGTGGCCCCACCACGACCATGACATGTCAGAGACACAGTGAACAGGAATCGTCACTGACGTGTCGTCCACTACGGAGGGGACAAAGTTCTCCCCACGACCAGAGTCAAAGACAGAGGTACTTAAGTGTAAGGTGCACTTGCCAGTTGTCAAAGCAATGATCTTGATTTGCCATGCATTCTCTTGATTTGCCATGCATTCTCTTGCCCCTGCCTTGTTGCCTGTACTTCGTGAACGCCTCGTGAAGGTGCTGTGCCGTTGTAGCAACTAGTAATTCTGAAATCTAATGAATAACATCTGGTCTTGAACTAGCCATCAATCTAAAATGTGACTCCACGCATGGGTTTGTGTGTCAAGATTTATGTTCTTGAGCCTGCTTACTCAGCTGGAGAGCTGTCTTATATGGAGGAGCAATGGGAGGCTGTACAGGAGCTAGGAGCTGGTATGGTGTGTGGCTAGTAGAGCCATCAGAAGCAGAGCCAGTCAAGTCGAGCGGGTAGGACTGGTCGGAGTCAAAACCGCTGAGGTCGCCACAAGCGAGGAAAGGTATCAGTGTACGGTTGCAGCCGTCCAAACTGGATTCCCAGTAATCTGTGGCAGAGCTCCAAAGCCGGGGTGCGACCCATGGGGACATGTGTACGAGCCAGTGAGGAGAAACAGTAATTAGAATCTGAGAAAGTGGACGCCATCACACTGACAGCAAACGCCACTGCCTACATTAAGTGGAGTCATTTCGTGGACTATCATCATGTTCTAAGGCCACTTCGGGGTTGTGACACATCGCAGTAAGCATATGCAATTTAGAATTACCAAGATCGTCTGCAGCCGAGCTGATTTTCTCTAGCAGGCCGTGCAGATGGGCAGGATCAAAGCCCTCCGGTGGACTGTAGTCCTCACACACGGCGAAGGCCTCTGCAAGTATTGAAGTGGAGCTATGCATGAGCACACATTGTGCACTAATAGGGCACTGCATTGCTGTGCTGCTGCCTTCACTACAGTGCTTGACTTTGACAGCGTACCTATGCTGGAGTTACGGCTACTCTTGGGCTTTGCACAAGTAACGCGTGGAAAGAAGATCTTCAGCTGCAAGGAGGACCAACAAGCAACATGGAATTTTATGGCTTCCTTGAACTCGGAACCTGCAAAAACTTGTAGGCTTGCAGCATAACTTGGACTTGTCCAGACTGCCAGGCATGCACAGGCGAATTTTCGTGTATTTGAAACGAACGAAGGCCAAGATGGCCAAGTACGAAGGCAAGCACATCTAATGACGTACATCACCCACAGCAGATTGACCTGCTCAGTAACCACGGGTCAATACATAAAGGTCACAGGACCTACTTGCGTGTAGAGCAGCGAGATGTCCTTGCCACGGAAAATCTTGGCGACAAAGTTGCCACCAGGACGAAGCACGTGGGTCACTATAGTCAGTGCCTTCACACAGAGGCAACAACAGGCGGCCAGCTGGTAAGAGAACACCAAAGAAGCTGCAACGAGTAACACCAGCAGGCAGGTCACAGTCTATGTGCAATATCCTCGCGGTGGCACTCACGGCTAGTATGAGCTGGGCTTGCACAAACTCGTCCATGTCATGTAGACCTGTCACTGAGGACTCCAGATATTGCAATACAGGACAGAAGCTGCAGAAGTGTCAGTGCTGGTCGGGCACAAGCCAAGTAGCAGCCATGCGCAACAATGGCGTCGTGTCAGATCTGCAGCACATGTTCCTCAAGGCCACATAAGAGTGCTGAAAGTTTTCAAGATCCACTTTTCAAGTGGATCTTGAAACACCGGGCAAGTGCACAGCTGTCGGAATGAGTGGCATGCTCACCATCAGGAGCTCCATCGCAAATGACCAGGTCTGCCTGACCTCCATCGAAGTGCTTGATAACCTGCCAAGTGAAAATAAATAGAGAGCCAGGCCAGGAGAGGAGGTTGGAGTGTGGGCATTGACCTCTCTCGTATTTGACAGTTCCAGTGACAAAAGCATAGCCCTTGACAGCCCCAGTCATGTGAGTCGGTTGTATTTCACCCTGCTTGCATGCGAAACTTTGGACCCCATAGAGGCATCTGAAGGCCAACATTGCCGACAGTCTCAGCTCCCGGGGCTCACCTGCTGCGCTGTGCGGGCACTCGTGATGTCCCCCTGAATCTGTACCACGCCCTCAATGGCGGCCATAGGCTGCAGGTCGATCGCCACGATCAAGGGCAGCTTCCCCTCCCTGTCCAGCACCACAGCACGAAGCAGAGTACTCTGCATTTTGAGGCTTGACCGGCGCCTCAACTACCAATGCAGTAGCAGCAGTCAGAGAAACGGCGCCAGCCGTGGCTGCCTGGTGCGAGTTGCACCTGGAGCCCTGCTTGGCCTTGGCTGGGAGGTAGACCGACCTGCTGAGCACCTGCCAGAGAACCAAGTATTGGTGAGAACCAGGCTGCCGACCTGCAGTGTGCAAGGCCTGGCCATCACGTTCACGCGGCCGCTGTGTTTGTGGCAGGCAGGCCTGCCAAGCGGCGAGCAATGCATCGCCAGGACCTGGCTCCAGCTCCCAGGGGCTGCACAGAGATCCACCACTCGCTCGACGCCTGTGCCATTGCCGCCAGCTCAGAAGCGGCGGTGAGCTGCAGCCAGGACGTGGGCACTGGGGTCCGCTGCTGCGACACTCAGCAGTCCAGAATTTGTTGGGGGGGGTGGCGATGGCGGCGGGCTCACGCCGCACCTTGGAGGAACCCGAACTCGTCGTTGAGCTGGAGGAGCTTGAAGGCGCTGCGGGCGCGCCAGCCCTCCTCCTTGGCCTTGCGGTAGTAGATGTCCTGCGTTCGCCACAGCAGCGGGCCGCCGGGACGTCCCAAGGCCTCAACAACGGCGGTTGCGGCGGCGGCCAAGACGCATATGAAGCGGCAGGGCGCTCCCTGCTGCTCACCCGCTTGTCCTTGGACGCGCGGCCCATGGTTGCGGCAGAGCAGCGCCGCCACCGCCGCCGCCGCCGCCGCCGCCGTCGCCGGCGGAGGCGTCGGCGGCGCGGGGCTGTGAGGCAAGCGGCAGGTCGTGGCTCCACAGTAGAAACACAGTGGGCTACGGCGACTTGGCTTGCTCTGTTCCCCTCAGCTCAACTTATGTCTGAATAAGTGCTGACCCGGGGTTTACTGAGGGCCCCTGTTTGCCCATCCTGCAGCGCGTTGCGCATGAAATGGAAGGGAGGCAAGACGCCCAATATTTTCTTTTCCAGCCCAGAAAAGAAAGAACAAAGTATGAGAAGAGAGAAGGCGCGCGGGGCGCAGGGATTGAAAGGGAGGCCATTTCAATGAGAAGGGGCTAGGTCGAGGGCGCCGCCGCCGCCGCCCCTCCTAAACCCCGGGCCGTCGCCGGCGTCGCTGCCGGCGGCGCCCGCCATGGGGTCCGCGGCGCGCCGGTCTCTCGCACCCGCCGCCCTCGCCTCCGCCGCCCCGCTCCCCGTCGCCTCAACCGCGCGCCCCCGGCGCCGTCGACGGAGCCCGAGTCCGGAGTGGCTTCAGGAGTCGCTCCAGGCCAAGCATTGGTGTGAGGCGGTCCGGGCGCCTCGCCCCCGACTCAGGCAGGAGCGAGGCGCTGCGCCTCCGCCGCCAGCGCCGCCCGACCTTCATGTCCCCGCGTTGCTCCCCGCCGTGGTAGCCGCCGCCTGCCTCCGCTTCATCTGCAGGCCCGCTCCGCCGCCGCCGCCGCCGCCATTCCCCCTCCACGCGACACCGCCATCCACCGCAACGCCGCCACCGCTCCCCCCCTCACCACCGCCGCCGCCACAACCGCCTGCGGCGTCAGAGGGCGTGCAGTGCCCTCGCTGTCCAAAATTGTGCAAAAATGCACATGGTCTTGCGATCCATGCGCACTCCTGCTTGAAGCGCGCCGGCATCGCCGCCGCGGCGGCTGCTGCGGCAGTCGCGGCAAGCGGCCCCCCCGTCCTTGCTCAGGCCGTCCCCGCTCCGGAGCAGGAGCATCACTCGGAGGAGCATATATCGCCTCCAGCCCCAGAGATGTGTGGGGCACCCGCTTTATTGACTCCGCCCTCGAGACATGATGGGCCCCCTGAGGTGAACCCAATCCCTCCGCAGGGTGCACCGTCGTATGAGCACGAAGCCGCCCCTCATCTTCCCGCGGGTGTTGTGCCTCTCGTGGAAACAGGGCTGCCGTCCCCACCGCCATCGCCGCCGTCACCTCCTCCGCCGCCGCCGTCGCCTCCGCTACCCCAGCACCCACCACCGTTGAGCCAGTCATCGGCGCCGCCCCCGTCGCCGCCGCCTCCACCCTCGCCGAGCGAGCCAGCGCCACCGCCGCCGCCTTCACCGGCCTCGCCCGACCCCCCGCGGTGCCAATACTGCACGAAGCCCTACACCACGCGGTCAGGCCGGACCCTCCATGAACGGGCCTGCGTGTGCAACAACAACCGTGCGGAGCAGGCGCGGGGCGCAGCTGCTGCAGGTGGCCGCCGGGGCCGGCCAGGCCGGCCAGTCCCACCCGCGCCGTCCCCACCCACGCCTCAGCACTGGCAGTGGCTGGCCGGCCTCGACCTGGCAGCCGTCCACCGCCAGGCGGCCCTCCCGCTCGTCCGCCACGTTCCCCGCTGGGTGCGTCCACACATTCGCCGCGCGCTTCGCCCGGCGATGCAGCGGATTGTCCGAGACCATCGGGACGAGGCGGCCTGGAAGCAGTTCCTCCTCTTCCCCCGGCTACTGCTCGGGCGCGTCCCCAACGACGGCCGCCGGCAGGGCCAGCAGCCCCTCCTGGAGCGCGTCCAGATGTTCGAGGGCGGCCAGTGGGAGGAGCTTCTGGCACGCCACGATGCAGCGGTGGCCGCCTCGGCGGCAGACCATGGGGCCACGCGGGCCGCGCCAGCCGGGGCCGCCAATGTCCGCCGGGCGCTACGCTTCGGCCATGCGGGCGAGTTGTCCAGGGCGGTCCAGGCCCTGGACGACTCGGTGCTGGCGCCCACCAACGCCGCAACGCGGGCGGCCCTGGACTCCCTGCACCCTCCGGCGCGCAACCCCCTGCCCCCGTGGCTGGACATCTTCACCCCGCTGGAGGAGGTGGTCCTCGACGCCGACGCCCTGCGGCAGGCCCTGCAGAGCAGCCGCCGCGCAGCCGCTGGAGGTCCTTCCCACATGCTCACCGAGCACCTCCGGGAAATCTTCTTGGAGGGGGACGCTGCCGACTTCGCGGCGCTCCACCAGGTGTGCCAGCTCCTAGCTCGCGACCAGGTCCCAGCCAGCGTTCGGGACGTCCTGTGCGCCAGTACACTGCTGGCGCTCAGCAAGGCCGGCGGAGGGGTCCGGCCCATCGCCATCGGGGAGGTACTCTACCGTCTGGTGGGGCGCGCACTCTGGCAACAGCACGCGGGGCAGGCCCAAGCACACCTGGCGCCCCAGCAGTTTGGCGCGGGGCTACGGAGCGGCGGCGAGACGGTCGTGCACGGCGTACGGGCCACCCTGGACCTGCACCCGGAGTGGGTGGCTATGGCAGTCGATGTCCGCAATGCCTTCAATAGCGTTGATCGGGACGTCATTGCGGAGGAGCTGAGAGAGGCCTTCCCCAGCCTTCTACCCTTCTTCAGGCTGGGGTACGGTCGGCCAAGTGACCTGCTGTGGCGGACGGAGGGGGGAGCGGTGGAGACCCTCCACTCCACCAGGGGTGCACGTCAAGGGGATCCACTCGCTGGATTCTACTACGCGCTGGCACACCATCGCGCGCTCCAGGCAACGGTCGCGGCTCACCCTGGCGTGCTGGTGCCGACGTACGCAGATGATACCACTCTGGTGGGACCGCCTGCAGACGTCGTGGCAGCCTTTGCTACCCTCCAGGTGCAGCTGGGCGCGATCGGCCTGGACATCAGGGCGGACAAGTGCTGTGCCTGGTCCCCGGCAGGTCCCCTGCCAGCCCACCTGGGCCTGCCCGTGGGCTGCCAGACACCGGCCGAGGGCCTCACTCTCCTCGGCGTCCCCCTGGGCGCACCTGCCTTCGTGGCGGAGCAGCTGCAGGGGCGGCTGCAGGACCACCTCCGGCCGGCGGCCCGCCTGCACACGCTGAACGACATGCAGCTGGCAACCGCCATGCTGACCCGGTGCATCGCGCAGCGGCCCCACTACCTGGCCCGCACCGTCCTTCCCTCACCGGCGGTGACGGCAGCGTATGAGGCCTTCGACACCGGCATCATGGCGGCCGCAGCCTCCCTCGTGCAGCACCCGGCGTTCCTCACCACCCAAGCTGCGCAGCTGCAGGCCAGCCTGCCGATCAGTCGTGGCGGCTTGGGATGCCGCTCAGTTGCCCGCGTCTGTGAGGCGGCCTTCCTGGGAAGCTGGGCGCAGGTGGCCGCCCCCATGTGTCAGCGGTTCCTCGTGCACGGACAACGCGCCCTGGAGCGGGCGGCAGCCGATGTGGAGACAGGCCAACTCCCCTTCCAAGTCGCCCTCCGCACTGCCCGCGACAGGCTCCTGCAGGTCCACCCCAACATGTCCGAGCAGACTGTTCCTTTCCGGCACCTCGCCCACACTCCAGACCTGCGGGCTCAGGCACGCTTCACGGCGTTGGTCGAGAAGGCGGCCTCCGACCAGGCGGTGGAGCTTCTCCCTCCGTCTGACGTTCGCGGGCGTGCTCGGCTTCTCTCCGCCTCTTCCCCTGGGGCGGCGGCGTGGCTCCAAGCGCTCCCACTCTATGCCGCACTTACCATGCCCGACGAGGTCTACCGGACGGCGGTGCATCGGCTCTTGGGGCTCCTCCCTCCCTGCCTTACAGGTGTCACACAGTGCGAGTGCGGCGCCCGGCACGCCGACCCTGCGGAGCTGGCCGCGCACATGCTCCGTTGCGCCCACGGAGGCGAGAGGACCGCTTCCCATGATCTTTTGCGCGATGGTATGCAGGGGGTGTTCATAGAGGCGGGCTTCAAGGTGGCGGTGGAGTGCTCCTCAGTCATGCCCATCCTGCGGGGCGAGGACGGCCGGTCGCACACCCGGCGCGCCGACCTGGTCGCTATCCTGCCCAGCGGCGGTCCCCGCATCATCACTGATGTGGTGACAACGGACAGCTACGACTCCGGCAACCCCACCAGGTCGGCGTCGTTTGCAGGGCATGCGGTCGGCCTGGCAGCCCGGGCAAAAGAGAAAAAATATGCCGATCACCCGGTCGGTGATGAGTTCGCGGCCCTGGCGATAGATGTTCACGGGGCCTTCGGCAGCCGCTGGCTGGATCTCCTCCAGCGGCTTGCTCGTCAGGCTATTGATCGGCGGTCGGGTCCGCCCGGGGCGCTGCTCGGCTTCAACGCCGCCGGGTCGCTCGCCCAGGTCTTTCGCATGCGCTTGGCGGTATCGTTCCAGCGATCCCTTGCCCACGCTGTCCACACGCGCGCAGGACGCGCTCTGGCCGCGGCCTCTGGGTCTCGGCGGAGTGCCTCCTTCCCTGCCTCGAGCTACTCGGACCTGATGTTGCTCACTCGCGGGTACTGAGCTTCCCTAGTATGTTGTCGTGATTGGTAGAGTAGAGGAGTCCTTCCTCGGCTTCTCATTCTTCGGCTTTGGACATTGTCCATTCTTTTTGGGCTGGCTTTGCCAGCCCCTCTTTCTTTATGGGCGAGCCTTCCCCCCCTCGCGCAGGTCTTCCGCACGCGGTTGGCCGTCTCGCTTCAGCGGTCCCCTGCGTTCGCGGTCCACTTGCGCGCCGGCCGAGCTTTGGCGGCGGCCTCCGGCTTCCGTCAGGGCGACGTCTTTCCCCCGGCTAGCTACTCCGACTTGCATCTCCTGACTAGAGGTTACTGAGCGTCCTCTGGCCGATGTCTTCGTCCTAGTCCAAAGGCATGGTCTGTAGTGTAGTTCTTTTTCGGCTCCTCTTTCTTTGGCTTGAGATCTTGTCCATTCTTTTTGGGCTGGCTCTGCCAGCCACTCCTCTATGGGCGAGCACATGCCAGGGGGAAGCGCTAATTTAATTAGAAAAACAAGCACACAAAGAAACAAAGCAGCTACGTATCACTCAGTAACCCCTGCTAAGCAGCCTCAGGTCAGAGACGCTGGGCTCCTGTCCCCTACTGCTAACACGGGGGTATTGAGGGCGCCCTGTCTGCCTGGCCTGGCCTGGCCTGGCCTGTCATCCTCAGGCCCCTTTGTAGCTGCTCACCGCTCTTAGGCCCCTCTGAACCTTTGTGAATTCTTTTTGGGCTGGCTTTTCGCAGCCCTTGCCCCCATTGGGAGTGCCACTTCTTCTGTCTGCCTGGCCTTTGGCTCCGTTATGAACACCTGTATGCATCTGGCTGGCATTTCACAGCCGATTCTTTCATATCAGCAGCCGCTTTCTCCCAGTGGCTCGACGTGCTGGCCAGGCTTGCGTGGCGCGCTGTGTCCCGTAGGCGCGGCGAGCCGGCTGACTTCAACGCAGCTGGTTCGTGGGCTCAGGTATATCGTATGAGGTTGTCAGTATCCCTTCAGCGGTCCATGGCCCACGCTCTGCATCTGCGCGCTGGCCGTGCTTCGCTGCGGCCTCCGGCTTTCGTCAGGGGGATAGTTTCCCGGCAGCTAGTCTGTCGGATCTGAGGCTACTCACTCGTACCTACTGAGTGATCCATCCTACCCCTGTTCTGACATAGCATCTTCCGGCCCCTTTGTAGCTGCTAATCGCTTGTAGGCCCCTCCAAACCTTTGTCAATTCATTTTGGGCTTGGCTTTTCGCAGCCCTTGCCCCCATTGGGAGTGCCACTTCTTCCTGAAAGGGGGTGCTCTGGCCAGAGCCAGAGGCAGCAGCGAGGGCTCTGCCAGCGCGCAGGTGCAGCGCGCGGGCCATAGACCTCTGCAGCGAAACGGCCAAGCGCATCCGGTACACCTGCGCTAACGACCCGGCTGCAGGAAAGTCCACCTGCTCCCCATGGAAGCGGCGGGCGATGGCATGGCGGGCGAGTTGGTTGAGCAGCTCGAGCCACCGAGCGCCCAATGCGCCATGCGTGTCGATCGCCAGCGGGAAGAACTCGTCTTCCCGCGGATGATCAGCATACTTGAGCTCTTTTGCCCGAGCGGCGCAGGCGACCGCATACCCAGCCTTGATGGCTGCTGGGTGTGTGCGGTCGTATGCGTCGGTGGTCACCACGTCCAGGAGAAACGTAGCCCGCCGGCCTGTGGGGTGGCCACCAGGTCTACGCGACGTGCGTGGAGACCGTCGGCCCTTTGCTGGAGGGGCATGACGGCGGAGCTCTCCGCTGCCACCGAGAAGCCAGCCTCCAACAGGTTGCCATGCATCGCATCCCGGAGGCGGTCGTGGGCCGCTGTCCGCTCGCCGCCGTGGAAACAGCGCAGAACGTGAGCGGCCAGCTCTCCAGGCTCGGCCACTAGCTCGCCACATTCGCACTGACGCACGCCCTGGAGACATGGCGGCGGCAGGCCCAGAAGCCGATGGACGGCACTCCGGAATACCTCGTCCGGGAGGGTGAGGGCGTCGTTGAGGGGGAGTGCCTGGAGCCACGCCGCCGCCCCCGGGGAGCAGCACGACTGGAGGGGGGCTTCAGCACCTAGGAGTGAGCACGTACATTCCGACAGGCCAAGTTGGGGGCAAAGCGGCGGCCATAGGTTCAACTGATGACGCCCGGGGTCTTTCTCTGAGATCATAAATCTCTTCAATAGGGGCGAGTGGGCGATGGCTATATCACAAGGAAGCTCATTACAAGGGGGCGAAGTGAGAGGCCAGCCCAGAAAATATTGGACAATCTTGGACAAGGTTTGAAGGGCCAGGAGAGCGATGCTCGCTCAACGGCGGCGCATGCCTGCGGTGGTGATGGTGTGTGTCGGCTCGACAGGGCTGGTGTCTGTATTGGAGCCCCTTTATGGTCCGTGCGCTGCACCTGCGTGCTGGCCGAGCCCTTGCTGCTGCCTCTGGCTCTGGCCAGGGGACATACTTCCAGGAGCATAGCCTCTCCGACCTGCGCCTGCTTAGCAGGGGTTACTGAGTGGTTAGTAGCTGCTTTGTTTTTTCTTGTGTGCTTGTCATTTCTGCTGCTTCGCCTTAGGGCTTCGCCTGGCTTCCCCCCCCCTCTTCTTGTACTCTGTTCATTCTTTTTTGGGCTGGCTGTTCCAGCCCATATTCTCAATGGGCGAGCCCTTCTTCTTTCGTCCAACCATCGCTCGCCAAAAGACATCTCTTTCTATGTAACGCAATGGCTGTGAGAGGCCAGCCCAACGGTACATACCGTTGAGCTGAAAGGGCCGGAAGGTGCAAAAAGAGAGAAGTGCTCGCCCATGGAGAAGCGGGGCTGGCAAAGCCAGCTCAAAATTAATGGACAATGTCCAAAGCCAAGGAAGTGGTGCCGAAGCAAAAAGCACGAATCCACTTTCATGTTCCTAAAAGACGGGGGAATGGCAGCTCCAGGTATTGGCCCCGTTGTGGCCGAGTGGCCCCTCAAAGAACAGCGCTTCCCAAGTGACAGCAGAGGCTATGAGAGGCCAGCCCAAAAGATGGACAAGGTCTGAAGTGGCCGGATGGCGCCAAAGGCAAGAAACTTAATCTCTAAGACGTTAAGGCGTCACCCTCCCTACCTGCATACACAGAAGTGCCTTCTTCATGCCACTGGCTTGCATACTGGTGCTCCCAGATAGCCCCTGACATACGGGCGGGGCCCCAGATAGTCCATGACATACATGTGCTCACTCGTGGGTATAAGAGTCCTCCAATCATTGTCTATTCCGCTTTCTTACGTGAGCCCATTTTGAAATTCTCATTGTGCTTCTTGCAAACTGTGTGCTGGCCTCCCATTCAATTCATGCGCACTGCGCGCCTTCCCTCTGCCCTTCGACCGTGAGCGGCCGCTAGTGGAGCGGAAGTGCATGGTGCATATCAAATGAGAGGGAGGCTATGGTCGAAGCAGTAAACTGTCCAGGCCAGGCGAAATTGAAGTCGAGAGCATAGGGGTACACAAAGCGAAGAACCCTGGCTGGAGGGGCTAAGGGACAGGGAGAAAGCACAATCGAAGGGGGACTGAAGGAAACCTTGTCCAATCTTTCTGGGCTGGCCTTTCACAGCCCCCGGCCCCTTTGGAGAGAAAAGCGCGGCCGAATTGACTGGTGGCTGGGAGAAGCCAGCCCAAAAGGAATGGACAAGGTCAAGAGGAGCCGAATGGAGCAGAAAGCAGGGGACTAAGTGCTAAGACTTTGGAAGAGCTCACTTGTTCTTCTATCAACGAATTCAAATCCAAGAGTGAGCACTTCCACATTCACAAGGTAACGTGGGCTCCTTCAGACCTTGTCCATTCCCTTGGGCTGGCCTCTCCCAGCCACCAGTTAATCTGGCCGCGCTTCCGCCGTAACTTGGGGAGCTGGAAAGGTGGTACCATCCATCAGGTGGCTCGCTCAACATGCCGTCCGTAACAAGCGGGACGCGAGCCAGGGATGGCTCCCCGCATGGCCTCTCCCAGCCCTTGCTGAAACTTGAGAGATCTGTTTCCCGCGAGTCGAGCCACTCTGCCTTCGCCAGGAGAGAAGCGGCTGCTGAGGTCAAAAGGCGGCTGTGAAAGAAGAAGAAGAAGTGAAAGCCAGCTTCTAAGTGCAGACAGAAGAAAGTGCTCGCTCATAGGGAGGTGGCGCGCGGATCATAGCCGATGTAGTCACCACCGATGTGGTCGACCACTCCAACCTGGGGCTCTCTGCCTCGCGGGCCGGCCACGCTGCCTCGAAGGCCGCTCGCTGCAAGGCGGCCAAGCACTCCGACCACCCACCTGCCGACGAGTTCGTCCCCTTGGCGGTGGACGTGCACGGGG
>WELB01000048.1:39215-49310 GCA_009602725.1 Spirogloea muscicola
TCGCCCCGGAGCCCCCCGCCGCGCGCGCCTCCGCCGCCCCCGGCGAAACCAGCCGCCCGGCTGCCGCCCTCAGGTTGGCTGCCCGCCCTGCCCGCTCGCCTTCCCACTCGGCCCCGGCCTCGTCTCGGCCGCCGAGCCCCGTTCTCGGAGCAGCCCGGCGTGGCGAGCTCCGAGGGGGCGCCGGGTGGCGCAGGCCCCCCCCGGCAGTGGGACCAGCGGCCTGCCCTTCCAGCTCCTTGGACCGCTGCCGGATGCTCGTGGCGTATCTCCGCAGAAATTTGCGGCTTCCCGGCTGCGCGGGCTAGCCGTCTAGCGCCGTTTCCAATGCAGCTCCGGCGGCCAAGCACAAGTCTTGCCCTGGACGGGGCGCGAACAGCTGGCGTCGTCCGTTGTCTCTCGCTTCCAGGGTCTGGGGCTTTGCTTGAGCCAGCAATGGGTGGTCAAGCACCGCTCCTGCCACAGATGAATGCTAGGCATCTGACTCCTCAATTAGCAGAGGGGGCTGTCATCACGCATGGTGGATGACAGCAGTCCAGTGTCATTTTCTCCTCACTAGGGCAGGCAGTAGGTCTGCCATTGGCAGGAGCTTCTGTGCTACTTAGCCTTCTCCACGTTAACAGCCTGGCTGCGAGCTGCTGCATGGGCCTGCGAACGTGCGACGGCATCTCAAACGTAACATGATATCAGGGGGTTTCATCATTGCAGCTCTTCCAGTGCACAGGCTGGAGTTGCCACTTCGCGGAAGATCGAGATGCAAAGTAGATGCTTGCTCCTGAGACGATCATGTACTATCCATTCCAGCGGGACGGCAACGTCAAAGAGGTCAGTCTGCATGACTGTATTGAGGTGCACCTCTGATCGCGCTGTTGAGGGCTTTAGAGAACCCACGCTGTCTCGTCAACAATTGAGGGCCAGTATTGTGCCAAAGAGGGCAAAGCTCACAATGAGCAATGCCTACTGTCTCCTCAGAGCATGCTCAGTACGTCAGGCCCGGCAGTGCTCGACCCTGCCGGAGGCACAGGCCGGCCTTTCTCGTCTTCATTTGCCTCGGCGCAGTCGCAAGCTGCGAATGCAACGGGCTTCCATCATGGAGGTGCATCCAACTTGAGGGATGGATGGGGGTTAGACTGGGGGCCAGACCGCCCCTTCTTGTGACACTCTGCACTGTGAAATGCTTCCAGCAGAGCAGCAGCTTCTGCTAGAAAGAGCTTGTGAGGTGAAGTCCAAGCGTGGTGCCTGACCCTCGTTTATGCATGTCTCGGGGCGAACCTGCAGGCAGCGTTCCTAGTCTGCACAGTGTGCAGACCAACTACACGCTCCAGAACATGCCAAATTTCTCTTCACAGAGGAATCCAGGCGTTGGAATGCCTTCGAGCGCTGCCCCCCAGACTTCGGGAAACCTTACAGCCGGACGGTTCTCGGCTGCAAATATACAGGGTGCTCTGCCGCAGTCAATGAGCACGGTGAGCTGTCCACTCAGACTCCTCCTCATGCATCCCGCGCTTGATGATGTTTAAGCCCGTTCTTCAAAAATGGCCATACAAGCATGCAAGGCGTTCGCGGCCTGCTCTGCCTCAGGTGTCCTAATGCCTCGTGCCCTGATTTGACTCGTCCTGCAGGTTTCGCACTCTGGGCTGCACGGACATGGCGGCATGGGACTTAGCAGAGCAGGGCTTGGAGTCAGTATGGGTCCCCCGTTCAGCGGCGGCAGTGTGAATGGTAGCAGCACAGGTCCGGGGCCAAGCATACAGGGAGGGGCAGCGTCGCTCGGCAACCCCCGAGGTGCACAAGGGGCAGGGCTGTCCGTCAACACTGCCCAGCTAGGCGGAGCTAGTGCTCGCCTGGCGAACCTCGGCGGGAACGTGAGCATGGCTGGAGGAGCAGCAGGTGTTAGCAGTCTCGGTAGCACCGGGACTGGCAGCAGTCTCAGTAGGGGTCTGAATGCCAGTGTGGGGCTCAACATGGCGGCTCTGAATGGCACCTGGGGAATGAACAGCGTGGGCCTGGGGCCGCCTGGTAGCAGCGCTGGCACAGGTGCACAGGGCCCTGGCAGGCCAGCCGGCATGAACATGCTGCAGCAGCAGCAAGGAGCTGGCATGCCCTCGTCTACGTACAACCCTTCAGACAACCTTCTGGCCATCATCAACAGAGGTGAGTGCTTTTGCTGCTTGTGATGACCTCAATGTTCCACTTACTTACACTCCTCTGATTAAAGCCTCTACCCTTTTAGATATGTGAGGTGGTGCAGCCAAACAGGACGCAAGGATACCTCTTGGTTGATGTCGTCCAGGCTCTCGAACACTTGTTGTCTTGGCCTAGTAGCTGAGAGGTTGCCATCTGAGGAAGCGCTATGTTGTAGGCGATCCTCTGACCACTTGGAGATCTTTGAAGTAGCAGGGTGAGAGTATTGAAGGTGCATGCACTGTGCGACTCAACTTTGTGCACTACAATACTGTACGTGCATGATTTCAGCCGCAGGTACGCAAGGAGCTGTCTCCCTGCTGGGTAACAACTTTGCCTCTGCGCCTGGTGTAGCATTGTCAGGGGGACAACAACAAGCCAATGGTTAGTGAGAGTCTACCCTATGTTTGGAGACCTTGTAGCATGTAGACCTTGAGACATGAAATGTGACAGAAAAGAAGTCCAGAGTACAAGCTGTATTTGCACCAGGAGCTCTTTGGTCCCCACTTTATGAGTTCCAGACGCAAAATGCTTCAACTCAATGTGCAGGCGTCTTATGAAACGTAGGCAGAATGATCAACTTCTGCCTTGCCATGTCAAGCGGTGTCATTTGTCCAATGCATCACAAGGCGCGGATGTTAGGCACTGATACTCTACCTTATTTTTGGCACTAATCTGCAGCGGCCTTGAGGAAGAGTGCTGTAGTGAATGCTCTCATGCAACAGAACTCTGAGTTCAGCATACAAAACGAGGACTTTCCTGCACTCCCAGGTGCCAAAGGTGAGTCCAGTGAACCTGCCTGCACTTAGTTTCTTTCTTGATTTCTACTTGTGCTTTTGGCACTCCCTATCTGGCAGTTTTGTATATGATATATGACATCAATAGACAAGCTTATGATGCTAGAGAACCAAGTTAGCATTTTTGAGAGTGCTGTGTATAACCTCTGCTAGCATGAACATTTCTGCCATGTCGTACTGGCCACTTGCAGCTGGGGGTGGGGAGCTGGGCACAGATCTTCTGACTAGAGATCAGCAGCATGAGAATGCACTAGCTGTGATGCAGAGTCAGCACCTTTCGGTGAGCATGTACCTTACTCTAAGCTTTCCGCTCCTACTGCATATTGGGTGTGCTTTTGCTTGGTCTGGTGAATGCTGGCAAATCCTCCTAACGGACGTGGCCCAGTCCGGTGCTAATGTCCAGCAGATGGGGAGGTCAGGGAGCTTTGGTCTGGGAAGCACGTACATGCCGCAGCAGCATCAACACCAAAGTCAGCAGCAGGTTGGCGAACACACAGTCCAAGATATTGCACCCCTTCTCCGTAGCCTGTCCTGTGACGACTCCTTTCGTGAGGATGTGGATTGTCGTCTGGGATATTCCACTCTAGCCAAAGGCCTTAGCTTCACTTCCACCATCTGGGGTTGAGATTTTGCAAAGTAGGGGTTCTGCAGCACATATTCTACACGTTACCATCACACAACTTTGGCAGGAATGGTCACTCTTTGGCCCTCGAAGCAGACAGACAGACTGACTAGTACATCTTCTCGTTTGTAGATGCTTGGTCATCAAGGTACAAGCAACTCGCAGGCAAGCCTGCGAGCAGGATTAGGACAATATGAGCAGCTCATATCACAACATCAGCACCAACAGCATCAGCAATCACTCCGACTAGGCCAGCAGCAGCAGCAGCAGCCAATAGGGACTCAAGTCACAAGCAAGGACACTGGACTGAAGCAGGCTCAGAGTGCGGTAGCTGGCCATGACCGCTTCGCTCTCCTCGGCCTGCTTGGCGTGATCCGGATGAGTGACCCAGACTTGACAACGCTTGCGCTGGGCACTGATCTCACCACGTTGGGCCTCAACCTGAACTCGAGGGAGAACCTGTACAAGACTTTTGCTTCTCCCTGGGCTGATGGTCCTGTCAGGGGCGAGCCAGAGTTCACTCTGCCGGCATGCTATGTACAGCCAGCTCCCAAGTTGCAGGTATATTGGCAGCTGTAGCCTTGAGACACCAGCTTGAACAGTAGGCTGGCTGCTGATTTCTGAGGCTTGGAACAGCGGCTGAGCAACTAGCAGGTCATGTCAGTATCAAAGTTCCTCTCCATGGTGCCTTTACCATGTCTGACAAGTGTACACCTGCTCATATGCAGCATGGGTACTTCAAGAAGTTCCAGCAAGACACGCTCTTCTACATCTTCTACAGGTTGGTGGACTGACAGATGACTTATTGTGTTGCTCAATGGCTATCTGACCACGTTGTCGATCTTGTGTGACCAACTTTACTAGTCTTTATGCTTTACATTGTCGTTCCTTCAATACGTGCATGCTCACTCCCATGTGAGTTGACAAGCAATCTTCTGGATGTTGAATGCTGTGCAGCATGCCTAATGATGAAGCGCAACTGTTTGCTGCTGATGAACTGTAAGCATTGCCGCTCTGCAAATGTGATACTTGCCATTTGTGTGCTCTCAGTTGCGCTTGCTGAACAACAAGTGTTTTTCGAATGATACACCGTATGCATGCACCATAATCTGGCAGCTGTGCTATTTATACCTAATTTGGGAAAATTATATCTCCCCGCCCTCATTGCAACAGTTGCAACCGGGGCTGGTTCTATCACAAGGAACACCAGATGTGGTTCACAAGAGTACCCAACACAGAGCCACTAGTGAAGACGGCATCCTATGAAAGGGGATCCTACTACTTCTTTGACCCTACCGTGTGGGAAACGGGTCGCAAGGTGAGCTTGCAGCTGCTATGGCAGTCCAGGTTTGACATTGTAAAGAAGCACCGAAAGCACTGCAATCGTCCAGGGCACAGTGTATTGATATCTAGCAGCATCTCTGGAAATGCTTATGTCATTTTGATGTCTTACGAATTCTGGTTTGAGATACTGATTTGCATGTGCAGGACAATTTCGTACTGCACTATGAGGCGCTAGAAGCGAGGCCACAATTGCCTGCCACCACGACCAGGTGACTGTGAAAGGAGCATTCCACTCCCCACCTTGGCTCGTGCCTTCCCTTCTTTACCACCCTCTCCTCCCCTTTCCCTCCCTCCCCAATTCCAGAATTACACGTGGCACCAGCTCGAGGACAGCCACCCTCCCTCATCCTGGTTTTGAAGCTCCCTTGCGCATGATCGACATGCGCTCGAGTCTACAATTCTTTGTGGTGGTGAGGTAGGACGCTATTGGCCTCCAAGCAGGCCATGTGCTTTTGACAGTGAAAATTTCAGCCGCCAGGTGTTGTCAACGTTCCTCAAGGTTAGGCTGGGCGAGGTCAGGATTTTGCCAGCTTATGCTAGAAGTCATTGCATGAGGTCTATCTCAAGACATACAGGGTGAGTGTCACCTCATGAATCAGTCACATTGGCAGCCCGTGTACATTACATAAGTGGCGCTTCTTCAGCAGGGACGCAGGTAGTGCTCTCAAGGCATAGTGGTCACTTAGCATGCAAAGGTTGCAGCCCGTCTTTGGGCGCTTAATTGTCCATACGTCATATCAAACTATGACGAGGTAGTGGAATCTGCTAGCAAGGTACTGGCAGAAGGTGCAAATCCGATCGCCAATTGTAAGCACCACATGTCCTGCAGCACCTGAGACGGAAGGTAATGTGCTGTGTAAAGTATGCTGGCGACAATTGCTAGCACCACTACTCCCCAAGGGCAGTCCTTCAGAGGTGATGCCCTAGCCTGCAACTGGGCTGTTTTCCTGCCCCCCGCGCTTCCAGGGTAATGAAGCAGCCCCCTTTCGCCTTAGGATATGCTTCCAGCCCAGATGGGTATGCCGGCAGCCTATCTGTCATTTTTGCTACGTAGAGTGTCAGCTTGTCTGCAGCGAGCTCAGGCTCATGCGTTGCATCAGAAAGCTGGTCGAGCCTTAGCTGGTAGTTAGAGAGCTTGTCGATTGCTTGTCAATGTACGTCACCTGCTGCTAAGCTGACCCGCTCAGTAACCACGAGTCAGCACATAGAGGTCGCTAACTGATGCTTGAATACCGGACGGCAATCGACCGGTATTCAAGCATCAGTTAGCGACCTCTATGTGCTGACTCGCGGTAACTGAGCGGGTCAGCTTAGCAGCAGGTGACGTACATTGGTCAATGTGCTTGCCTTTGTACTTGGCCACACATGGCCTCCCCATCTCTTAATACACACGCATTCACCTTTCGCCAAGCAGCAAGTATCTGGTTCTAACTAAGTCACTCAGGGGGGAAGTAGAAACATTAGTTAGTGACTTTTAAGAATAGGGCAGTAAGTGCAGCCACCCAGCCTCCCCGAGTAGACTGCTGACAACTGCAAGATGCATGGCCATCTGCGGAATATCAGCAGCTTTGCCAGAGAGAGGCCCGCTGCATGGGGAAAAGCACGCCAGTCACTCATGAGACTCAAAAGTTGTCACTCAGATGTTCATTTACATCATTCGCTTTGTTGGCTATACTCACAGCTATTGATTCCTGCTTGCGCTGGCCTACTAGCAAGCCTCGATCTGCTAGTTCTGTCCTGCCCCCCTATCACTTTGACATATTGTTGGGCTGGCCACTCACAGCGGGAGCCCTCAGTGTGCATGGTCATGTCTCTCTCATTGCCGCCACCGGGGGCGGTCCGTCAGCGCCGTCCTGCTCAGGACATTCTGCGCAGGGGGCTGGCCGCTCATAGCATCGCCTCCGCCATAGGAGAAGCAGTCCTCCTTTGGCTTCCCAAGGCTATTTCCTGCTGGTACCATGGGGAGCAGGCGGACTTCAAACCAGCAGGCTCGCTCGCGCAGGTGTATCGCATGCGCCTGCCCGTCTCGCTCCAGAGGACCATGGCACGCGCGCTGCATCTGCGTGCCGGCCGTGCATTGCCTGCAGCCTTCTGGTGAGAAGGGCTCGCCCATTGAGGATAGGGGCTGGAAAAGCCAGCCCAAAAAAGAATGAACAAAGTACGAGAAGGGGGGCCAGAGGAAGCGCAAAGATAACAAAGCACACAAAGAAAGAAAGCAGCTGCAAATCACTCAGTAACCCCTGCTAAGCAGCCGCAAATCAGAGAGGCTAGGGTCCTGAAAGTGGGTCCCCTGGCCAGAGCCAGAGGCAGCAAGAGCCCGGCCGGCACGAAGGTGCAGCGCACGGGCCATCGACCGCTGCAGCGAGACGGCCCTGACCAGGGGACCCGCTACCCGCAGACCAGATTCTCCGACCTGTTACCCTGCCCCCTTCGAAATCTATTCATTCTTGTTATTTGGGCTGGCCTCTCACAGCCACCGCCCTCTCCTAGAAGGGAGAGGGCCCCTTTTCTATTCCAATGCATACCTTTCGGGCTGTCAGCTCAAGGCCACGGCCCCTCATTCGGGGCAGCACACAGCGGGGTGGCGCCTACCGGCTTTCGCGGATCTTCGGACTTTGTCCATTCTTTCTGGGCTGGCCTTTTTCAGCCCCTTACCTTCTATGGGAGAGCCCTTCGCATAGAATGGGAAGGGTCGATGTTGTTGTTACGGAGGCGTATAAAGGTCCAGCATCGACACACATCGCTGGCCACGCAGTGGGCAGTGCAGAGCAAAGAAAGCTGCAGCACTACTCCGTTTACCCCCAATGCGATCAGCTCCTGCCAGCTGCAGTTGACATCTTTGGCTGTATAGGTCCTCGTTTCCACACTCTCCTTCAGAGTATTGCCAATCTAGGCTACGCACGACGTGCAGATATGTTTCCGGCTGAGATGGGCCTGCCAGCTGCATATCTGTCGTTCTTGCGATGACGCGTTTCGGCCTGTTTGCGCGTGCTCAGGCTGATGCTTTGCACCAGAAAGCTGGGCGAGCTCTAGTTGGTGGCGGAAAGGGCTTCGTATCTGTCATCTAGTATTCAGGCATCAATTAGAGACCTCTATGTTTTGACCCGTGGTTACTGAGCGGGTCAATCTGCTGTAGGTGACGTGCTTCTCTAGATGTGCTTGCCTTTGTACTTGGCCATTTGGCCTTTGTTTGTATCAAATACACGAAAATCTCCTTCCCATACAGAGTGGGTCCAGGCAGCCTCGGAGTATGAGCGGGCGTGGCCACAACCTGCGCAAGCAGCAGACGTGAATGCAACACGCAGAATCTTCTAATTCTCGTCCCTGGGTCCTAGGATCCAGGGTACAAGGTTTCCGATGGGTCAAAGAAATTGCTCGCCCACAGAAAGAAAAACACAGAGGATAGGGGCAAAGAGGGGCAAATCTTCTTCCTGAGGAAATTACTTGTATGAAGAACAATCGAAGGCCAAAATGGCCAAGTACATAGGCAAAGCGAGAAGGAGGGAGAAGGAGGAATAATTTCGTGTATTTGAAACAAACGAAGGCCAAATGGCCAAGTACAAAGGCAAGCACATCTGAAGACCTACATAAAGCACAGCAGATTGACCCGCTCAGAAACCACGGGTCAAAACATACAGGTCGCTAATCGATACCTGAATACTGGATGTCAAATACGAAGCCCTTCTACCACCAACTAGAGCTCGTCCAGCTTTCTGGTGCAAGGCATTAGCCTGAGCACGCTGCAAACAGGCCGAAAAGGGGCTTTGCCTGGCTTCCCCCCCCCTCTTCTTGTACTCCGTTCATTCTTTTTTGGGCTGGCTGTTCCAGCCCATATTCTCAATGGGCGAGCCCTTCTTCTTTGCCAGCCCCTCTTCTCTATGGGCGAGCACTTTCTTCCTGAAAAGGAGGGGTAAAGTGGCGATGGCTGTGATTGGCAAGCCAGGATAAACAAAAAAGAACAAGCTTGACAGCGGGCTGGCCTGCCGATTGTGGAGGTCCCACGGGCGGCCCTTTCGCATTGGCCACGTGGCAGATTCTGGCGGCCTCGTTCAATGGGGCTGGCGGCGCTCCAATTCGTGGCACGTGGCGGCGACAGCGCTGCCACGTGCCGAGCGACGGGGCGAGGCACCGCTGACCGGGGCGACCGGCCGCCCACTGGGGAGATGCCGGTGACGGCGACTTATCGGCAGGTATCGCGCGCTGCGGGTTAAGAGAGGCTCTTCGAATTGGGCAATGGCTGTGAGAAGAAGAAGAAGAGGAAACAGCCTGTGAGAGGAAACAGCCTTCCAACTAGTGGCAATGGCTGCTGTGAGAGGCTAGCCCAAAGGACTGTACAAGGACGGAAAGGGCCCGAAAAGCGCAAAAAGCATGAGATTACTCTTCATGACTCCTGCAAGTGGGCGCTCAATAACCATCTAGTCAGCAAGTGCAGGGAAGGAGAAGGAAAGCAGCTCAATAACCCCTAGCCGCAAGTCAGGGTTCCTTGCAGCCAGAAAAGCGTCATCACCGCGAGATCCCAGAAGCAGCAGCCAACGCGCCGCCTCAAGGAGGCCCAATCGATGGGGAGTGGACAAGGCGCGTGAAGGCACCGGGAGGCTGCACAAGCGGGCGACGACGGGGCGGGGGACGTAGAGCCCCAAGCGGGGCCCTTACGTCCATTTGTTAATTCTTCTTTCTGGGCTGGCCGCTCCCAGCCACCGCCCTCTCCTGGAAGCGGCTATCTTCTCCCAAGCGGGGACCCGTCGGCGGGCTAGCGGGGACCGGCGCGCTGGCGGAAGCCCTTGTCGCGCAGCGGAAGGAGGGCGGCAGGTGGGCGGGGACCCCCCCTCCCCCTGGCTGCCAGGCGAGCGCCTCCCTGACCACACCTCTGACCACCTGGAACACCCCCGGCATGCGCCTGGCTGGCTTTGGATTGTGCACTTTTTGGCCCCTTCGGACCTCGTCAATTTCCCTTCGGGCTGGCTGTTCACAGCCCCCCATTGGAGAGCCACGTTATTTCCTTTCGTTATAGCCGCTCTTTCCATATCAGCAGCCGCACTATTCAGACGACACCTTTCCTCCTCGGGACCGCCAGCCCGCCAGCGCCGAGGTCGCCTCCTCGAGCGCTGCGCCCGCCGCCGCCCCGGGAGCGCCGCCGCCGCCGCCGCCGCC
>WELB01000048.1:71788-96171 GCA_009602725.1 Spirogloea muscicola
CTCGGCGGGGGCGGCGGCCGAGCCCCTGTGGCGCCCGCTGTCGGCGGGTGACCTCGACGGCGCCGCAGGCGACGGCGCCACCCTCTGCCTCGTCACGCGGCCATGTGAGCGCCGCCGCCTCCGCCGCCGGCTCTGCGGCCGCTCCTCCTCCTCCGCCGCGCCATCTGCGCCATGCCAAGAGGTACAGCAGCTGCATGTGATTGAGTTTCATTCAAATCCATTCTAATTTGATATCCATTCAATGGCTCCGCGAGTGCCGCTCAGGGGTGGGGCTCACCCGCCGCTACCTGGCGGACGTGGAGGCCGCCGTCGCCGCCGAGCCGCAGCGGTACGCCGGCCTCCGCTTCGCCGTCCTGGACCCCGCCATTCAGCCCGAGCTGGCGGAGCGCCTGGACCTGAGGTCCATCCCCTCCCGTGAGAGCCGCTGATTACACCCCGCTTGCCTGCTTCTAGAATTGACCATCAAGTCAATTTCTGCAATACATAAGCGCGCGACGTGCTCGCTTAACCTCCGTGTTTGAGCATTATTTGACGCTTTTCGTCGAGCGCTTACAATGAGTTCTCTAGTCGACTGGCTGCAACATTGCCCGAAGGGGACCCAGCAGCTCTAGTCGAAGAGCGTCTGATCCAACTCTGGCGCCATCCGACGCCATTGCGCGGTGTATCTGCATGTGCAGTTTATCTCCTGCGCAGGACCCATTGGTACCCTTACGTCGACCGCTTCGATGCGCCCGCAACTCTGGCAGCAGCGCTGCACTTTGCAGGCCTCCCCTTTGAGCTGCTGGGCGTCCGTAACCTGCAAAGCGCTGAGGAGCTTCATGGGCTCCAGCAGGAAGCGGCCAGCTCTGTTGTGCTGTTTGACCACTGCGGCTGGATGGCAGCAGCTGCTGGCGGCAGTGAAACGGGTGTCGCACAGAATGTTGTCAAGGAAGCCAACGTCTCAAGAGGTTCCCCAGAAACGGCAACTGCTGTTCCCAGTGTCAGCGAGGGCAGGCCGAGGGCCATGGCTGAGGCTGAGCGCCTGGAAGCTGTGCCGCTTAGGCCCTACTCTCAGAGATGCACTGCCGACACAGTCTCAAGCAGGCAAGGCATACATGATGCAGGGGCGGACGGCACAGCCGCAAACTCCAGCGAGGTACCAAGCACCCTGCATTTGCCTCCCAAGCAGTCTTTGGGGCGTGGCGCCAAGTCAAGTGCAGGACAACCGGCAGTCGAGCAAATGACGTCGCAGGCAAAGGCGCGTCTTAGCAGGAGTCAGCGGTCGTGTCGCAATAGCGAGCGCCGCCGCTTCCGACGCGCACACGCGGAGCTCCGTCGCCTTGCGACAACGCAGGCTGCCGGGCCCCATGGCTGGTCCTTTGGCCTCGTCACGGATGCGGCGGTAACGACTCATGTTGATGCTGCTTTGGCCAAGGAGCCATGGGGAGCTGTCGTTCACGTGCGTGAGGGCGGGCAAACCTCCGTGTTCCTTGGCCAGTCGCCCATGATGCAATTTCTTAGAAACGTCTCCAAGGATCCTGTGAAGAAGGTGACCTCAAACCTGACTCAGCAGCACAATTCTATTTGTTGAATCTATTCAGAGCATC
The DNA here is from genome assembly GCA_009602725.1 of Spirogloea muscicola. Taxonomy (NCBI): domain Eukaryota; kingdom Viridiplantae; phylum Streptophyta; class Zygnematophyceae; order Spirogloeales; family Spirogloeaceae; genus Spirogloea; species Spirogloea muscicola. The sequence continues at coordinate 73,375 of WELB01000048.1, forward strand.
TGTGCCCAGTTGCCTACTTGCTGTGGTCATCTTACTGGCTTGCATGTCAGGCAGTCACTGAGGTGTAGTGAGAGAAGCTCTTCTCAAGCACTAAGCGTGTGTGGGTGAGGACTTGCACTCATATAAGAGGCTTCTCTCCTTGGAAGACCTGCATCTATAATTTCCAAACTCCTTGGGGTATTCTAGAGCGTCAATGCAAATACTCATTTAGCCCGTTTCAAGATTGCAGCTCACGCCAGACAATTATGGGCCCCAGCTCAGCGGCTGCGTGCCGGCTCTCATTCTGTTCATTGACCAGATCTCCTTCCCAGACGCCAGTGAGGCTGCACTGCTCGCCGTGCGATCGGCTGCCCGGCACTTTGCGACGCAAGCCGTCACCAAGGCTTCTGAGGAAGAGAGCACGGTTGCTGATGTAGATGGCATGGACAGGGAGGAAGATGTCCAACAGGCAGTGCTGCTGCAGGACGCCCATTTGGGAGCAATGCAATCTCTCGCCGCCGGGGTGGTGCCAAGTGGTGAGCTGCTGCGCCAACTGGCAGGGCAGCAGGGGGCGATCGTTGTGCAGGTAGGAGGTGGTGAGCCGGTCGAGCTCCCATCTCCCCTAGCTGCGCAGCTGGCAGACGGTGGCATCGACCTGCCGTCTCTACTCAAATCCTTGTGGGCGACCATGGCCCCCCATCAGCACGCCAGGCCCGCTAGGGATCCTGGTGAGGCTGCTGAAGGCGAGCAGGCCGGAGGCCTGGGTGCGGCCAGTGTGGAGAGTGGATCTGTTGGATTGCGAAAGCAGACCGCTTCTGCTGGACTTGGGGACAACGTCGATGCCAGTGCCAGCAACAACGCTGCTGCAAAGGCTGATGCTGAGGCTGAAGGTGACGCCGATGCTGCTGCTACTGCTGGTATTGATGCTGGCGGCGATGCCTCCATCCTGGTTGACCGAGCACAAGAGCCTGACCCTTTGTTTGGAGGCGAGCAATGCCCGTTGGAGCCACCGGCGGGGTCCGAGACTGCACGCGGTGCACCTGCTGAGGCCTGCGAGGCCTACAGTGCAGACACAGAGGCTGCTGAGCCTCGTGACGACGCCGCATCCTCCATGCATGTGCCGCCGTTGCTTAAATTCTTCTACATGGATGGCGAGGAGGCTCTCCTCCACATGCTCGAGTCCCCCCCGCTGTCATCGCGCCTGCCCTGCACCATTGCCATACTCCGTCCTGGGAGGCAAGCTGCCTACCTGCTGCATAAGTGCCCTCCGACGGTCGAGGAGGTCATTGCCTTCTCGCAGGCTGCTCTGGATGGGCAACTGCTGCCCTGGGTACGTCCCAAGGAAGAAGAGCGCTCAGCTACCTCTGTGCCTACACAGCCTCGAACTCCTCCTCTTCCGGAGCAAGAGTTCCAAGCATCTGATGGGGTGCCACGCCTTACGCCCCTGGAGCTGAGAGCGCTGCTCCACCGACCACCCATATCGCATACAGCAGCGGATGCCAACCGCGGCAATGGCACAAGTCAAGTGAATGGGCACTCCACCGAGGAACCTGAAGCGACGCTGCTCCCGGTCCCATCAGGAGCTGCCAGCCGCACTTTGTTGCTGGGGCTGACCACCAAACCAGCGTCCCACATCGGAGAAGTCCCAGGTCCAGAGGGTCCTCCAATCACAGCAGATGCGTCTACCAATGCAGAGGCAGGCATGCACGTGTTGCAGGAGACATCCAGCTCAGAGCCCTTCAGAAACAACGATGTGGCAGTGCTCTTCACTTCCCCTGGCTGCGGCTTCTGCCAGCGGGCAGAGCTTGTGTTTTGTGAGATTCACAAAGCAATGGGCTTACTCTTGGCACAGAAAGATTGGCCATATGTTCCCGCTGGCTTGACAGTCTTGAGGCTGCAGCTAGTGCAGGTGGAGTGCTTCAGTGACAAATGTCAGAGCGCCTTGGTGGACAGCGGTATGCAGGTGTGGGATGTAATCAACACCTGCATTGTTGCCTTGATGCTGCAACTTGTGTGTGATTGGAGTTTGCCTTATAGCTGATCTAAATTGTCCAGAGAGATGTTCGTTTGACGGAGTGCTGCTATACTTTCTGGTTGACTTATGAGATTAAACTCAATGACAGTCAGCATCACCTCATACTCGCCTGTCCGCCTCTCTTATGTGCATGCAGCTGGAGCTTGGGGATTTTCCCTCGCTGGTCTTGTTCCGTGGTAGTGCGGACCATCCTGAGCCGCCCAGTGTGTATGCTGGCCAGATGTCAGTCAGGGCGGTCATTGACTTCTTGGCCCATCAAGGCTCCTCATCGCTGGGCCTGCTGAAAGTTTTCGGGAAAGGTATGTGGACGTTATTGCATACGTAGACCCGTCTTAAAGGCCGCGTGAGCTGTGGAATGTGCAGCATGTCAGCACTCTTCGTTTTAATGCAAAGGCGCTAGTTCCATATTCGTGTTATTTCGTGTATGTGCTGCTCTCATGCTTTGCTCTCTGAAACAGATGTGAACAGCAGATTGCAGAGCATGGCCGTGCCAGTCAGGAAAAGACCAGGGGTGACAGGGACAAAGACCAAGCAGAAGGCTTCCGTCACTGGTCCAGAGATTCCTCCTGAGACAGGATGCAGGCAGCTTATCGAAACTGGCCAAAGTCAGGGTGTGCTCGGTCCAGCTGTACTTCCTCCCCGAGGCTCTCTCTTGGTGGCCACGGAGGCTCTCTCGTCTTCGTGGCTCTTCAGCAAGACTGTGGTCCTCATATTGGACTGTGGCGGTCAGCCTGCTGGTGTAATCCTGAACCGCCAACTGACGTGGCAGGCTGTGCAGCCTCTCTTGCAGCAACCGCTGCGCACGGCTTTGGAAGCAGCTGAAGGATCGGTCTTCCTTGGGGGCCCCGTGGGCTCAGCTGAGCCAGGTGGTGCGTCCTCCCTTGGGGTGTTGACCCTCAAGCGCGGCATGGAAGGCTTTTCCGAGATCCTCCCCGGCTTGTCTTGGGCTGATGTCGACCAACAAGGCCTGTCCAGAATGAACGAGCAGTTGGAGCCAGTGCGTTTTGTTGAGAACGGAGCCACGGCAGGCACAACCTCAAGCAAAGACCTCTCGAGATACTTCTTCCAGAGGTGCATGTGGGCCCCAGGCCAGCTGCAGGACGAGATCCGCAGAGGGATGTGGGTTGTGGCCAGCTGTGCTTCAGATGTGATGTTTCCGCTGTCTGGTGATCAGGGGTTACTTTGTGGTGATGACGATGTGGGGAAGAATGAGGACTGCTTGTGGACAAGGGTCATGGAGAGTCTAGATAGGAGATAGTCAGCTGTCCGCGGACACCTAGTGCCTTCTGTACATTGTTGCCATAGATTATTTATTCATTCATTCTTTCAGCAATTTCTTTCCCACGTTCCAGATCAGCTCGCATTTTCTCTGAAACACCATGAATATCCGACAACAGGAAGTGTACCTGCTTCAAGTTGACCAAAGTGATGAATAGATCAAAGAACAGTGGTATGAATCGTGGCCATGTTGACAACATAAGCTTGTGGACCTTGTTTTCTCTTTTTGGGCTGGCCTCTTGTCAGGGGGATTGCTTTCCGGCTGCTAGTCTTTCTGATTTGCGGCTCCTCACTAGAGGTTACTAAGTGCTTCATCCTACCGGGCAAGCTTTGAGAAAGCGCTTTTGGCCCCTTCGGACCTTGTCAATTATTTTGGGGCTAGCTGTTCACAGCCCTTGCCCCCCCCCTTTCAAACCTTGTGTGTCTTTTCGGGCGCGTCAGCGCTCTTTGGCTCATGCGGTCCACGCGCGGGCTGGCCGTGCTATGGCTGCTGCTTCCGGGTCTCGGCAAAGTGCCGCTTCTCCTGCTCCGAGTTACTCTGATCTGCTGTTGCTCACACTTGGATACTGAGCAGCCATCTGCATCTCCCTCTGCACCATCTTGCACTTTGTAGTGTAGTCCTTTTTCAGCACCTCTTTCTTTGGCTTTGAACATTGTCCATTCTTTTTGGGTTGGCTTTGCCAGCCCCTCTTCTCAATGGGCGAGCACCTTCTTTCGGGCTGGCTTCTCACTGGCCCTTGCCCCACATCCGGCGATGGAGGTGTCTGGCATCATGCCAATCTCCTCAAGGCGCGGCAAGCCATACGTGCGGCGTCTGGACGTGGTCGCTACCCAGCGGGGCGGTGGGCATCGTCTGCTCTTGGACGTGGTACTGATTGACGCATACAAGGCTGGCGCACCCACGTCAACTGTGTCTGGCTGGGCCACGTCCAGCGCGGAGCGCAAGAAGGAGCGGCACTACCATGATCATCCTCGAGAGGACCATCTTTACCCGTGTGCCATGGATATCTACGGAGGCTACGGCGTGAAATGGTCCTCCCTGATCCAGCATCTGGCCCGGCTGGTTGATGCGCGTCATCAAAGTCGGGGGGGCAGCTTGGGCCACTCCAGCATTCCGCAGGCCTTAGTTGCATAGCATAGAATGCGGCTCTCGCTTAGTTTGCAGCGCTCGCAAGCATTGGCTCTTCATCAACGTGCAGGGCGCGCTCTAAGTCAGGCCTCCGGCTTTCGCGGCGGCGCTCCAGCTCCCCAAGTTAGCTTGTCAGATTTGTTTGTGCTCACTCGTGGGTACTAATGTCACCTTAGGTACCTTAGATTAGCTTAGGTCTCCGTACCATGTAGCCTTGTTTAGTCTGCACTCGACTCTGCCTGAACAATGTATTGGCTTGAATTTGCCTCCCTTTCAATTCATGCGCCCCGCGCGCCTTCTCTCACATCGAGAGAGCTACTCCATCTTTTCACAGCAGAAGAGTCTTCTCTCTCTTTTCACACGTGGCAGACGCGGTGCATCTACGTGCCGGTCGCGTTGGTTGCAGCCTCTGGCTGCAGACAAGGGCATTCCTTAGTGCTTTTTGGGAGGGAAAAGCGCTTTGGGAGAAGAGCGCGCTTTTGGTCCCTTCGGACCCGGTCAACTCGCTTCGGGCTGGCTGTTTACTGCTGAGTGATCCATCCTCCCCCTGTGCTGACATGACATCGTCAGGATGGAAGAGCTCGCCCATTGAGGATAGGGGCTGGAACAGCCAGCCCAGAAAAGAATGGACAAAGTACGAGAAGGGAGCCAGGGGAAGCGCTAAGAAAAACAAGCACAAGAAGAAACAAAGCAGCTACGAATGACTCAGTAATTCCTGCTGAGCAGCCGCAGATCAGAGATGCCTAGCTAGGGTCCTGGAAGTGGGTCCCCTGGACAGAGCCAGAGGCAGCAGCTAGGGCTCTTCCGGCACGAAGGTGCAGCGCACGGGCCATGGACCTCTGCAGCGAGACGGCCCCTCTGTAGCTGCTAAACGCTGGTCGGCCCCTCCAAACCCTTGTCAATTCTTTATGGGCTGGCTTATCACAGCCCTTGCCCCCATTTGGAGTGCCACTTCTTCTTTGTTCACAGCACCTTGCCCCCACTGGGAGAGAAAGAAGTGGCACTCCCAATGGGGGCAAGGGCTGCGAAAAGCCAGCCCAAAAAGAATGCACAAAGGTTCAGAGGGGCCTAAGAGCGGTGAGCAGCTGCGGGTCAACCTGCTGTAGGTTATGTGGATATTTAGATGTGCTTGCTTTCCTTTGTACTTGGCCATTGGCCTATGTTTGTTTCAAATACACGAAATTTTCTACAAAGGGGCCTGAGGATGCAATGGTAAAACAGGGGGAGGATGGATCACTCAATAAGTACGAGTGAGGAGCCTCAGATCCGACAGACTAGCTGCCGGGAAGCTATCACCCTGACGAAAGCCAGAGCCGGCAGCGAGAGCACGGCCAGCTCGCAGATGCAGAGCGTGGGCCATGGACCTTGCCTCCACTGGGAGAGCCACTTTCTTCTCAACCATTGCCTTCACATTCGGAAGCGGCTGTTCCGTTCATTCCTGAGGCCCCCCCGGGCTCACGCCTGCGAGCACGTGTCAGGCTCTAGCGCCCCGCCTGCGCCGTGCCCCGGCCACGTGGCGGGCCTGCCAGGGCCCCCACTGTTGCCGCCAGGTGCCCCTCTCAACCCCCCCCTCCCCGACAGTGCACCTGCGCCGCTGCCCCTCGCCCACTCTCCGCGCCGCGCGTGGCGGCGGCGGCGGCGGCGGCGGCGGCGGCGGCGGCCNCGGAGGAGGGCGCCGCGCTCCAGGGCCCGCCGCAGCGCTGCCGCAGTCGCGGCCGCGCCCTCGCCGCCTGCCTGACTGGTCGGCCCCCACCTCCGTCCCGTCTTCTGCCGCGGTGAAGCCCGTTGGCGCGCTCATGCGCTCCGTCTCGCGCCGTGCCCGACATGGTCACTCGTTGAGGACAGCGTCCCTTCAGAATCGTCGTGCTCGGCGCTCCTGCCGGTCGCATGCCGAGGAGGCTGAGAGACGAGCATGCCTCGAGTTCACGAGGTGCTTCGGCTGCGACGTTTCACTGCGGTGTTGCCTGGGTGCACTGGCAACGGCGGCGCGCACTCTTCAGTATAATAACCAGTTATACTGAAGATTCCTGATCCTCTCTCTGCTTCTGCATGGCCTCACGCTCCGCTTCACTGGGCCGGTTTGGCTGCAGCAGGAACCATCTGCCTGCAAAAGCGTTAGCATGCCAGCGGGTGGCTTGAAGGCCCGGCGGCTTGGAGGCCTATGACGGAGCGCGGCCCGGTTAGGGGAAGCAGGGGCGAGCGCCGTCCTATCTCCTGCTTGGGAGCTGCGAAGGCCCTGGTCGGCGGAGCAAAGCCTGGCAGCGGCGACCTCGACCCTGCCAGAAGGAATGAGACCTTCGTGCAGAGGTGAGGCAGGGAGGGCGCCTGAAGGCCAGGGCTCGCACTTTGCCTTCTTGACCACTTTGGTGGCCACCCCAAGTTCATAGTGTGTGTAATTTAACTTTGATTTGGTGAGGAGCCTGGTCTGCTTGCTCGTGGCCTCTAGTTGCTTGATTGGTCTTTGAATAGAGAGGTACAGCTCTCTTGCGTGCATCGCAATCTGCAATTACTGTCAAAATATAGGGTTCTTTCTTTGGACTGGCTGCAGATTATACCATGTTTGCTACATGGCCGAGGCTGCTGAGCGAGCTGGCCGCCACACCTCGGCGGAGGTTTTCGTTCCCCTCTGCAAGGAGCTAGCGGGTGACAGTGAGCCGGAGATCCGACAGGCCCTGGCCAATCAGCTCCCTCAACTTGCACGCATCTTCTTGGATGTATGTGGATAGCTGTTCTTACACTGCTTTCTTCTCTTCGTCGAGCAATAACAGCGCAGCTAGGCTGAGTCCTATACTTTCGCTTGACCAATTAGGATTGCTGTAAAGGCAAGGGGAGTCTTTCAAGCAAGCAACGTGCAAAATTTCAGGCATGGAAGCAAATCAGCAATGTCAGATCATATGCACAAGGCCCTAGCAATTTCCCTGCAGTAAAGCGCTTGTGGGCTATGTCTAATAGGGTGGCCAGGAGGCCCTCTCTACTGAGCTGCTGGGTCTTCTTCATGTCAGCAAGGCTCTTCTCAAAGATTCCTGTGGAGAGGTTGCAAATGAGTCCCATGCCTTTTTCGAAGTTATTAGACCTTCATTTCGCCATGTTCTTAATCTTCATGGTAGCATTGTCCACGAGGTGCCAGTTGTGGCGTCTCTTATCTTCTCTGTTGAGTACCAGCACTTGGGGAGCAGTATTTCAGTGGCAAAACTTGGGGCAATTTTGTGCAGGTCCAGGTGGCTGCAGAGCATGCCTCATTGACATGTTGCAGAAGGCTGAAGGTCTCACACAGTTGGAGAATGAGCTGGTGGAGATCGTTAGCACGCTCTCAACAAGCAGGGAGGAGACACAGAGGATGTGTGCAGCCAATGTGCGTAACATGCCAGCCAGATACAGGGATCCAATCTGTACATACTGTGCACAGAGACATGGCAGGCACGATGCACAATCAGACGACGAGGTTGTAGTAGGTCTGAAATCTCTACCGTCATTTGTGTGTCTATGCACGTGGTAAAGTGACCTGTCTGACAAGTTCAGCATAGTGGTCTGCAGCTTGCAGTTTGTTGCTCGGAAGGCTTACAGCTTGGACTCTTTGAGGCAAACATTGCCCCTGAGATGGTCAAGCTTGCAGCTGACTCCGAATTCCGTGTCCGAAAGGTTGGCTACGCCTCTGCTACTTACAGGACTTACTGACTGGGCTGCTTGCTCCAAGCAAACACTTTGTCTGAATGAAATTGCAAGCCCTTTTGATTGTTGATGATTGATTATTGATAATGATTGATTGTTGTGCTAGATCTCGCTTGCAAGTATTGACCCTTAGAGGACCCCTATGTTGTGAAGGCCGTAGCGGTTGGATTGCCAAGATGCTGCGAGATTCTGGCAAGGAAGTCCAGCACAGTGATTGACCAGCTGGTACTTTGCTCCTTCCAATATTGCCCGCTACTATGTGCTGATCCATCTTTAATTGCTTCATAGGATGCAATTGTCGAAGACCTGCTACGTGGCAGGCAGCTTGATTGAGGTGCACATTTCACTCAGGTAGTCAATTGCATCAGATCAACTATAAGGTGAACACTACCAGGTCTTCTGTGCACGCTACAAAGAAAGCTGTGGTCTTTGGTAACATTGATATTGCTGGGCAGAATATAAGCAAGACGCCAAATTGTGTATGGTGGAGCAATCACTGCTGCAATTGACTTTGCAACTTCTGCAAACCCTCCTTGCAGCTGGATGTGTTCGTCATGCTTTCAGCAGACTCTGTTTGGGCTGTTCGAACGGCATGTGCCGAGGGTATTGTGCATATTGAAAAGGCTGTGAAATCTGCTGCTCGAGATGAACTACTCGCTGGAGTCATCGAGCATCTTGCCAAGGATGTAAGATATGTAGAGCAGCCCACATGTTAATACGAAGTTGTGACTATGGAGCCTAGAAATATCCAGGGTATTCATTGAGCATCTTGCTCTGAAAGTTGCACTGACTAGCTCAATGTGTGCTTAGACCTGTTGCTGTACAAGCTCCTCAATACAAACTGCTAACAAGTGGCAGGGCTGTCTACTTGGTGGCAGGAGTCTACATGGGTGAGGGACGCTGCATTTCAGATGCTTGGTCCCTTGATCTCCGTCCTAGATTGCCCCTTGCAGGTGAAGTACCTAGCTTAATGTGCTAATTTGCATGCAATTGATGTCTGGCAAGAGTACTGTGGCTCACATGACATGACCCTTTGTTAACAAGCAAGTAGTGGATGGATGCATAACTTTCAATTTGAGTACGTCTGCAGCAATCTGCGAGACTGGTCGAGCTGTACACCAGTATGGCTGACCCGTCTTCAGAGGACAGCCGATTACGTATGTATTGCGCCTTCAATTTTCCAGGTATTGTCCTCATCCCAAGAAGTATACCAGGAACATTGTTGATTACATGAATGCATAAGAAAGTCTGCCACGATGCATGTTATTGCATTGCCATGCTTGTCTCAATACCAGCGTCTGAGTCGGACGAGCAAGAGCAAACCGCCAGGTGCTCTTTCGGACAGCCTGCAGATCTCAGGTAGTTTCCAATTAGCAATGAAGTCGCTCGGAGTGTGGTGATCCTCATATATCCTCACATAATTTCATTGATACTATTGAAATCGGCATGTGGAGATGGGCATGCAGCTGTTGTGCAGAAACTTGGTTCAGAGAGGTGGCATGAGTTGAGTACTTCATTTCAGGTCTTGCTGACGTGCGACCAGGTCTGTGTGAGATGCAAGTTTCCTTTTCCATAGACGTCTTACTTGACAGACGCACAAGCATCAGGAATGCCGTGTTGCTTCGATGTACAACCACTAAACAGAGTGCATGGGGAACATGTCTCTTTTGTTTTTGTGATTTGCTGGTCTCTGCTTCTCATAACTGAGTAATGAAACCTGTTTCTTTCGCTGATGCACTTAGTCCTTTGGCCTCTTTTCGAAACTGATCGATCATTTCCCTTATGGCTTGCAGGAGGCTGTGCGCAGGTCACTTGCCTACTCACTGCATGAGTTGGCCAAAATTTTGGGGAGCAACCTTAGCGAATCACACCTCCTCCCTGCCTTCTTCACTTTGACCGAAGATGTAGATGAGGTCGTTGACATTCCAAAGCTTTGCTTGCACCAGCCTTACCAGCCAAATATTAGCTTCTTGAGTGGTATCACTCAGGACGTGTACTGTAGATGTTATCGACTCTACTCATATCAAGCACCAGCACTGATGTCGGACTTGTATGCTGTGAAACAGGTGAGACCAGGGCTTCTGAAAAATCTGGTGAACTTTGTGGAGGTACTGCCCAGGAAATGCAGGGCCCAAAGTCTTCGTTTACTACGAGATGTACCCTGGAGGTCAGAAGGACAAGAGCAGCAAGCGAAATTTTCGGAGCGGGTTGTCAAATGCAGCAGCCTCTGGAGCCTTCGGACAGTTCTTGCTGAGTACGAGTTGCAACTATCATCAACAAGCCCACAACATTTTGTGTTCAGCACGCAATCATCAGCCTCAGATAACATCTGACAATAATCAAGTGGTTCTGATGGAAACGCTGTTATTACCTGTAGTAGGGTCCACCATCTCTATCACCGATTGAAATATGCAATGCGTGCAGCCAGCTGGACGACTTGGCGAGATTGCTGGACCCATCAGAAGTGAAGTCGATACTTGTCCCTTTCGCTCTCCAACTTTGCAGGTAGCTGCATTTGCGGAGACCATTGCCAACTTCATGGCAGCAGCAGTTGTTGAGCAGTGGACATAGGTAGATGTGTTTCCCATTTCCCATAGCAAGTGTGCACAAAGACAGGTGGCTGTGGACGCGCACTGTTCGCGTTTCAACCGTGTATCTGAGTTTGTTGTCGACTTGTATGACAGAGACCCTGTGGCAGGAGTCCGCAATGACGCAGCTAGGCAGGTATGTAGCTGACATGAGGCTGTCACATCAGACTTAGAAAATTGAGTGATCTACATCGGAAAGCTATTGGCAGCTCAATAGATGAGCCTGTCTGGTCCAGAAAATCACAATGAATCAGATTGAATCAGAACCAATGCCAACCAGATAATCTAATTCTTGAAGCATTCCAGCGAATGACTTGGATGCCGACGTCTTGCTCCAGCTTGGAGGTCTAATTTTATACTTATCTCAAGTGAGCGATGGCGACGTGCACCTGACATCCATCCTCGACCAAACCCGCCTCCTCTCCACAAGTAACAACTTCCGAGATCGACAGACGTGAGTGCAGCTTGATTAGCTACTAAAGCAGTCTGGGACGTCTCACATTGATCATGTGCTCTTGCCTGGCCAGCACGTTCAATTAGCTTGTCAAAGATAGTTGCACATTCTCCACAGTCCTGTCCTCAGTAAAGAGGAGAATGTTTGAGTCATTGCACAGCTGCCTTAAGGTGTATTGCTAGTGATTGCTCTGCCACTTGCAGAAGCCGAATGTCAACAGCCACTGAGCCACTGTGCTACCATGGTAGTGACCCTATGTACATCGTTTGCTATGATGACCAGCTTTGGCCTGTCTGACCTGCATTCTGTCCTCCTGCAGATTTGTTGCAGTATGCTCGCAACTCACTCCATTATTTACTTGCGAGAGACTTGGACAGCAGATTCTTCCCTCCCTTCTCCAGCTTGCCAAGGTATCAAGCGAAGGCTAACAGTAATTTCCAAGGCCGCATGATATGTCAGAGCAAGGAATTTAGTTTCTTAGTTCTGAACCTTGTTTCAATCAGAAAATCTGGAGCAGTCAGCCACTAGTCTGGAGATCACAACAGCGGTCATGAGTCGTACTTGCAGGACAAGGTAGCCAACATTAGGATCGTCACAGCGAGGCTGTTTATGGAGCAAGTGGCATCTCATGGTGGGGTTCTATCCACCGGTGGCATTCCTATGCATCATGCTCATCGCTGCATCATGCACAGCTGCTGGCCACTGCATCCAGAAAAATTCTAACAGATCATAACCTTCTAATGCTCCTGAATGTTATTGTTCTGTTCTTGCATCGTGATACTTCGAAATAGTCTTGTCATGCTTGCCAATTGCGATCGAATTTCTGCAGAATCGTTAGCTAAGCTGCACTGCACGAAGGCCATCCTGCACCAGCTCCTACAGGACACAGACCGTGATGTAGCTTTCTACACACTGCAAGCCCAACACCTCCTGCAGTTTGACTCCTCTGGTACTTCCGACTACCAAGCACATGCTCTACACTTTGCATCAGCTTGATGAAGCACATATTAAGTTCTTCATCATCGGTCAACTGCATTAGCTTTCGTTAGTATAGCAATCAATCGGCCCCTCTCTCCCTCGCTATTTCATCTCCCGCCTGTCCTCCCTCCCCCCCCTCTTCCCCCTCCTGCCTCTCATGCATTTATGCGCAGGCATTGCGTACATTTACAGTACTCTTGGTATATGTTTTGCATAAACTCACAGATATGGAGAACGTCATAGGAAGCTGTCAAGAGGATAGCAGTACGATGGAGTCAGGCGATAACGCCAAGTCAGCTGAGCGGCCCTCTGGAGGTTGCTTGGATGGCAACCCAGAAGCAGGTTTTACACCTGAGAGTGAGGCAGGCACTGCTCATACCAAGGCTACAGCAATGCCGTCATTGAAGCCAGATGACAGGTTTTCAGACTTCTTGATGAGCTTCAGGGCGATGAGGAAGCGGAGCCTGCTCATCCACCCTGCCCCAATTGCGATTGTCAAACCCCGCCAGCGGATCACAGCATCCTTCCTGGGAGCTGCCGCATCCGCCCTCTCTGGCTACTTGGTCACAGTCGGGCAGCAATGACGAGGCTACGTGCTCTTCTCATTATGCCGCTAGTTGCGGGTCTGCTAATGAGCGCCTAGAATTTTTGGAACTGAGACAAACCTTAGTAGCTTTGTATATTACATTTGTGGCTTAGTCTTGGAGTACCTTAGCGTGCCCACATGAGTCGCCAGCATCAGCTTTTCCCAACTACTCAGCTTGCGTATGAGCACCTTGCCGAAAGTGTAGATATAGTGAATGCTTGCAAGCACCGGTTATAATTTGAGCATGCAGCAACCGATGTAACACCAGCCTCAAGCACGTCGTGGCCACAGGATACGGCCTATCTGTTGGTTGGCAGGCGCATTTTGGCGTGGTTGTAAACTGGATGTTGCCCCCTCGATTATAAGCCAGTGCGCATCCTTAGAGTAAATTGCAGTGCGTCTGCCAAAGAAAGCCCGCAGGGAAGGACGTGTCTGAGATGTGGAGGACATGGAGGAACCCAAGCAGCTGCGTTTGAGCAGGCGAGGGTTGCAAAGCAAATAAGTCCAGCGGCACAGACTACGAAGTCTCTGGTGCTGTTGCTAGAGGCAGCAGAGAGAGAGCGAGAAAGAGAGGTTCTTCTGCGAATGAGCAGTGCTAGAGGCAGGAAAGGGGAGGGGAAGAGTGTGTGTGCGAGAGAAGGAAGCTCTTCCAATCTAGTCAGTGGCTGTGTTAGGCCAGCCCAAAAAGAATGTGTGTATGTGAGAGAGAGTGAGAGAGAGGGCAAAGTAAGAGACAGACAGACAGAGGTTCTTCCACAAAGGAGACAGGGAAAAGAGACCGCGATTGGCGCTATACTTGGACCTTGCCGTGGAGCGCCCACTGCGTGTGAAGACTGCGGCGCTCGTCCCAGAGAGGAGGCTCCGATCCCCGCACATGGGTCAGCGCGGCGTCAGTCCCTGCGCCTGCGCCTGCGCCGGCAGCCTCTCAGCGGCAGCGGATGGCCTTCCGTCGCCGGCCGCCGCCGCCGGTCCCGCCGCGGCCGCCGCGGCCTGCGCCGCAGCCAAGCGGGCCTCATACGCCTCCAGCTGGTCGTAGTAGGTGTCCCAGACGCACGGCGCGCAGCCGCCGCCGCAGCAGTCGTCGGGGTCAGGCCTGTCCGGCGGCGAGCCTGGCGCAGCTTCCCGCTCCGCCGCCGCCATGGCGCGGCGGCGGCGGCAGCGGCCTCAGCCGGAGGCGCCGCTGCCGGCTGGGGGGCTGCCGGCGGTGCCCAACCAGACGCCCGGGCTCCAAGGGAAGAGCGCATGAAATGAAAAGGAGGCCAATTCAAGCCAATACAGCGTTCAAGCGGAGTCTAGGGCAAATCAAACGGGGAAGAAGGCGCAGCGGTGCACATCAAGTGAAAGGGAGGCCAATTCGAGCCAAGGCATTGCTAGGCAGAAAGAGAGCAAGCGCGGCCAGATTAACTGGTAGCTGGGAGAGGCCAGCCCAAAAGACTGGACAAGGTCTGAAGGAGTCGGAGTGCTAAGGACTGAGACAGCAGTAAGCGAACTCTCAGTAACCTCTCGTCAGTAGATGCAAGTCTGAGTAGCTAGCAGGCGGAAAGACGTCGCCCTGACGGAAGCCGGAGGCCGCCGCCAGAGCGCGGCCTGNGGCGGAGCCCCGCCGCCGCCGCCGCCTTCGGCCGCCGGTGGCCGGCTGCCGGCTCACCACCCGGCGCTGTGGCCCTGGATGATGGCGCCCTGGACGCCATGCAGGCTGCAGGGGTCGATGATCCGCCAATCCCTGCCGCCGAGCCAGCGCCGGGCCCTGCTACGTCCCGTGGGCCTTCGCCGCCGCGAGCGGCTGCAGGCAGCGGCCGCCGCGGCGACTCCCTGACCTGGACGGCGGCTGCGGAGGCCAGGATCTTCGGCGAGCTGGACCGCCTTCAGCATCCGAGCGCCTGCGACCGCCCCGACGTCAAGTTCCTCGCCGTCCAGATGGACGTCAGCGGTGAGCTAGTGACGTCTCTCGGGCTACAGTCTGACTCGTCAAATCCAATGATCAGGCACAATGATCAGATCCACATGCATGCCGGACGTTGTGTAGTATCGAGATGTTATTGTTGTACCACTGCGGTCTGCTCAGCGACTGATGCTCGGTGTCAGATTGCCGTGGTTGGCTCGCTGACGACGATCCGCACCAGGCCTCATGTGGAACTTCCAGTCCTTCGTGAGGGCCCTGCTGCTGGGACTGCAGCTGAACAGGACTGTGGTTCCAGTGGCCCTGCCGCCGGGCCTACCGCAGTGGCAGTACGCCGCATTCTTCGGCTGCGACAACATGCACCTAGGATGCTTCTTTCCCAACATCACTTCCTGCTGGCTGCCTGCAAAGCATCAGGTACTCATCAAGCCGGTCATGCCACACTGCAGCTCACGAGAGCACCTCCAAGTCTTGATAACCGTTGCTTTAGGCCGCACTTGTTGGACAAGGATGCTGAGATCAGGACATGCGAAACGAGCGGCCCACCAAGACTTCTAACACATACGAATATGGGGCACATGCGGATGTCAGGCAGCTGCACTTACCATAAGGAATCAAATATCAACTAAGCGGGAGCTAATCGAATTGATGTGCAGGAGCTCAGTGATGAGCCTGCGTTTACATGGAACTTCACTTGTGCCAGTTCTCAGTACGATGTTGCCAATGGAAGCCAACCTCACGGGTGCTCGCCCCTGCAAAATGCACTCCGGGTTAAGCAGCATAAGATCTTGCACTTGCATCCCATGAACGGAGTCTATCCTGGCTGGCTTCCTCAAGTAGGACCTCTGAGTGTTTGGGAGGAGCTGGTAGCTGCAGGAGCCATTGTGACTATGAAGTGAGTACAGTCCTCTTTCATTTCAGTGAATTCAGAATAAGCCTTCTGGAATTCTGCCATCTGACAAAGATCTATCACCTTTTTAGTAGTCATACTACTTATCGCAGCTAAGCCTCATAATACTTTCTGTTCAACAGCGACAGGCCTCCCCCAGATTTGCAGGCACTCAGGCCGCAGCAGCCCATCTTCTTCTTCCACGCAGTCATTAGCAGGTGGCTATTCAGGCCCACGGTTGACATCCAGCAACTGGCACGATTGATCATAGAACAGCACCCAGGATGGCGGCCACCTGTTGCAGCTGTCCACATTCGCAGGACAGACAAGAGAAAGGAAGGTAACAAGCCATACCCACAAAGAGACCACAATTACAATCTGCTTGACTTGTGGTGCAGCATCTGTTGCGATGCCACGAGCACTGTTGGCGACTTCCGTGGTCGTACGTTAGTTCGCCATGACTGACCTTGTTGATACGTGGAACAAGCTGACCCAGTCACCCAGTGGCCACACAGACCCGTTCTGGGCACATCATGGCCAGAAGTACCGCAGCATCCAATCTTATCTGGAAGCTGTGAAAAGCCTTGAAGGGCTGCAGAATAAGACTTTTGAGTCACTTTTTCTGCTCAGTGACAGGTAATTGTTCCACAAACCATCAGGCTTGGTTCCAAGTTGCACATGAAGGGGCAGATGCTGTAGTCCTGACGATGAAGCACTCCAAATTCTCACAAGCTCCTGCCTTTGTAAGTATATACTGCACTTTGACGATGAAAGTCTTCAGTCTGAGATTCTGGACTTGATGATCCTGCTCCTCAGTGAGGTTGTGGTAAAGAACATCACCACCGTGGCGCCAGACTATTATGGACTGCGGCCTACAACTACGATTCTGTACAATAAAATGCTGGACAGATCAGTGATAGAGGAGGTCAGCAAGCTATGGCATGCTTGCTTTCTGACGCTGCCCTTACTGTAAGGTTGCTGGCATTGCTGGAGCTTTCTGACAACACTGTCACCCTTGCAGAATGGAGGTCACGTTGATGTCCCGCATAATCTCAAACTCAATGTGACGAACCACTTCCTGGCCACTTTACAGGCGATGCTAAGTGTCACAGGTTGTTACTCTTGCTTAAACAGGCCTGCATGTTCTTAATGAATGCCTACAAGACAAATGGTGCGAGTGTCAAACTTCTGGCTCAACGTAGACTGAGCCCTGTTCATAATCAACTCGTCTTATGCCGGATGTCAGTGGCTGACTTGACCCTTGGTGCAGATGCTGCGGTGGGAACACTTTCATCCAACGTATTCAGGGTCATCATGCAACTCATTGGAGGCAAGGTGAGGTGTGAACAAGTGACAGCTGGTGGAGGGCTGCTCGGCATCTCACTCGATGAGGCTGAAGGGGGCTGGCAAGGGTAGGCTGCAGACCAAGCGTTGATGAAGATGCTAGGCAGCCTGTACTATTGCTTGATGCTCATGGCAGTCTTTGACCAGTGTGGGCACTAGTTATTGAGTACAGATCTGAGGACATCCTTGTACAAACTGCTGCATGTCATTGCTTGAATGCATTATCATGCACCTTGCACTTCAGGACTGGGACAAGCCAAGCATCGACTTTGACATGAACAGTCTGTCCAAGGCTATCCTTCTTCTGACCTGATATAGTCTGCGCTGATGGGCTGCCGAGTGTCACATGTGAAACCCACTAGCCCAACTACACTGATCTTACACTCGTGCAGCAATGGCTGCACAAAGGGCCTCCAGCTATTGACTTGTTGTTTGGGCCCCACATATTGAGCCACGGTGGTGGGGCTCCACCGAGCAGAAGGGGCCCAAGTCTGTGATGCCGCTACTAAGCTTGCCCAGCTATGGCTTCCGACTCTATCCTGTCTGCGACAGCCGTGGTCGACTTCCACGTCCTGCATTGGGAGCGGGCCTCGTTACCGACAGTCTTTCATGAGAAACATGGAGCACGGGCTAAGGAGCCCATCTGTGGACGGTGGCCCATCTCCAGAGCCTCCCCCGTTCCTCCCCCTCCGACCACTTGTCTGCGCTGCCTGCCGCAGCGGGGCTGGCAGCTGAAAGCCCTCGGGAGACGCAAAGAGCATCTGCAGGGGCTGCTCAGTAAGGAGGAGAATGTCAAGGGAGATCCAGCTCCTGCAGCGGCTATATGGGCCATACAGCAAGCATACAAGGTAATCTTCAAGGCATCACCCCTCAAGAAGGTAAGCATTCCCAGTAGCAACGGCTTGCATTAAGAAGACACAGAAGACCTAGCAGAGATGTCGCAAGGTAAAAGGGCCTCACAGAAAGAGACGGAAGGTTGGCCCAGGGCGTGGTGCAGGCAGCGTGGCCAGATGACGTTCTCTCCAGGGGCCCGTTTTCTTCATTCTCTTTGAAGGCGGTGGGGCTGGCTGGAGGTGCCGTGGCAACTGCATCCATAGGCCCCTCAAGGACTGGCTCGGGTAGTCTGTCTGACCTGGCACTCCTGCCACGTACATGGGTTTGTGTCAATCTCGAGAGGCAATGGTCAGGAACTAACCTGAATTCGTTGTAAGTTAGTTATAAACGTCTGCTGAGGCCTGTAGGTGTCAAAGAATCTGCAGATGCTGATTTGCAGACATAGCAAGCCCCTTAGCAGCGACGGCCAACGTTTATCACCTCCTCAACACTTCTGTGGCTTCCAGAGCGAGCCTCTTGGCCAGTGTCTGCATTGCACCGAGAGGTTTCTCGCCTTCCTGGTCCAGTACTGCAGCATCCTCATCCTGTATCCAGAAAACGATTGCTGCTCCAGCTGCTGGGCAAAGCGGGCTGGTACAGCTTGACTGATGATATATGGTCATGAAGCACCAGGTGATGCATTCCAAGGACACTAAATGCAATTGGAGCACTAAAGGGTGGACATAGATGAGTGGCATGAGTACCTCAGCTTTGGGTCGCCTTCGTGGCGTAACCGTCGGGGAATCATTGGTCACCATTTCCTCTCCACTCAGAACGCTGTTGAAACTGTACAAGTGCAATTCATAATGTGCTGACTTAGGGGAGAGTGTCGTTGACCATTGCAGATGATGATGTGCCTTGTCAACAAGTGGCAAGGTTGCAGAAGGTAGGATTGCAACTGGAGGTCATGAAAATGCAGGTCATCAGCACGTTGCTTACAATGTCTCTCCTTCAGAATCATGGCTGCTGCGCGAGGAGTTCCTGAGTAGGGGCTCCGCAGCAATGGCCATGGCCGCCACTGTGGCAGACCCGCAAGGCGTGAGGGGCGTTGTCCAGCCCGGCGAGGAGCTGAGAAACGGCGCTACGACGGCCAGCTCGCCCTCGACAGCCAGGCCCCCACCCTCGGAGGCACCGAGCCGCAAGAGGAGCCCGTCGGCCCGCGAGACCTTCACGCCAGGCGCCTGTCCGCCAAGGCTGGTCGGGCTTGCCATGAGGAGCCTGCCTGCCGCCTCGGGCGAGAAGATGGATGCAAGGAAGCTGCCGGACGGCTGCCTGTTCAGAAGCTGCTCCGTCAGCACCGACGCCTGCGCGCCGCCAACGCTCGCAACCTGCACCGCTGGCTGTGCCAGGACTTGGCCTTGCTTCCTTCCGCCGCCCCCGCCGCCGGCACTGCCAGCGCCACCGCCACCGCCTCTGTAGCCCCGACCACCAGCCGACCCGCCTGCCTCGCTGGACTCCCACAAGTTCTGGTCCCACAGGTGCCGCCGCCCGCCTACACTACCGGCAGCGCCCAGCTTGCCGCTACCACCATTGCCGTCACCTCGCCGCCGCTTGGTCTCCCTGCTCCTCCCTGGGCGCACTGGGCTCGCATCCAGCGACCCATTTGCGCCTCTGCCCTTGCCTCCGCTGCCGCCGCCCAGCTGCTGGTACTCATACCGCCCATCCTTGGCTGTCACCAGCATGGCACTCTTGTTGAGGAGGTTGTATGAGGGCGACACCAGCAGTGTGGGCCGTGCGAGCGAGGCGACAGTGGCCGCAGCAGCAACGTCTGCGTCTTCCTCCTCGTCGTCTGGCGCCTCCTTGCGCCCATCTTTAGATGGCAGCGTCCGCCCCACCTCAGCCTGCTCGCCATCTGGTAGCAGCCGGTCCGCCTCCAGAATGTCCATTGGGGACGAGGTCTTCATCTCCATCTTCCCTTCCTTGTCCTCAAAGGTGAGCCTTGCTACGGCGTCCTCCGCTAGAGCGGAAGGCCTGGCAGCCTCCCCGACCCTCTCGCCTGTGGCCGCAGTGCAACCAGGGCTTCCTCCATAGCCTCCTGGCGACGCAACCCGTCGCGAGCGAACAAGAATAGACGGAGTCCGCCCGAAGGTCCTTGCAGCACTTCGGAGCATCGACTGAGGGCTGCTATCTGGCAGCGCCCGAAACGGCGAAGGCGTCGGGAGCTGTGGCAGCGGGGAGCTGAGGTGGAGGGAGGAGATAACGCCCCGAGTCTGCAGCGGCGAGAACTGCAGCCGGGTTGGGTCAACGTCAAGGGCCACCGCAAAGTCCGCGAATGGCGAGAGCGTGGATGGCGACGCTGCTCCGACCCCCGACAGTCCGGCCTCGTGCGCTGCTGCTGATGCGCCTACTGCAAGGGCCTCCACGCCGCCATCTAGCACATTGCTCACGCCATGCTGCCTTCCTACGTATTGAGCCTGTTCCTGCTCTCAAGACAGCACAAGGGGGATGGTCATCAAGCTGCCGCAAATGTCACAACAATTTTAACCGACATAGCAATCCTCGAAAGTTATCAACATAGCAATCTAAGTAATCATCTTGAAGAACTTCACCTGAGTCAGCCTAAATATCACGAGCTGACAAGGGTGTGCTCTCAGCAGCGGGCTCACCTTCCCAGGGAAGCCCACAAAGTGCGCCTCCTTTCTCTCGGTGGCGCTGACGGCGGTGCCATAACGCAACACCGGGCCTGTAAATCCAGGCGGTAGATACTGCAGGCCCTTGAAGCTTGGGAGCGACGGCAGGGCTTCCATCTTCTCGCCACCTGCCCTGCCAGCAGCTGCCGCACGACCAATGGCCTCGCTGCTTCTGGCCTTTGCAGCCACTGGCGCACCAGCTGCCGTAGGCACTGGTGCCGGAGGTATGCTGTCAAGGGTGTACATCGCCATCGATAGCTGCACGGACGACACAGCTGCAGCAGACGAAGGCAGAGCTGTAGTGTGCTCGGTCTTGGCCGGGCTGCCGCAGAGGAAAGCAGCGCTGTCCCAAGCTGGCGCTGTAGAGGGGCCGGCATCACCGGCGACGGTGGTCCTGGGCCTCTGTGAGAGCGCCAGAGCTGCAGCTGGCATCTTCTTATGGCTCTTTCCAGGTAGCGCCTTGGTCTGCGGCCTCTGCGACGCAAACGCGTGACTGTGCACGGGCATCGCAGGCTGAGGAGCAGCCCTGGCGGTACTCGGTGCGAGGCCTCCCCCGCCAGCTTCGTTGCCGATTGCGGCTGCTTGAGGCTGGCCAGCGTCCCTCTGCTTGGCTGACTCGACCGCCAGAGAGGCCTCTGGAGCCGGCGCAGATGGTGCAGCCAAATGCCATGTGGACTGCACTGCCGGCTTGCCCTGCATCTCAGTAGCGATGCCGGAATGGGGCGCCAGCTGCGGCAAGCTCTGCAGCGGAGGCTGCGGCAAGCCCTGCAGTAGCGGCGGCTGCCAGTCCTCCCCACCACTCCTCGGGGCCACCAATTGCGGGATTGGTGGCAGCGCGGCATCAGGCTGCGAGTGCTGCAAAGGAGGCTGGCTCGCCTCGCCATCCCAATCGCCGGGGAGCTGGCCGCCATTGGCCATCTCCGCCTGCGCCCCACAGCCGCCAAGTGCCGTGGTGCATCAGTCACTGCAATACGGCAATACTGCTCGCAAACGGTCCGCCGAAGGCATGCTGTGTTGCCGATACCTGGTACTTAGCCAGGGCCACCAGCACACGGTCGCTGGCTGACGACTCCACGTCGATGCGTTTCTTCATGCAGCTGTTCCAGTGATTCTTGATTGAGTTGTCCGTCCTGCACAACCAAGGTATGTAACGAGCGGCAAATGTGAGCCAGGACAAACTTCCACTTCCAGACCTTGCGAGGCGTCATGCCAGCAAGTTCAGCAGTGAAGCGGCACAGTGCGTCCAGTGCATGTTGCAAAGCACGCCAGGAGTGCATACCTGCCAGGCAGGAACTTGGCAATCTCGGCCCACTTGTTGCCGTACTGCCGGTGCGCTGCGATGAGTGCCAGGTCCTCCTCTTCGGACCATGCATCGCGCTTGATTTCAGGATTGAGGTGGTTGTGCCACCTGGAGACAGGCACGACGACCTTTAGAGTGTCACGTAGCGTGACACCCATTTGCCATCCTCCTTGTAGCACTGAAGGAGCACAACTGCTGTGGCTAGCGCCATCAATTTGCCTTCTCCAGAGTAAGGCACCATAACTAATTGAGATGACTAGACTTGCATCATCTTCTTGTACTTGCTGTCTTTGCTCCTCAGAAAGTCTGCGCCAAAGACGTCAGCTTTTTCCTACAAAAGCAGCGATGCCGTAAAACTTATTTTTGACAAGAGTAATAAGGCGGACCTCTCACGGCACTGCTTGCCAATCCTCCCAGGTAGATTCTGGGCAATCAGAGACCATTTGCGCGCGCCGAGCTTCTCCACAAGGTCCGCGATACGCTCGTCCTCCTGCAGGTCGCATCATCTGTCAGCACTCCCAGCGAGACGGCAGGGACGGACGATCTTGATGCCAGGCTGCAGTGCGACCTTGCAAGAGCACCTTGTGGAGGGTGGTGTGTCTCACCTCCTTGGTCCAGGGACCCTTCACCAGGTCGGGATTGAGGACCTTCTGCCACCGGTGCAGGCACTGGACATCCGTGCGATCCGAAAAGAACTCCGCTGCCCCAGCCACCATATGTGTCTATGTCCAGTCAGCACAAACCCCCGCAGTGACACAGGACCTTAGCATGCCACAACGGCACTGCTTCCCACCATGCAACAACTTTGAGTGTGCCAGGACAAGGGGGGTGGGGGGTGAGGAGGAGGGGGGAGGGGAGGGGAGGCGGTGTGAGGGGGGTTGGGATTACGAGGGGGCTCACCGATTTTCTTCCAGTTCTTGCCTTTGTAGCACTGCACCGCTCGGCGGAGAATCTCGTCCTGCAAAGCCGAGATGCAGCATGCCATGGGCAGCACCGAGTCAATCGTTCGTCTGGCGCATGATCTGGACCCTTTCTGATAGGTGCAGGAGATGCTTTGACCAGCAGGATTGGGGCCTCGTGACGGTAAGCAGGATACCACCAGCATCTCAGAGTGCATCTAGAGGGGACATCTTCTGGCCTTTACAGCCACCTGGCTCCTGACCCA